>QEPC01010771.1:256912-288482 GCA_003113815.1 Sphenodon punctatus
GCATCAGTCGGCGTCACTTCCTGAAACTCATCCCCAAAAGATCGACCAGACGGTGCCTCCATAACCTCGTGCCTGTCGCTTACTGCTTCCAATCCGGTGTCAAAGTTACTCTGGATCTGAGCGATCTTGTCTGCAAAGTAGGTGGCAAACTCCTCCCAGCGAGCCTGGGACAAGTCCTCATCCAGGCGGAGGGAGGCCGGACTGACCAGCCCCCGCACCACCCGGAACAGCTCTGCTGGACGCGACTTCGCAGACGGTATGAGGGCAGCAAAGAACTCCTTCCTTGCTGTCCTCACAGCCTCAACATAGGACCGCAAGTGGGTCCTATGGAGAAGTCGGTCAGATTCAGAGCGAGTCCGATGCCAGCATCGCTCTAGTCTCCTGCCTACCTGTTTCATACACTGCAGCCCCTTAGTAAACCAAAGGGCCCTGCGGTGACGAGACGGAGGGAGAAGACATCTTGGAGCCACCCTGTCGATGGCCTCCCCCAGCAAGATGTTCCAATGCTGGACAAGTTCATCTGCAGAGCAGCCGTCCAGGTCTAAGGTTAACTCCCTCAGAGCCTCCTGGAACCGCTGTAGTTCCATCAGCCTCTGAGGGCGGACCAACCTAACTGGTCCATTCCCCTTCTGGAGGAGGTGTGCTGAGAGGCTGGCCTGTAGGAGATAATGATCCGTCCATGACAAGGGTGTGACCCTCACCTCCCCCACTAACGGATCACCTGCCTCAAGGCCAGAACAAAAGATCAGGTTGAGAACATGACCCCCGACATGGGTTGGGCAGTTGACCACTTGGGACAAGTCCATGGTTGCCATGGCAGCCATGAACTCACGCTCCACTCCTACAAGGCCGGCATCGACATGGACGCTGAAGTCCCCCAGGACCAAAGTCCTGGAGGAGTTCAGCGCCATCTCCGAGGCCAGCTCTGCTAGAGCGGCAGGGAATGCTGCTGGATAGGAAGGGGCCCGGTAAACCTGCAGCACCCCAAGCTTGCCCCCAGCCAAATCAAACACCACATGGAGGGCTTCAATACCTAAAATCTCCTGAACTGGATATCTCCTAACTGGCCACCCCTCTCTAAAAATAATAGCTACACCTCCCCTCGGCCCCCCGTGCGGGGCTGGTGCTGAACAGCATACCCGGCCAGAACAAGGTCCACTAAAGATGGTCCTTCCCCCTCATCCAGCCAGGTTTCTGTGATACATGCAAGGTCCACTGCCCCATCCAGGATCAAATCCCGGATCACTGGGGCCTTATTCATGACGGACCTTGCATTCAGCAGCAGCAGCTCTTTACAGGCGGACCTTAGACCCTGATCCTCTTTCATCCTCGGTGGGGGGGTGACTCTCTTAACCTCCACCAGGAACCTCGGTCCCATGGAGGGACGAGTCACCTGTCCCCTTGGATCATACCGTCCACGCCCCATAACCACTCCTATAGCTGCTCCCCCTTTCCCATCTGCTCCATCCTGACCCCTAACATTTGGCTGTTTGCCCCTCCTCCAGAGTTGCCCCCCCTCCCCATTCCCACTCCCCATATCCCCTCCACTTCTCCTTCCCCCCAACCTCTCTTCCCCTCCCCCCATGGGGATTCTACCAAAAAAAGGTGGTGGTGGTGAGATGTTATAGAGGGACTTGAGCAATGGTATGCTCCAGGGAGGGGTCACCAGAAGGGGCAGAGCCACAGGGGAGAGAGGGTGGGCTCCGGAAGCTGGAGGGATGCGGGCAGCAAGGAAACAGCTCCTGTGTGAGCTGAGATGCAGAGCAGACCCAATAAAGATCCTGTTTGAACCTGACAACTCCTGAGTCGCCTTAGCTCATTGTTACACCAGGGACAGAATCATGCGGAATGAGGCCATGTCAGAGATGCTCTGACCATTGATGAGGGCGGGCACTGCTTCCCAGCTTCTCATGACGGGAGGAGAAGAAAGCACAGCTGAGGCCGATTCATACTCTGGGCGGCTGCTGAGTGGGGAGAGAGAGCTAGGTAGCAGAAACCTCTCAGTAAGGCTTCCTTTCAGACCTGGTGAGGGAGATGGTTGCTAGCCCCCTTCTTACGAGCAAGACAAAAGCAGGTTCAGTTTTGCAGGAAGTTGCAAGACAAACCAAAGCTGCTCTGTGTGTTGAACTCTATGGTCATTCACCGGAAATAACAGCAAACACACTAACACATACTTACACGTCACTCTAAGCACATGTGCATCCCAGTAATTAGGCACTTGAGACATCCATGCAACCAAGGAGGAGTTAATGCAAGGGTAACGGGACGCAGACCAGTGGCCAAAAAAAAGTGACAGTGCTTAGAAACAACGCACAATCACGTGGCTAACGTTGGATCACCATTGTGTCCAAAGGTGCCCTCTAATGCACGTGGATCTGTGTCGGTGAATTGTTAGCAATGGTCTACACCGCAAATAAAGGATACTCAAGCAAAGGTACTATGTAGTCCTGTGTCATTGGGGCTCGATTCTGCCAATATTTACCCCAGGGCCCAGTGACTCTGTTACAAATACCAAAAAAAGGCCTATGATCAATCGAACTTGTATACAAACAGAAATGAAGTTTTAATAACAATCTTAATTGAAATAACAAAAAGCAATTAGAAAAGTATCAAAGTGGGAAATAAATTCCATAAGCCAAGCTAAAACACTGGAAAATCATAGATAACCGTATCTAACAAAAGAAAAGAATGCGCAGGCCAAGCTGAAATACTTGATCATTAGTAGCCAAGACATTTCAAAAGTATCTTCCTCAGGGCTTAATATTTTGAGAAAGGTAGCTTGGCATTGGGAAAGCATATCAAACATGAACCNAAAAAAAAAAAAAAAAAAAGAGGATGAAATGATAAAAATTATGAAAATGCTTACTGATGAGGTTGGGTGGTAATGCAAATCCTTTTGGGCAGATGGAAGCCAAAAAAATGCCTAAAATATATTTATATTTTAAATATGTTTTATTCAAAGTTAATAGTAGAAAAAACTAAAAAACCCAAACAACCCACTGTATGGGCTAGTCAAAATCTCAAGGTGAGAAGGACAGGCATGGTGAGATGTCCACAAGTGCTTGCAGCTTCCGATGGCACAGGGGGCTTTTATGGAGTCAGTGAGAGTGAAGGAGGGGGCAGGAAGTGGTCACTGCTCGGCTTTGCCCCACCCCTTTCTGGCATGACCACACCCCTTTTCCTAGCATTGTGACATCATGATGCTTTGAAAGGAGCATGGTCAGATCAGAAAGGGATGGGGCAAAGGGACTCCCTCCTTCTGATGTGGCCACTCCCCCTTTCTGAGTGTCATGACATCCCAATGCTTGGAAGGGGCAGAGCCAGAGAGGAGCAAGGGAGTGCAACTGCACCTCCTTGTAGAGGTGTGCACCAGGGGCCCATGTCAGTTTTTATTTTCATTTTTGTTATTTAAATCTGTCATTTTTGTTTTCATAAATATCCAATTTTCTTTGTTTTAGTTTTCGTTTTCCATTGGTTTAAAGGGAAAACATATTTGTGGCTGTAATGTTTTTGTTTTACATCATATTTGACTGAAGCGTGGAGGGATTGTTCCTCCAATGGAAGGCATTAAGTGTACCAAATTCCAAAAAGATTGAAAAAAAGAATCCAATTTTATAAGCAGTTATATTATATTATTTTGAAAAAATCTTCATATACATTCTTAGCTGTAACTTCTTTGCCTCATATTTAATGTAGATTAAACTTGGCAAGTTTACACCCCTTTTTATATGTACTATCTCTGCCAAATTTCAGAAGGATTGGATAAAGGGTCCTGGTGTTATAAGCAATTAACTTACAAATATATGTCTGACTGTAACATCTTTGTAGTCCAACCAGTGTAAATGACGTTTGGCAGAGCTGTATATCACACTTTCATGATCATCACTGCCCAATTTCAGAAAGATGTGATAAAGGGTCCCAATTTTATATGTCTGCACAGCATATGCAGAGAAGGAGCCTATGCCAGGGATTCTCTTGCGTGTCACTGTGGTATAATATCGGTTTGTGATGCCAATTGGCCAGCAGAAATGTCAACCAAATATCCCCATTCTGTGCTGTCATCATCCCAACTTCTCTCCCCCACTTGTTACTAGGAAGTCATAAGCATCTGTTTAGGAAAGAGCCAATAGAGATTCTCTTATGTCCTCTGCCACAGTGCTGCAGGATGTGATTGTGATGATAATTTGCCAGCCTGGATATGTAAACTATGTCTCCTGATTGCTGGGATGGTATCCCCAAAGTCCCAGTTATGTCCCTTCTATGCCCGTCTGAGGGTCACCCCCTATGCCTGTCTTGAAACCACTACCGATTGGTCCAGTAAAGCTAGAAGCATGCAGTAATTGGCCACCAGTGAATGTGTCTGTCAGTCTGTTGGGTTGCTCCACATCCTTCCTCCTACAGCCTCCCTCCCCTGCCATGCCAGGTGCCTGCCTCTGACTGGCACTGCATGTGCTGCTATTTATCTGAATAATGGTCTTCAAAGGGACAGCTTCAATTGCTTATAAAATTGGGGCCCCTTTATCAAATTGTCCTGTAGTTTGGCAGAGATGACAGATAATGTATGTGCTATATTTCTGCCAAATGTCTTGTAAACAGGATGGAATATAAAAATGTTACAGCTGAAAAAGTATTTTCAAATTAATGTCTTATACCATCAGGACCCTTTATTCAATTTTTCTGAACATTGGCAGGAGTGTTAAGCTTGTGGAAGGACATAATATTCACAAGTTTCATGCAAATTGGATGGAAGATAAAGAAGCTGTAGCCATGAATGTGTATGGAGCTTTTCTTAAAATCACAACATTCAATTGCTTCTAAAGACAGTTCCCTTTATCTAATCTTTTTGACAATTGGTACACATAGGGACCTCTGTTGGGGGTACAATCTCCCCAAGTTTCATCAGAATTGAATAAGAATTTTTAAAGCTATACCAAGAAATACGTTTTTCAGTGTTTTCCCTTTATTTAAAAAACAAAAAGTCTTTTTCACTTCTATTTTTATTATTATTATTTTTCATTTTTGTTATTGCAATAATGATAATGAAAACAACAATTTTCATTATTGTTATTGTAATAACGAAGGTTACATGCACACCCCTACCTTCTTGTTCCCTCCTCTTGGCTCCCATGCTCACACCAGTAGGCACATTCAGGTAGTTTCCAGTGTTACCTGGTGACAATGGGTGTTTTTACACACACATTTCTCCTGGATGTTTGCTGTTACATCCTGAACTTTCTGTGTGTCTAAATCACTCACCCAGATCTTAAACATCCAGATCTTTGAACTTCTGCATAGAACTCCTCCCAGAACTTTTGTAAACTCTTGGTAAACTGCTTTGCGCAAGGCAGCTGTGGTCAGTTGTTTCCATGGCAGCCTGTCCCGTCTACAGCTGTGGCTACTTTAAGCTGCCTTAGGGCAGTGTGTGTGTGAAAAATGCATCTGGAACTTACTTGTGGACTTGTAAACCCAGAAGATTGAAAAATCCGGAACTTTAAGTTGTGTGTAAAAATGCCCAGTGTATGAAATAAAAATGGATCCTTATTCTATCCCACCATGCACCTTACCACACACCTGCCCTATATAGGAGCTTAAGAGTTGTATGGGATGATGCATTTGGAGCATTCTCCTCTCTGATGAGTAACAAACAAGCAATACATCAGACTGGGACAATTCAAGGTGCTCTGATGAAAAGAAAGCAAGCATCATTATCATGTAAATTGAATATATGTGGCCTTCAGGTCAATTGTTCTTTGTGTGCGTATTGTGTATGCATGTGTTTAAAGACTAAATCTGCTCCAAGGCGGTAGGGAAGAGTACATTTGGCCAGTGGAGTAACAATCATTCAGAGTAAGATGTGAGAGGCCTGCCCCCCTCTCATTTATACATTTTTGGGGAAAGGCAGCATACCCCTCCCTCAGGTTTGGGTTGCACAAGACATTCATTCCACACCTTAACTTGCGTTCAGATGCTACCCACTGTTTATGTTTAGAGATCCCGCCACCATGCCTTAAGTCAGCAGGCGATCGGGCCTTTGCTGTGACGGGCCTCTCAGTATGGAATTTGCTCCCCTGGATGTTTACCTTAGTTTTTCCCTTTTCACCTTCAAAAAGCACCTGAAATCTTTTTTGTTCTCCAGGTGCTTTTAGAGGCTCCACTGCTGGTTCCCCTTAATGTATTTCCCCCTCCCTTAATAAATTGTTTAAAGCAGATTTTAAGTTTGTTATTTTATTGCATTTATTGTCATGGAGTGCTCCAAGCAACATCCGGTGGAGGGGTGCTATATAAGTAAAATATTATTTATTTGTTATTATTTTATTTATTAATGGGTTGTACTATCAGAGATTTGAGTAGCCGCCACCACCAACAAACTGCTTTTTTAAATTATCAAATTATTTTTTTCATAACCCTAAAGTATAAAGTCTTGTCACCTGTGGCAGGAGACATCCCATCAAGTCCCGACATTGTTGGCTACTTGCACCTCACCTTGATAAGCTGATAAAAATGAATTTGGTACCAGACCACACACACACACACACACACACACACACAAAGGTGCATTTTTTGGACTCATCAATTTCTTTGAATCATATTAGCTGTGCTGTGTGTCTTTTCTTTGTAACAGTTGGAAGGATGGATGCCTCCCCTCGTCCCTCTTGAGTGTCAGATTTAAGGAGTCTGGAGATTTTGTGGCTTTGCCTTCTCCTCCGATTCAGATTAACTGCCATCTGGTAGCTATTGAGAAAAGACCTTTCCCCCCTTTGTCACTTCCTTTGTCTGGTGGTCTGTAACATCTGACCTCTTCTTCACAGGTCGTGGCCTTCACCTCATTTCCTATCCAGGAGGAATAATGACAGCAGGGTTAAGTTTATATGATACCTCTGGTAAGTGCTCCTGCCAAGCGCTGAGCTTTAGAGCTGCGCTGCTCCTCTTTGATGCTAAAGTTTCTGCCTTGACCTGCTATCAATGCCAAAAAGCCACCAATCTGGCTCTCCTGTTTGAAAGATCTATGCGGCTTTTGCTCTTTTCTGGCGTGCATCCTATGGAAATAATCAATAAGCTAAAATGCAGTCTGTAGTGCTTACACTCATAGGCTGCAAGCCCGACTCCAAAGAAGTCACACAACTCAAATATCTAACTGGATGCCGTGAAGAAGATGGCAGACATTTGTTCACCACTGTCACAGAAGGCAAAACAAGACGTGAGAGGCTTAAATTGCAGCATTGTGGATTTTGGTTTAAGCATTAGGGAAAGTTCCCAACTATGAGAACTGCACTGGGATAAGCTGCTCAGAGAGGTTGTGGAATCTCCTTTCTTGGAGGTTTTCAAAACCTGCCTGAACAACAACGCTGCAGACAGGGATCTCCTGCCATGGAAAAGAGATTGGACTAGATGACCCTTGAGGTTTTTTCCAAGCCTAAAATTCCGTGATTGCACCCACCGTGTAGGTTTGGATTGTTGGTTTGGGGTTTTGTTGTTGTTCGTTTGGTTTTTTTTCCTAAATCACTGCAACAAATTCTGTCTTCTCATTCTTTTCAAACAATATAAATTAGAATACCATTCAGCACTTATGAGAACAGGCCAGACCAATGGCCTATTTAGTCCAGCATCCTCCTGTCTTCAATATTAAATTGCCAACACTAGGTGCTTTGGGGGAAGAGTACAAGAAATGGACATAGATGGATGGCTAATGACATCATATGCTACATCAGCAGAAGCACTTCTCTGAAGTGACTGGAGGTGGCCACTGATGGAGACAGGATGCTAAGATAGGTGGGTGGACCACTGGTCTGACCCAATATGGCTCTCCTTGTGTTCTTAAGCATACAAGACACTGGGTGCTTCTGCAGGAGCATTAGCCCAGGATAAACATCTCTAATTCCCAGGATACTCGCTGTTTTTACACGTTCTTTAATCCAGAGTAAATGCCTCTAACTTCAAATGTTTGTGTAAACATAGATCCTGGTATGAATAACTCCAGATTTGGGGTTGAATCTGGAGGAACATGAAAATACTTATCCAGGACTGGAGCACCCCACCCCACCCCACCATACAGAACTGCTTAGTGCTTATTCTGGATTAGTGCTTATTCCGGAATATTAATGATCATGTAAACAGTTATCCCTGAATGACAACTCTGAAATGACACATCTGGACTTACAGCTACATCGGAATGGCTGAGCACATGTAAAACCAGTCTAAGTGTTCATGTGGACAGATATCCTGGTATAAATAATTCCGATTCCTGGTTTTATTCTGGAATGATAAAACCTCTTTTTTCCAGGTCTTATTTATTCTGGGATAAAATACTGGGATAGTGCTCATGTAGATGCTTATCCCAGGATGAATCCCCCCCGATACTTGCAAATAGAATTTACTTCCCCTATACCCAATGTCTTTATGGCATTCTGCAGTCTCTGGTGGGAAAATGTCACAGGCAGAGATTTAGAACAGGCAGCAACAAAATTCTACTCATGCTGTCTCCTAATCCGCTCTGACCCTGCAGCAGAGGGAATCCATCGTGCCTGTCTGCTCTAGGGATGCATTCCAGCAAGTGACGTAGGCACAGCAAGAGTGCTGGGAGAAGGATTCACAGCTGCCCACACAGCAGCCAGGAGAGGCACCCAGGACATGGGGATACTGCCCTTCTCTTTACAGTCTCTCACTAAGCCCTCAGATTGACCAGGGGCAGAGAAGAGGGGAAGCTGGAAAAGTGGGGTGGGGTGGGTGGGGGAGACGGGCAGACGACGTGTCCACTGTCTCCAAGGGCACTGGCACCCCCACCAAATCTGTTGTATTCCCAGAAATCAGAGTGGAAGAAGGCGCTGAAATTCAACTGCACTGTCTGTGTGGCAGAATCCAGTTCCCTTTAGAACTGTCCTGTTTGTCTCAGCTCCCTACACAAATACAGAATCCCCTCTGGAAATTTACATCTTCAACAATTAATGACAAGACCGCTGCTCTAGCAGAGGCATTCTCCTCTCCATCGGAGTTCCCCAAGGTGCTGAAATTCAACCACTGCACCATGGGATTGTTGCAGTCCTCCTTCAGACTCTTATACTGGGATAACTGGGTACACTGCCATCCTGGGATAGTGCTTTATTCTAGAAAATTAATGATCAGGTAGATACTTATCCCTGGATAACCATCCTGGGAAGACATCCCAGAACTGTGCTCATGTAGAAGCAGCCACTGCCATAGGTTGCCCTTTAGTTTTTGTAGCACAAAAAAGGGTAAGTAATTTTTATTTTCCCTGCACCATACATCATGTGGTGATTTTGATTTTATGTTACTGGTTTTGTTATTTCTGATAATATGGCTGCTACAGGGTCCAACTGAGAACAGACAGCAAGCAGCCAAGCTAAGAGAGAGTTCAGAATGTGGAGTTAAAACATATTGGGAGGTAAGTGCCAACCAAGAACTCAGTCCGAGGAGTCTGAGAAATAGTGATAGATAAGAATGAGGATGAGGTCCAGAGTGCAGGCTGGACAAGGGCTCAGAGTAAGAGCTGATGTGCAGTTAAATTGGAAAATGGATCTACTCTGAACACTTCAACTGTAAAGCAACTCCAGAAATCCACATTTCCCCAGGATTCCAATAACAGGTTTTTGCTCTTCCATCAGGTCTCCAAGTACATTGAGCTCTTTCATCAACCTGGGTTTTGGTGCTTAAACAGGAGCAGAGTGACCTTTCTCCCCGATTACAGGAGATGAGCTCTTTTGAAAATCGGGTTCTATAGGTACAAAAAAAAATGAAAACCGGGATTTCATTTAGGAGTGTACAATTCGTTTTTTGTTTTTTAATTACTAAAACCAACAAAGCCCCCTGGGTTTTAATAATTAAAATGCAAAAACGATTGACAAAGGTAATGAAAATAGATGAAAACAAAGAAAAAAGTGTCTGTTTTTGTAATGAATGAATGAATGAATGAATTAATTAAAAGCATATGTGTAAAATGACCACTGGGGCTGTTCTGAACATGCGCGCCCTTTCCCCAAAATGGCACCGGCAGTGTCAGCGCCATCTTGGGAAAGGGCTGCACATGGGCAGAATGGCCCAGTGGCCATTTTGCACATGAACAGTAATTTATTTTGTTCGTTTTTTATTATTTTTAATAAAATTAAATAAAAAATCCACAAAAATGATGGTGAGCCAGATCGCAAACCCTGCAGTTTGCACACAGAGTTGCGTGCGCACGCAGCCACATGCAAGCCATGCAGATCCCTATTGTGGGCACATTGTATCCTGTGGAAACTGTATGCATGTGTGCAAGGTCTCTGGGGTTTCGGAGTGGGCTCAAAGAACTGTTTTGTTTACAAAAAACTCCGAAAATGAAAACAAAAGCAAAAATGAATGAAGTGCCTCCTGCACACCCCTGGTTTCCATGCACTTAGGCTACTGATGCCTGGTTGCCTACAGTAAGACAATGCTCAGGCTGCTTTCACACAAGATACTAATTGCAGGTTTGTAATTTGTTTGTCGGCTCACCCAATGAGACACGGAGACATTAATTGGTTTAAACGCTGGCCGCATTCTTTATTATCATCAATAACTTGAAAGGCCGGTGGGTAATTTGCCGGGCAATTCTGGGTCCAGTATGCTAGCTAAGAATAACCTTATTAACTTGGTCGCTGCCGTGGATGTGCCCTCCAGTGTCAGCGCCGTTCTCCAAACAGTTCCCCCTTCGACAACACAAAGGCTCTGGCCGAAAAGTGGGGGAACAAGCCCAACTCTGGGCACGAGCTAGAAGGTAAGTGGCTTTCCAGTCCAGTGGACAGCGCATTTCCTTTCTGGCCTTCCAAAAACCACCCCTCCCAGGGTCATGACCCCAGCGTGTGCTGCGCCCCACATCACGCTGGGTATCACATCCCCATCTCTTAAGGAGATGTCTCATCCTATCCTGCTTAATTCCTATTTACCTACAATCGCATACTGGACCCCTGCAGAATGCGACGTTTTAGTCATCTTACTTCCATCACATTATTTATTCCAATTATTTGAATCTTAATTGCTTGCTTACTGATGCCAATTATCCCCTTCAAATCAGTTTCAAATTGTTGTCAGCCAATTAAATTATCAAGGTACTTAACTCCAATTAACAAAACAACCTATTTATGCCTACTCAGCACTGTTCAGGAGGCGAAACCTGCGATCCCATAATTGGGATACTCGCCAAAATTCCACCTTGGCCCCTCTATCGGCAACCAGTCTTTAGACTACAGTACTAGAGGGTGGGTTGGGTGGGGCTGACTCTCTCCTCTTCACAAGCTGAATGCCGTCTCGAGGGCCCTCATGACCACTTCCCCGCCTAAAAGGGGAGGGGTCACGTCTTCCTGCGCTCTGCTTCTGCTGCGCTCCACTCTGCCCGGTAACAGGGCGTACCGCTGGTGAGCGTTCTAGCACGCTCACCAGCCACGGCGCAGCTTCCTCCCCCCCCCGTGCTCATTTCCTGAGGGGGAGGGCTTGACAAATGCCCCATCGCCGCCATTTCGGTGGTGAAGGGGACTTCTGCAAGTTAACTGCATGTGTGAGTGCACTATTTCACATTTGTCCTGTGAGTTATGCCTTGAGTGCTTGTGCATTACAAGACTCTGATATCCTACTCTTGCAGTAATGGGTGCTATGGTTGCGCAAAATTGGGAACATGGGAATATATTGGCATTACAATCGTGGGATAGCAGGTGTGGAAACCAGAACATCAACAGGATGGAGCCATGGTTCATCCCCACCTAGTTAATTTAGGCTGGTTTGTTAATTTCACCTTGCTCTGCTGCCATCTTGTTAATTTCACTCAGCTCTGCCGCTGTCTTGTTCATTTCAATCTGCTGCCGTCTTGTGGATCTCAACCCCGGTCTGAGGTCAATTGGGCAGCAGGTGCAGGACAAAAGGGAGAGGAGGAAAATTGCATTAAATTTGCACTCATGAGAATGGTAGATCTGGTGATTAGTGATGGCAATATAAAACCGGTAAAGAATAAAATTGCAGAAGAAATGTCTCATGAGAAAGGGGTCCAGAAAATAAATTGCATGATTTTAAGATTGCAGGAACAAAGAAAATAGCGGGAGACTCCATCTCATGTGAAAGCAGCTTGTCTGGGTCAATGGAACTTGGGAGATACAAAAGGAGCCATATCTCCCTTCCAAGGGCCCCTATTGGTATGAAACTTGGGGGCATGGCTTATCTTTGCATCTTGTACCACCACTACCACATTTGTCTGCAATTAGCCTGTTGGATCAAAAGTGCTTAAGGAAGGGTACAGCTACACATACACACACAAAAACACACACACATTGCAGGGATTTTTCCTTCTAGGAAACCAGACTAAAAAGGGAACATTTCAACCATTAATGGGCACAGTAATGCACCTAAGTGCCTGCAGATGGCAAGCTTGTATCATGGCTGACGCTGGCCAGCCATTCTACATCCAGATAAGTAGGGCATTTCAACATGGACTGTTAGTCCGGACTAAGTGAATGTAATCCGGACTAGTTTGTCCGTCTGAATGCTGTCAACGGTTCTTATTAGTCTGGACTAAGAAATAAGTATGGTTGTTATAATCACCGAGTTTTATAAGGATCATTCTTAAAGTAGTCCAGACTAATGTCTGTCTGAATTACTAGTGCTTATTAGTTGGGACTAGTTGACTATCCAGCACTTACTGCCACAGAGTCCAACGGCAAGACATGACAGACGTTCTAGGCATTTTATGCCTCTGTGGTTTGTAGGATCACAAGAAGTTACGTTTCAGTCACAGAAAACATGTATTTTCCATAAGTGTTCCTTAAAAAATTACAGTCCACACCACTTCCTCCTTTCCCTCACAAAACGCCCCCTTTCTATGACATAAGAACAGCCATACTGGGTCAGACCAATGGTCCATTGAGCCCAGCATCTGGTCTCTGACACTGGCCAACACTGCATAGGAAACACAGGGATAGTGGAGCCCCCCCCCCCCCAAAGTAAGTGGTTTGTGGATCAAAGTCCATTTTATTAAGACAAGGTAGGTAATTCTGCCATAAATCTCCATACTTTATGGTTGTACTCATAGGATCATGGACCACTGTAGGTCTCGCATGTTACTGGAAATATGGAACAGAGTCTCTGACTATGGGCGTTTATAGACGAGACAAAAAAGGCGGCTGATCCTTTGATCAGCCGCCTTTCTTGCCGCTCGTCTACATGCGTGGCCTGCTTTTTAATCCGCGTCGGAGGGGGCAGGCGATCCTGCCCCCTCCGACGCAGATTCCCGGAGTGCCGGCTTTACGCCGCACTTCCTGGTCCCGTGCGCGAGTGCGCATGCGCAGAAGGGCGCGCATGCGCACTCGCACTCTGCGCCGTGTCTGAACATCAGACACGGCACGCAGAGACGCCGCGGCGGGAAAACCCGGCGTTTAGCGATCCCGCTTGTAAGAGGGATCGTCTATAAACGCCCTATGACTATTATTAATCATTTCTATAGTGCTTAACCATAAGAAGTGCCATACTGGGTCAGACCAGTGGCCCATCTAGCCCAGCATCCTGTCTCCGACAGTGGCCAGCTCCGGTAGTTCAAGAGAAGTACATGTACAGGTCATGAAGATGTGACCCATCACCTGCTAGCAAGTCTCAACTACCAGTAGCCAGGGGTTTAAGTCCCAGCTAGTAGGCATTTATGATTTTATCCTTTAAGCATTTATCCAGTTTCCATCTGAAAATAGTTATGCTTCTGGCTTTCAAATCACCGCCCCCTCCGACGCGGATTCCCGGAGTGCCGGCTTTACGCCGCACTTCCTGGTCCCGTGCGCAGTGCGCATGCGCAGAAGGGCGCGCATGCGCACTCGCACTCTGCGCTGTGTCTGAACATCAGACACGGCACGCAGAGACGCCGCTGCTGGAAAACCCGGCGTTTAGCGATCCCGCTTGTAAGAGGGATCGTCTATAAACGCCCTATGACTATTATTAATCATTTCTATAGTGCTTAACCATAAGAAGTGCCATACTGGGTCAGACCAGTGGCCCATCTAGCCCAGCATCCTGTCTCCGACAGTGGCCAGCTCCGGTAGTTCAAGAGAAGTACATGTACAGGTCATGAAGATGTGACCCATCACCTGCTAGCAAGTCTCAACTACCAGTAGCCAGGGGTTTAGGTCCCAGCTAGTAGGCATTTATGATTTTATCCTCTAAGCATTTATCCAGTTTCCATCTGAAAATAGTTATGCTTCTGGCTTTCAAATCACCGCCTCCTCTGACAATAAGTTCCACAACTTCCACTGAGTGGAAAAGTACTTGTACTTTCTTTTGTTTGCTTTAAATCTGTTGCAATTTCACTTCATACATAGAGTGTCCCCTTGATCTCTTACTGGGGGAAAGGGCAAATAACAGTTCCCTATTTACTGTTATTTTTCATGATTTTATAAATGTCTGTTATATCCCACCTTAATCATCTATTCTCCAAGCTAAACAGCCCCAACCTGCTGAGCCTCTTTTCATATGGAATTTAATCCATCCCTTCTATCATCCATGTTGCCCGTCTCTGAATCTTTTCCCATTCTATTATATCTTTCTTGAGATGGGGAGACCAGAACTGCACACAATATTTAAGGTGGGGTCGTACCAAAGATTTATACAGTGGCATTATGATACTTTCCCTTTTATTCTCTATTCCTTTCGTAATAATGCCTAGTCTTCACTTTGTCTTTTTGACTGCTGCCACACACTGAGCTGATGTCTCCAAAGAACTATCCTGACTCCAACATCCGTCTCGTGAGCGGTAACACCCTGATTATTTAATTACATATTCATTCATTCAGTTTTTACCCCACCTTTCCAACAAAGGCTCAGGGTGGTGCACAAAAATATAAAAACTTAAAACATACATAGACATATATAAATATATAAAAACTGTTTAAACCCCACTCACTAACCCTATACCTGACTCCTACACCCAATTCCACCCAACCATTTCCAAGCCTGCCAAACATCTGCCCAAACAAAAAGGTCTTACAACTCTCTCAGAAGGTAAGCAGGTTTAGGCTTAGGTGGATCTCCAAGTGAGGAGAGAGTTCCATAATTGTGGAGCAGCCACCAAGAACGCCTCTTTGCAGCCCTGTGTTGTACAAACTTCATGAACAGTTGGTATTTGCAAGAGGGAGCCCTTGGCCGACCTCAGGGGTCACAACAGAACATAAGGGAAGAGGTGGTCTTTAGCTTAAGGCTTTAAAGGTCAAAAGCAGCACCAGATTAGAACCAAGTATTGTGTATGTATAGTGAGGATTATTTTTCCCTATGGGCATCATCTTTTTTAATGCCCATTCACCTAGTAAGGCAAGATCCCTCCGTCGTTCCTCACAGTCTGCCTGGGAGAGAGGAAGGGGGAGAGACTGACTCTGAAGATCTCTTTGAAATGAGAACCAGTGTAGCATACTGACTAATGTCTTGGACCTGGCCATGAGAGACCAAGACTCAAATTCTGGCTTAGCCATGAACGCACAGACTGGCCTTGGGCAAGTCACTCTTGCCAAGACTCAATTCCCCAGTTGCAAAGGGAATGTATGCACCCTTCTGTTCCCTTGTCTCACATTTCTTGTTAATTCTAGACTGTAAGCCCCTTGGGTCAGGGATCTGTCTCTAATTTACAACTGTGCAGGGCCAGGCACATTGCCGGTGTTATATAAGTAATTAACAAGAGGTAAACACAAATGTGACAGTAACCTACTCTGGTCTGCAGGCCACTGTCACATTTGTTATCGGGCCCCCAGATGTTCACCTAGGCTGACCCTGGGTGTGTTGGTGGCTAGCCCGGGATCTCACCTTAGCAAATGGCCGAAGTCACAGCCTAGGCCAGCGCCAAGCCAACTGGGGCAAAGTGGGCCAGAGCATGTTCGCACATCTGTTCCCACTGGCCCGGATCAGGTCCACCATGGCAGCCGTCATGGCTGCTGGCTTTCAGAGCCTTCTCTGACAAGGAGTTCTACAACTGTATTGTCTGCTGAGTGAAAAAGAACTTCCTTTTGTTCATTTTAAATCTACTGCCATTTAACTTCAGAGAGTGGCCGTTTTCACATTGGCCGCAGGGCGGTGGGGTGTGTGTGTCGGTGCGCACCGCGGTCCATGTGCGGTGGGTGGAAAGTTTAGATGAGCGCACACTGATCTCCACCCACTGCCACCCATGCACAGAGCAACCAGCGTTTTTGCTGGTTGCTTCGTGCGTGATGATGGGTAGAGGTGGGTTTGCGAGAGCGTGCACACACGCACACCTGGCCACCGTGGATATTACATGAGATGCACCCATGCATGAACACCAAGATTTCTGGGTGTTCATGCGTGGGTACCGCCTGTGTAAAAAGGACCAGTGTCCCCTTGTTCTCTTATTGTGGGAAAGGGCAAACAACAGTTCCCTATTTATTTTCTCCATGCCACTCACAATTTTATAAACTTCTCTCATATCCACCCCCCCTTGATCACCTCTTCTCCAAGTTATCATGGGGGTGGAGTTCATGCATCCCACATAAACATTTGTTCCACAGCCCATCCCAGTCCACCCTGTGTTCATGCCAGCTTCCCGACCCAAGCTGGGTTAGGTTGCCACCATGGCGCAGTCACTTCTATTTTTACCCAATAATAATCTCTTAGCTAGGGCACTGGTGGATATGAGGTGCATTCCCACTTCCACTAACTGTGCTTCCTACAGGCCTCCCCCTTTTAACCAAAAGCCTTCTCCCCAAGGTTAGCAGGCAGCTGCTGACTTATTTTCTAAATACACTGACTGAGAGACAACATAAGGAATCAAATGGGGAATGGCATCCAAGATGCAGAGTATAGTTAAGCTTTGCAGCAGCTCCATGGCCACACTGTCAGTCCTGCTGTGACCGCCTAATGAACAGCTATTTTACTAGAGAGCAATATGCAAAGCTCTTATCTTGTGGCTGACTCAAATGAGGAGCCAGAGGTTGCTCCTGTGGATGAGGTATACAGTTTTGAAAAGGAAACTAGAATAATAAGGGCTCAATTCTGCTTTTGGGAAAGAGATATTATAGATTTGTATGTTTTCTTTCATTTAAAAAAAATTGTTTTTAAAGAAATGTTTATTTTTTCCGGTCCAGCATCCTAACAAACAGCTATATTTTGCTAGTGGGCAACATACCAAGAATGTCTCCAGAAGCAGAATTAAAATCAACAAAATGCCATGCTTCTTTAGCTCAACTGGAAGAGCTCTAAAAAAGAAGCTCAATGGTAATAATTTTAAGTCTGATTTTTGTGAGAGGGATGTGATTGATCTTTATGCATTTTTGTTTTCACCAAACTTTTATTTTTTAATTAACTATTTATTATTATTATTATTATTATTATTATTATTATTATTATCAGCCATTCTGATACTTTAGGCAGTGAGCGGTTTGAAAAATAGTGAAAATTTACATAAATCAGTACATGAAGAATGTATTGAGATTAAGAGAAGCCTTTTTGCATTGATCGAACCCTGGTCGGGAGGGACATATTTGCATTGCAAGAGCATTTTGCATTGTTTGAACGTGGAGTTATTTTTGCATTAATTAGCCATAAGGGTGTGGCTTTAAGGAGTCACGGGGTGTGGCTTATGCTGGAGGTATGCTGCATGATAGCCATAGTGTGAACTCTGGAGTCCTGCTGCAGTGGTGCCAGGCTAGGTGGACACACTAGTGCATGCATGCTGAATAACCCTGAGTTTGAGGGCTCTACTAGGTTGCGAGTTCCCATGCTGCCATGTGAGCTTGTGAGAGAACATGCTTTGCTAGCTTTAGCCTGGAGAACAGGGAAAGCACGTTTGAGGGACTCTCCTGTCAGCTGTGGTGTTTGCATTAGGATTCCAGGTTAGCCACAGAGCTAATGAAAGAATGTGTAATAACTCATTTTTAATGATCATTTCCTGGGTGTGGAAAGTGGTTCTGTCACTGTAAATTCTTATGTAAATAGAGTTGAGCTAATCTTCTTATATTGGTAGCCATGGCTGTGTCAGCCTATTCTCTGCTGGCAGGAAGACTACACAATGCTTGGAATTCTCTAAATTGTTCCTGGCCAGTGGGATATCAACAATTGACACAATAGTAATAGTTGGCATGTGGTTTGCTCCTGGCACGATGCAGCCAAAGGCCCGGCTGAGGGAGAGCTGTGGGCACTCAGCACCTTGCAAGAGCAGCTTCTAACTTCCTTACTGCTTTCCAGCCTCTGAGTGTAAACAAAATCTCAAACCCCATCTCTGTGATCAGTGCTTGAGATTGTAATCACAGGAAAGCCAGGAAACTCAGAGTGAAGATTCATGTACTAAGCAGCCTTAAAGAGGAGCTGAAATTGAAAACCAATTCACGGGGCAGTTCTGAGCTGTGCATGTCTCTTTCAGCTGCCCCAAAGCAATGCTGTCGCATTCCAACAAAGGCTAAAAATAAAATATGCCTTTTGATGTTCCCAAAGATAATTCCCATATTCCTACCCAAGAATGACTTATCCCAGTTCATATTTATCACTGTTGCAAAATTCACTCGATGACCTCATAACTTTTTGGAACACCTTGCTGATTGAGGCCACTGACAGAACGGCTCCCAGGTGTCTGCTCTTCCGGAATGTCAACTACGCAGGTCCCCTTGGTTTACAGAGGATCTGCGGTGGATGAAGCAGAAGGACGGTGGTTGGAGCGACGGTGGCGCCATACTTGTGCTGAAGCTGACCAATGGCAGCATAGAGCTAGTTTAAAAGCCTATGCTGTAGCTGTGAGGGCAGCAAAGAAAGAGTTCTTTGCTACCCTCATAACATCCATGAAGTCATGTCCAGCTAAGCTCTTCCGGGTGGTGCAGAGGCTGGTCAGTCCGGCCTCCCTCCACCTGGAACTGGAATCTACCAGTGCTCACTGTGACATGTTTGTTGACTTTTTCATGGATAAAATTGCCTCGATTCACCACGACTTCGACGCCACACTTATAACAATGGGTGAACAGGAGGTAGTAGAGGTCCCACCTTGTCCAATTTAATGGGATCAATTTCAGTGGGTATCGCCCGCTGATGCGGTGGATGTCCTTGGGGTGGTTAGAGCCACTTGTTGCAAATTAGATCCATGCCCATCCTGGCTGGTTAGGACACATTAGGGCTGCTGCTGGGGGGGTGGGGGGGGTTGTCAATGCCTCCTTTAAGGAGGGCAGAGGGCCGAGCTGCCTTAAAGAGGCAGTGGTGCAGCCCCTGCTCAGGAAACCATCTCTTGACATTAACACCCCTGCCAGCTATCGGCCAGTCTCTAACCTTCCCTTTTTAGGGAAGGTTATTGAACAGGTGGTGGCTCAGCAGCTTAAGGGGCATCTGGATCGGGTCAGTTTTCTTGATCTTTCACAGTCTGGCTTTTGTCCTGGGTTTGGCACTGAGACTGCACTTGTGGTTTTGGTTGATGACCTGAGCTGCGAATTAGATCAGGGCAGATTGTCTCTTTTAATTTTATTAGGTCTGTCAGTAGCATTTGATACCGCTGACCATGTGATGTTGGTGGCCCATCTGCAGGACCGGGCTGGGGTGGGCAGAATTGTTCTTGAATGGTTCCACTCATTCCTGGCCGGGAGAACTCAGTGGGTGGTTCTTGGGGAGTGTACTTCATCTCCCCGGGACCTCACATGTGGAGTCCCGCAGAGTTCTATTCTGTCCCCTCTCCTGTTCAACATGCATATGCAGCCTTTGGGTGAGGTCGTGATAGGGTTCGGCATGCGCTGTCATCAGTATGCCAATGATATACAACTCTACGTCTCTTTTTCTGCAGACCCAGCAGTCTTGGTGCTTACCCAGTATTTGGCGGCTGTGGGGGATTGGATGAAGGTGAACCGTCTGAAGCTGAATCCCGACAAGATGGAGGTGATGTTGGTGGGTAGGACTGAGGGGGTGGTGGCTCCTGTCATTGACAGGGTTTGGCCCCCCTTTAGCCACTCAGGTCTGTAGTCTAGGGGTGCTTCAGGCAGATGCTGTGGCGGAAAGCACTTTTCGCCAGTTACATCTGGTGCAACGGCTGCGGCCATACGTTTCTAACTCTGACCTGACCACCATTATCCATGCCTTTATTACCTCTAGATTAGACTACTGTAATGCACTAGAGTGCATGGGGCTACCCTTGGGGATGGTCCGAAGGCTACAGCTGGTGCAGAATGCGGCGGCCCATCTCCTAACAGGGACAGGTCGTCGCAAGCACATTACACCAGTGCTCCGTTCTCTGCACTGGCTGCCTATTGTCTTCTGGGACCAATTCACGGTGTTGATAATGACCTATAAAGCCCTAAACATCCTGGGCCCTGCTTACCTGTGGGACCGCCTCAGGCTCCCTGCCTTGTCGCGGTCCCAGCGGTCAGCTGGGGATGCCTGACTTGAAGTCCCCCGGGTTTCCCTGGCGGGTTTCCCTGGTGGTGACGATGGGGAGGGCATTCTTGGTGGCCGCTCCTAGGCTGTGGGATTCCCTCCCGACGGAGACCTGCCTGGCCCCAGACCTCTTCTCTTTCCGAAGACAGTGTAAAACCTGGCTATTTTGCCAGGCCTTTGGAGAGGGAGACAGGTAGGGTGGGATGGATTAGGGGAGGGGGTTTGGTTCTGCTCTTTTAGTATATTTTAATGAATTTTAATTTTGAGTTGATTTTAACTGTGGATTTTATAGAGATGTTTTCTGTTGTAAGCCACCCGAGCTGCTCTGTGAGCAGGAGGATGCGGGATAGAAGAGATTATAAATAAATAAATAAATAAATTAAAATGTTGCCGCTGAAATTGCTGATGGGTGAGGTCATTATGACTCAGGTAGCCACAGGTATCCCCACCCTGATTGGTTGGGCATGGACCATGTGACCTCTCAGTAACCAATCCCAGCAGAGGGGAATAGGACTTTAAAAGGGACAGAGACTGCCCCTTTTCTCTCTCTTGCTCTGACCTCCGCAACCTCTGGACCTCTGTCAGATCAGAAGTAAGGCCTGGGCCCCATGTGGTTCTCAACATTATTCTCAACACATGGGGAAAACTGTAAGTTATAAGCAACCAGCTTGCCTGGCTGAACAAATACAGTTTAGACAGATGCGAAATCTAAAAGGGTCCACGCACCCACTGAATTAGGCTCTGGAATTTGTTCAAGGGCTTATTCTACTTTCTTACCCTTTAGTACCTGTTTGTACATTTTTTTACCCTTACCAGTAAAGTGTAAGCTTCCTTTCTTTCTTAACTCCATTGAGCATGTGTGTGTGTGTGTGTGTTTCTTGCAAAGATATCCCCCTTTGCCTGGAAGGCACAGCTACCAAGTGGGAGAAAGGATCCACTCTGAGAAGGGGAATCCCCTCTAGCTTTTTTAGTCAGAGCAGCTTCTGACCAAGATAAGCCCCCCTGCGTTACTCCAAGGGCTTTTGTCTCCTGTAAGGGGATCATGCCAGATAAGGAGAATCAGGAAAAGGCATGCCCTTGTGAGGCAGGGCTGAGCCACAAGATGGCACATGCTATGAGGGCTACTAAAATGGCCACCTAATAGTAAGAGGAAATAGGTAGGCGGAGTTATCTGTATAAAAGAGAGGCAAACAGGAAGTGAAGACAGTCTGCTCCTGACTGCTGAAAAGGGCACATCTTCTGGAAAGGCTGACTGACCTGGATGTTGGGACAGAAGGAGATTTGGACCTGAGAGCTAGCCATGGACTGTGGTTGGGCTAGGCTCTAACGCATATGGACTGTGACTGGCCAGAGGCTGGGACTATGCGGGTGTGAATAAACTGTTTTTTATGCTGACTTGTTTGTTGGGGCCTTGATCCTGCAAACACTCACCCACTAATAAGTGGGGCTCTACTAAAAAATGTTGGAAAATGAGGACACGCCTTGCTGGTTGCCATACCAGTGTTCCCCCAAAGGTGGCAAGGTCCTGAGGCAGGGGTGTTATGGAGGATTGTGCCCAGCAGAGGATTGTGCCCAGTGGAGGCGTGAGGAATATGGAGGAGCTCGCCCAAGGACAGTGGCTTGAGCAGGGCTGGAGCCTGGAGGTTTGCCCTGACCCTGCAGTAGGATGTGGATTCAGAGAGGCAATATGGCAGCAGGAGGCCTGCACCCTCGGAGGAGCCAAGCTATCTGCTTTTAGAACTGGGTAGAGCTGGAGACGAGACAGACCGCATGGGAAGGAAGGTACCAAGGGGCCCACAGAGGTTATATCCCTAAGACTTGTTGGAACTGTGGGAAATGGGGACACGGGTGGAGACAGTGCCCCTCCAAAGTATATAGCAGGAAGGAATGGACTTTGGGGGTGCCAGAGTGGGGCAGTGTATGGATACACCAGGTGAGAGAGGGTTGGTAAACCTAAGTGCTGTTGGATCTGCTTGCAGCAGGGACATCTGCGAAGAGACTGCCCAGTAAGAAAGGGTCAAAAGACTGGGGAACCGAGACAGGAAAAGGATGTGACCACCTGTGAAGCAACAAGGTGGGAGAGAGAGATGCAGAAGAACAAGCCAGGAAAAGGAAAGGTTTGCTGGGTCTGTAGAAAGGAGGGACACTTGAAGGGAGTCTGCCCCTTTGGGTCGAGCCCTTGGAGACAAGGGGATACCCTGGAAAGGAGAACCCTGTATGGTTTAACAGTGGAGAGACATTGATGGGAGGTAAATACAGTAAAGAAATGAAACCCCAAAGAAAGACACGTTGGGCCTGTAATAAAGAGAGGCATCTGAAAAGACATTACCCAGATTAGAAAAAGACCCATAGAAAGAGAGACAGACAGAGAGAAAGGAAAAAAGGATAATAAAATGACCCAGACACGCTTGACATTGGAAGCCCTGGAGAAATGGAGAAAGATAGTACAAGGTAGAACTAAGGATTTCCCAGGCCAGGAACAAGTACAGAAAGAAACCCAGACTGGATTGACTATGGAGTACATAGAGAAAAGGGGTCAAGAAAGGGAGTAAATGACTCTAACAATGAAAGAGATGATAGAAGAGAATGAAACTGTGGATCTGTTAGCTATCCGGTAACTGAGGACAAACTGAAGCAAGCTAAGAGAGTAGCACTGGTTAAAGGGAGCCAGAAAGCCAAAGCATGGCTGTAGTTGAAACAATCCAGGAGAAAGGCTTGGAAAAGTGTAAGAGCCTCTTCTGAAGAGGGAGGGGAACCATGACTGGCATGGTAGTGTTAAAGGGTTGCAGGAAACCTTATATAAAATGCAAATGACAAGCCCTGGGAAATGAAATGGTATTGTTTATATTTACTTAGGTTGAATTTCTGGGATTATGTCGCAAGGAGTAATCCTGCTTTAAGGGTCCCAAGGCTGGGAAGTATGGAGAGAAGGACGGGCCTGCCTCCCACCCCAGTAAGGGGTCTTACCATAGTCTAAGGGGGCATGTTAAAAGGAGCTGCAGGAAGCTCTATTTGACTTTGGGGTAGTAACTACAGATTATGTGCCCGGTGGAGGAGAATCTCCCTGGTAAGGAGAAAAGCCAAATGATTTGAAGGAAGCCCACATAAGGAAAAGGTGTTAAAGCTGAGCTGAAGATAACTCTGTTAATAGAGGTAAAGACCGGGCAGAGAGAGCTCACAGGTCATATAAGCTGAAGGAAGCTCTTGGTTAAGATAAGGGGGATTGGCAAAGTGGGAGATCCTACTACAGACTCTTTAAAGAGGAAATAGATAAAGATATAAGCCAAGAAAACTTTCTTATGGGAAATGTGCAGGCTGAAGGAAGCCTAACTAAAGACTGTGCTAGGTGGCGGAGAACCCCCCTGGCAAGGAAGGAAGCGCTAGATAGATCCTGGATGTGTGGAAACTTCCACTGCCAGGTACCTCTAACAAAGAGAACTATATAATGGTCTAGTAGCTGAAGGAAGCTCTCAATAATACATTGTAGATAAACATGCCAGATGTAACCCCTGGGAAGGGGATGGTGATATTTGTATATCACACTGACCTGTTTAGGTCTTAAGAGTTCTGGAGGGGAATGTCTGTAATGTTGGGTGGGCTGGCCTCACAACCCCACGAGGGGTACTAGCCTGTAAGCAGGATGGAGGACTGCTCTCCCCTGCAGGAAACGCATATAAAGCCTTGAGCTGAAGGTAGCTCTAACAAAGGAACCCAGTGGAATGAGCTTGACTAGAAGGGGTGATGAGGAGGCCAAGAGGGCGGTAAAGCCTAGTTCAGGGTGTTAGACCCTGTGTAGGATTATTTGATGGTGTATTTAAAGAAATTATCAGATGTACTTGCCTTCGGTAATCCCATCTTGGGGGTAAGGTGATGGGATGTGGAAGGGCTGAACCACAAGATGGCGCATGCCATGAGTGCTACCTAAAATGACTGCCTAACAGGAAGAGGAAATAGGTGGGCGGTGTTATCTGTATAAAAGAGAGGCAAGCAGGAAGCAAAGGCAGTCTGCTTCTGACTGCTGACGAGGACACATCTGGAGCGACTGACCGACCTGCATGCTAAGGCAGAAGGAGGTCTGGACTTGAGGGCTGGAAAACAGAGTATATATGTGAGTTAGAAAAGAGTTAGCCATGGACTGTGATCGGACTAGACTCTAATGCATATCGACTCTGACTGGTCAGAGGTTTAATGTCTGGCCTGGGACTATGCGGGTATGAATAAACTGGGTTTTTTTCTGAACCTTCTCTGACTCACTTGTTGGGGCTTTGATCCTGCAAACACTCACACACTAATAAGTGGGGTCCTGCTACACCTTGGGAAGCTGCAAGGGGGCAACAACCTGGAGTCTGTATAACTTGGACTATGTGGACTCGGGAGGTGAATTGTTAGTTTGGGTGGTGGCAGCCAAACTGAGGTTTTCTGGGGTTTGCCAGCTGTTGGAGCCCCAGGTTCACAGTTTTTGACCAACACAGTGAGGTGGGTGGCTCAGCTGTATAGTGCCCCCCTACTGTGTTTCATCACAGTGGCAACCATAATTTCAGTATCTTGTGTGCAATATTTCAGGGGACTTCAGTACTTGGTTTACTTAGGTGGTACTAGTATTTAGTAGTAGCAGGGATCAGGAGCACCATACAAGAACTGAAATGGATAGTTCTATTTGCTACCCCTGGATAATACCCGCAACTTAGAGTGCTGTGTTAGGTGCCCAATGGACTGAATACAGATCAGGCACCTGATTATCCCAAAATACCAGGTATTACTGTTACCAATTTTCTGATCAGTACACTGGTACAGGAATTGGGATAGTAAATAGGAAAAATGATATTGGAAGTTGTAAAATCAGTACTAGAAATCAGAAAACTGGGACAAGAAAAAGGGTAAATCAGTATACTGGGTCGCCTGTTGGGTACTAATTGGGTACCGATTCATTCCCAATGTTACCGGGTTGGGTCAAATACTCCAATTCTAACAGGTAGACCTGTTTTTGTGGGTACTCGTTTCAGCTCCACCCCAGACAGAGGGCCAGCCCTGCCACTGCAACACTCTTCAGCCAAAGACTAATTCATAAATCCTTTCATTACTATTATGTAAGGGAGGATTGTAGGCAAACCTCTCTATTTTACCCATGTGACTTCTACAGTTTTTGTCTCTGCAGCCCCATTTTGAGAATCCTGTGACCCAAATCAGCAACAAAGCCATGCAAAGTCTATCTAATAACTAGGGCTGTGCATGGGGTCAAGTATTTGTATCTGTTTGTATTTGTGTTTGCTTCCATTTGTAGTTGTATCTTTGCCTGTATTCACTGCATTTCCCCCATTGTCGGCACACCGAAAGAGACAGGACACAACCGCTGGGATTTTAACGGCCGCACTCTTTTTATTCAACAAATCAGAATTAGAATCAAGGTGGGGGTAATCACCTATGGCGATATGGGTCCAGTACTTGAACTTTAACCACAAACAGTAACCCAGGGGTGGTTTGAATGTACCCTCAGTTACCACCCCAATTGCATACAACATCTCCCCCTCTGTGGCCCCGACCACAGGTGTGGGGGACCAAATCCTTCAAAACTCAAGTAAGGTTGAGGGCGCCTGCCAACAGGGGACCATACTTGTCCCTACCGCCCTCGTTTGATGCCCCTCCCAGGGAGGCTGCCCCGCCACTTGCCATACCCTGCTTTCCGGCGGGTGGGTCTCCCCATCTCTTAAGGAGATAACTCTTACTTTAAAAATGTCTGCCCTATTCTAACCTATAGTACTGGACCCCTGCCACTAAGGGGTCGCCGGGGCTACCCAGACGAGCCAGACCCCCACCTACCTCTCAAAACCTTACAACACCCGAACCAGCATCTCCTTCAGGGCTCTGTGGTATCGATCATTTCCTTTGGGTGACAGGTGAACCCCATCCCGCCTATACAGGGCAGGGCATCTACGCGTTGGCGTGCGACTGTCGATATGCTCCCCACCCAGGCTTACAATCCACCTGCCCACATACCTGTTGACTGTCTTCTGGGTCCTGTCAATCTTTGTGGGGTGCACCCCTCAACCCCACGTAATCCACTCAACCAAATCGGTCCAGATGATCACAGCGGCCGGGAAAAGTTTCTTAATTACCCACAAGTCCTTCTTAATGTCCTTGATCAATTGCACCCCCTTCAGGTGGGGTATGTCAGATGCAGCACAAGGATGTCGGGTGGGGGCCCCTGCGCCAGCGCTTGTAGGGTTGGCAGGAGCTGGTGCCATCTCATGCCTCCCTGGCCTTTCCAGAGGATCTCGGCATGCGTCAATAAGCCCAGCTCGGTTTCCCAGCTGGTCTGGCTGCCAGCTTTCTCTGCCCATCATATCAGGCTGTGGCCGACGATCCACACGCACTTCTGGAGCCGGGGGGGGCGGGGGTGACCTGGGGGAATGAAAAGAGTTAGGACTGATATTGAGGAGGTGAGGTCCCCGTATGTAGGTATGGAAAGCCCCAGACCTCCAACGGCCCACCACCCGGATGCCCCGCTCAGACATGCCGACCTGTGCCGCGAATGTGGTAGCCCCTATCCGAAATGAATGTGTACCGTATGCAACTGGCGACAATCCTAGGTGGGACAGTACAGACCTGAGGACCGCTGTGAATTGATACCTGGTCAGGTACTGGCTTCCTGCATGCCTAAAAAGGGGGCCAGGTACGTTCTGCAAGAAAAGTCTCGATGGCCTCAACCGGGCACAAGTCGGTCCCGTCAGCTCTGTTTAGTTTTACCACCTGCCCTCTTCCCCTCTGATCAGTCTTGGAGCGACGAATGTGCACTGCCATTGATGTTGGGCCGATTTGTATGTCACCGAGATGCAGCGCCCTAACCTGGGCTGTCCCTGGCTGATTCAGCTACTAGTTCGCTGACGTGAAAGGCTCAGAAGAAGACTAACTTAAACAATGAGTTAAACAATGAAACCTCATAACGATCAAAACAAACTTGGGGAAGTATTGTACACATATCCAGCAGCAATTTCGGGGTGATGGGGGCCCTCTGGTCTGGCAATCCACCTTGCTCCCTGGACCTTTCAACAAGTCATCTGGCGAAGAAACCACGGTCGGGTGGTGTGTGACCCATGAGGTTCCTTACGAAACCGAGCACCAACAGCTTTCCGGCTATGGTTTCTGGGGCCGCCTCCCTCTGCCGCATTTGCAGGGTGAATTGGAGCATTTGCTGCTCTGGGATGGGGAAACCCTGGTCCCACCCGTGTGCCGACCGGTACTGCTGAAATTCCCAGAAGGCTCTGTCATAGGCTGCTCTCGTGCGAGGTGCCAGGGATCCCCAGACGGCAGTGCACAGCTCTACAACCCAAGGTTCCAAACTGATGGTGGCAACGGCTCTGGAGTTGCCCAGGCCTGCAGTGCCAGCAAATGGAAGCGCTCCATCAGAAAGAGAGAGGGCGTCTGCTGCAACATTGTCTACACCAGGGACATGCCTGGCTCAGAAAATAATATTAAATTTCAGACAAGTGAGCACGAAAGCCTTAACAAGCTTCATGACCCTCGGGGACCAGAAAGACTGGGTGTTGATGACATGGACCACAGCTTGGTTGTCACACCAGAACAACACCGAGTGGTTTGCCAGCTCATTTAGCCACAGATGAACCACCAGCACAATGGGAAAAAACTCCAGGAAGGTGAGATCCCTTGTGATTCCCTGCTCCGCCCACTCGGGTGGCCATTAGGCCGCCGCCCACCTTTCCCTGAAGATTAATCCAAATCCCGACCCCCCCCCCGCATCAGAATGTACCTGAAGGTCGGCTTCCAACAACAGATGGTCCCTCCATAAGCTAGTGCCATTGAAATCAGCCAAAAAGGTTGCCCAAATTTGCAGGTCTTCCCTCATCTCCCTGGTGACCCTGATATGGTGACTGTCTCTTATACACATCTAGATGTGTATAAGAGACAGGATTAATCCAAATCCCGACCCCCCCCCCCCCAGCCACATCAGAATGTACCTGAAGGTCGACTTCCAACAACAGCTGGTCCCGCCATAAGCTAGTGCCATTGAACTCTGCCCCAAAAGTTGCCCAAATTTGCAGGTCTTCCCTCATCTCCCTGGTGACCCTGATATGGTGGTGGGGTGGCGGGTTACCTGTTAGCTTGGCATAGAGGCAGGACAGGAAAGCCCGCCCCGGCACCATGACCCAGCATGCAAAATTGAGGCTCCCCAGTGCTGACTGGAGGTGGCGGACGGTCACCTTCGCCAATCCCAGGCACTCCTCCACCTTAGCCTGCAGGGAGATCAACTTATCCCAGGGGAGATGGGAAATGGCTTCCACCGTATCCAGCTTGATCCCGAGGTAAGTCAACCTGGTGGATGGCCCTTTGGTCTTCTCATGTGCCAGGGGGATGCTGACTTCCTCTGCCACCTCATGGAAAGTCTGCATAAGCCCCACACAGTCATCGGTGTCCGCTCTCCTGATGAAAAGGAAATTGTCTATGTATTTTGTGAGCCCCCCTGCTCAAGTCCGCTGCTTCACTATCCATTTGACAAGGGAGCTGAACCTCTCAAAAGGCAAACAGGAGATTGAGCACTCCATTGGCATGGCCTTGTCATAGTAATAATAACCACCGTCGAAATGGACTGGGAGGAGGCAGACTTAATATCACATTTTGCCAATTTTGCACCAGGGCCGAATGACCTGAGTAGGGACACTGCTGAGTCGAATGATACATACAGGACTGAGGTGAGGCCCTTCGGTATGGCATCGTTGACCAAGCCGCCCTGGCGATGGGACAAATGGTGGATGAGACAAAACTCCCTGGGGGCCTTTTTTGGAACCACACCTAATGGAGAAATCACCATACCAGGGAAGGGAGGGGGCAGGAAACAGGTCGGCCACCCTACCTTCCGCTCGCTCTTTTTTGATTTTTGGCATGCACCACAAATTCTATTCCCAGCACAGACTTTAGGTTGGGCACCACCTTCTGCTGCTGGACATCGTGGGCGGGTATCCTAAAACCTTGCTGGAAACCCTTTACAATGTAACTCACCTCTAGCCGGTCGGGGTGAGTCCGAAGGGCCCGCTCGAGCAGTCCAGCCTTAACTGGCATTGGGGCTTTTGCCAGTGGTGCTTGAGCTGCCATTTCGAGGCTCTCTCCTTCCAGGCACCTTGGGGCAAGGTCTGCCTCTAGGGGCAGACTTCCCTCGCGGACAGGCAGCGGCCACGTGGTGACCAGCACAGGTGGGACAGGAGTTATAAAATCTACATGCTGCGCGGGAACATTTCCCAGCATGGCTGAACTCCCAAACCCGCCCCGGGGAGGTTCCTGGTGCCCTTTTTCCTTCCTTGCAAAAGGACTCAGAGCCGGAGGAGGCCCCACGCTTCACCAATAGGTGGCCACTGTCAGACCTGGGCACGTTCCCTGATCCGCTCATACAATTAAGCCAAAGATCATTGGCATGCAATTCCCATCTTAACCACGGGGTATAAGCTGCATGATGGTGAAATGCCTCATCATAGCACAGCCATGCCCCTTGCCCCGGCTGGACCCACCTCATATGCACGCTGGACTATGTCGGCGTATTTAAGTAAGTCTGCAGCTCGGCTGGGATATGCCTGAATCATGACTCCCTGGTAAATGGAAAAGGCCGTGGTCCAATTCGACCAGTTCCTCTCGACTTTTGGCCGCTTGAAATGCTCCTTCTCCTGTTCAGCTGGGTCCACTATGGGATCGCTGAACACTAGGGCGAAAACATCCACGCATTCCCCCCTCCAGATTTTTCCCTGGTTGCCGGGAGTAAGTGATCCCCAATCAGGGCAGACACCATTGAATACCCCCCCACTGGCTGGAGGGGGCCACCACCGGCCCCCATCTGGTGGCTGGGCAATGGCGGCCCAGTTGCTTTGCGGTGGAGGAATGACGGCCGGTGGGGCCCAGACCTGGAGTGCCCGCCTTTCGAGGGGCGTGGACCCGGGCCCCAGTGCCTGGGACAGCCCTATCACTGACAATCTTACTCCGTTGCCTGCCCCGGGTGAAGGTGCAGGGGTGGTGGACACCAGGACCCAAGTCCCATTCCACCACAACAGTTGGGCCCTACTAGCCTTCTCAGCCTGTTGGGAGGTGCTTGCTGCTCTGACCCCTGTAGCCACTTCCGTGACTGCAGCTGCTTTCTGGGGGGGTGCTGCCACGCCTCCGCTGTCCATCCCCCATGATTGGTCCCCGCCTCACCTGGATTATAGGTCGCCGGTACCGCCACCTCCCATCGTGCTCCCAGCTGCAGGGTGCGCTGTTGTGTCAAGGCATGTAAGGTGCTCTTAATCCGCGTGATTGTCTGCCAAAGATTGTCTGCGTCCTCTTCCCTCGTGTCCGCGGCTGCCGGCACGGCCCCTGCGAGAAGAAAGGGGGGAAGGGGCTCCCTGGCCCAGCCTGGCACATGGGCTGGCCCAGCTGTGTGCGGCTGCCTGGCTGGGGCCCATGTCAGAGGCGTGGGCCCAAGGTAAACCGGGGGCACCCATAAATTAGTTAACACCAAGATTGGAAAAACTCCAGAAACAAGCAGAGGCTTAAAATTAACAACCTTTAGTACTAAGGCAGTGAAAACTTACTCCTAGGACATTACTGGGTACCTACATATGCCTAAAGTCAAGGCCATGTATATGTCCCAAAAGTCCATAGTGAATGGAGTGATACATATTGAGAATACATTAGCTGCAGAGTATCAATGCATCAGTTAGAGAAACATACAGACATTCCAAAAAGACCACATTGTATCCCAAAATAACTCCGTTTTAGAGGAGATCCATATAAGCTAAACAAGATAAGTTGTGCTGAACACAATTGTGTTTCTGACCCCCTTATTATGGGTCGTTTTCAACAGCACACAGCGTGGCATCAGAGCTTGGGGTTAATCTGTTGGAATAATAAAGCATATTTAAATCATTGATGCAGTTGTTCATTCATTGTCTCTCATCCAAATGGTATACCACTTAATAATTATGGTTTACCTTCTATAACCATCTGATTTCCAATTGAATCATCAAGGCCTAGAGGGGGCAAGTGAGATAAGTAAGTAAGCAGCCTATACACAAGTCAAAAATTCCTTAGGGAAACTTAAATCACCCAAAAGCCCCAAGCCTCCAGCCAAAGACTCACGCTCCTGTTCTGATGCAACACAACAATGGAAGTCTCCAGAAAGGAACTCAGCAGCCCAATAGCTGTCCCTGTAGCAAATCAGGCTATTTAACTCATTACCATAAGTACTGCCATATGGTGT
>QEPC01010771.1:322315-341532 GCA_003113815.1 Sphenodon punctatus
GGGGAAGGGTAACCCATTAATTTATTTACAAAGGTAAGGGCTGCTATCCTGCCGGCTATGGTTCCCCCAGCTAAACCTTTCTGCCTCAATACTATGGCAAACTGAAGAATTTCAGGTTCCTCAATGGGGAATCCTAGGTTCCATCCCTTTGTAGCCCTAAATTGTTGAAATTCACGCCAAGCCCTACCGTATGCCGACTGTGTTCATGGTGCAAGGGATCCCTGGATGATGGTCTGCATGTCTAACACCCAAGGCTCCACACCCCAGGTGGCAGTGGGTCTGGGGTAACCCTGGCCTCCGGTGCCAATTCTCTAAAACGGTCCATCTAGAACTGATAAAGGGCATCGGCTATGCCGTTGTCAATACCAGGTACGTGCTGAGTCGTGAATAAAATGTTATTTTCTAGGCATGCTATTACCAGGGGCCTTACTAAAGCCATGACTCTTGTTGATCGCCATGATAATGAGTTTACCATGTGCACCACTGCCAGATTATCGCACCAGAATTTTACTGAATGGTTTGCGAAGTGTCTGGCCCACAGAAGAACTGCTATCACTATTGGAAATAGCTCTAAAAACGTGAGGTCCCTAGTTACTCCTGTTTGGTGTCACTTTTCAGGCCATCGTGCCACACACCAACGTGTTCTAAAATATACGCCAAATCCGATACTTCCAGCAGAGTCGGACTGGACCTGCAACTGATCTTGAAGCATCATGCGCCCCCTCCAAAAGCTAACACCGTTGAACCCCTCTAGGAATTGAAGCCACGTCTCCAAATCTTGCCACATCTCCTTTGTCACTCTTATATGATGGTGAGGGGCTAAATCTCCACTTAATTTCCTATACAATCATGACAAGAAGGCTCTCCCTGGCACTACCACCCTACAGGCAAAATTAAGGCTCCCTACTAATGATTGCAAGGCCTTCACTGTTACCTTTCTGGCGCTGATGTTTTCTTTAATTTTGTCTTTAAGGGTTACCAGCTTTTCTTCTGGTAATCTGGACAGCATCCGCTCTGTGTCTAGCTCAATTCCTAAATAGGTTAGCCTGGTTGCAGGCCCCTCTGTCTTTTCAGGGGCTAGCGGAATCCCTAACTCTAGGGCTAGGTCCTGGAATTTTCGTAAGGCTGTAGCGCAATCAACTGTTCCGGGACGGCCGAGTACCAAAAAATCATCTAGATATTTTGTCACATCGCCCGCCCTGAGCCTCTGCTTGAAGGCCCATTCAACCAGGGTGCTAAAACGCTCAAACGCTGAGCATGAAATTGAGCACTCCATTGGCATTGTCCTATCAAAATAATACTGGCCATCAAAGCAGAAACCCAACAGGCAAAAACTGCTAGGGTGCACCGGGAGCAAACGGAACGCCAACTTGACGTCACATTTTGCTAGCAGCGTGCCCCGCCCCAAGGCCCTTGCCTTATCCACTGCAACGTCAAATTAGGAGTACTTAATTGTTGTCAACTCCTTAGGGATGGCATCGTTTACCGAGCCTCCCCTTGGGTGGGACAGGTGGTGGATCATTCTAAACTCTCCAGGTGATTTTTTGGGTACTACCCCTAAGGGGGACACTACCAAGTCATGCATTGGGGATTGACTAAATGGGCCAGCTACCCTCCCAGCCTCAATTTCCTTATCAATTTTACTCCTTACCACCTCCTCCAATCCCACTATTGATTTTAAATTGCGTGGAACCCTCTGAGAGTTAACGGGGCCGGCAGGTATCAAAAAAACATGCTTAAAACCTTGCACGACATAATGTATCTCCGCCCGCTCAGGAGGGCGAAGAAGTCAATATACTCCCCCCGCCATATTTTGTCTTTGGTGGTCTCATGGAGGTGCTGCCCAAATGGGGCGGCTATATCAATACTTGCTCCCCCAGGGGGTGGGGGTGGGCGCGTATCCGCTGATCCCACTCCCGATGTACTTACCTGGGAAACGTTGGTTCCCGATGACCCCAAACCCTGCATTGTCCCAGCGGCCTCAGCCACAGGGGGGGAAAACCCTTGGCCCGCTGGGCTCTGTCTTGTCCCAGCCGCCATTCCTGAAGCAGGGATAACCCCTTGGACAGGCAGACTCTGTATGCTCTGTCCCGATGCTATTGGCCCTGTCGATTGGTTGCCCAACCCCATTGCTCTCTGCACCGGGAAGGAAACCGGTGTAATCATCACCCAGGCGCCATTCATCCAGGCCATCTACACTTGCCCCTGCCCAGTCACAGGAGGTCCCCCTGCTCGGGGAGTCACTAGGGGAACCACGCTGTTATCCTGACTGACCACCTCGCCCCCTGGTTGGCTCCCCGTGGCCCCGCTAATTGTGGTACCTGGTACCCCAGTGCCACCTCAGCTGAACCTGTTCCCCCATGTGGCCACTCGGGCTCCCACTGGTCACCAAATTACCTGACATTCTCACTGGCACTTGTGGCAGCATTGGTCGAGGCCCATAATTTGGTCCCACGTTGCGCAATGCCTCTTCGTTCCCTGATCCCTTCAGTTCATTTTCCAGCACCAGGATCCTTCTCCACAGCTCTGCATCCTCACTGCTCCCTTGTTGGTCCTGTTCCAACCGCCTTCTGCGTTCCGGGGGGGGAGTCGTCCCTGTAACGAGACACAGAGACCCCAGGCCCACCACGCAGCACCTGCAAATCCCTTGCAGAACCGGGTGGGGGTCCAGCCTCTGGGCCCCCGCCGGGTCGTTGTTCCCTCTGTTGACCCCCTGCACCTCCTCTTCCATAGTTGATGCCACTACCCCCAGCCGCCACTGCGACCCCCCTGGGATGCATGGCGCTCTCACCATAAAGGGCTTGCAACAGGGGGCCTGTGGGATGATTCATTTGATGAACCCCAAGATCCAGTGGGCCGGGGCTAGCTCCCTGGCACCGGATCCTTTCCATCTGTAAATCTGTTCTCTCTGCCCCGTCAGTGCTGTCCCTCCCTCCGAGGGGATAACCTATGGGGCCTTGCCCTCCCTCCATCCTGTACCGAGCTGGGGGGCTAATCACCCTACCCCCCCTCGTCACTGATTCCCCTGCCCGAGATCTGGTAGGTTGCTTAGCTGCCTCTCTCCTTTCCCCTTCTTGGGGGGTAATGCCAGGTGGGTGGGCACCCTGTTCACCTCCTTCTTCCCTATGGAGCTCGATGTCACTGGGGCCCGCTTGCTATTGTCCTGTGCTCGGGTTTCCCTACGAGCCCTCATTAATTCCTCACAAGCTGCTAGGTGAACAGCCATCTCATCCCTTGAGGGGATTACCCCACCTCCCCCACTCTGTACTGTACCTGGGGAGGGGGCCCTCACTCTGGCTGGCTGCTGCCCTTCCGAGGGAGGATCCTGCCTCTTGGGCAGTTCGCCTCCTTGTCCTCTGCCACGGGACCCTTTTCTTTTTGCTTTCCCCATTCTGGTGCTTTTTGTCCGCCACGAGACCGGAGCTCAGTTCAGCAAGCAGCAATCTAAATTGCTGTTGACTGTTCGGCCTCATGCACCAGAATGCTGCTTCCTTGCAGCAACAGGAAGTTCGCCCCTCCTAAAGGGGGCGTGCCTCCCAGCCTGTGCGGCGCTGTTTTCGCACTCTTCGGGCGGTTGCTAGGCAACCAGCTCACTTCGTGGCCAGACCTCTAATGGTTCTGCGCCACAGCGGCTCTTTCTCTGCTTGAAAGGGGGTTGGGGCGCTACAAATTTCCCTTCGCCGCCATTATGCGGCTAAGGGGACTTCTCCAACATGCTGTGTTACTAATATAATCAAACACCTCCTTAGCCAGACATCTCTCTAATCTAGTCCAGATTAGAGGGTTTCTGCCCTTTCTCACTGGCCAGATCTTCGCATGGTGTGAATTGGCACAAACCTATTCCTTTCAAAGGAGCTGATCATCCCCTGATGTTCACTTCCATTTAAGGACACCATAAACACCAAGTTGCATCATGTGATCATTTTGGCCAGTAGCCATTAATGGAGCTGTGCTCCATGGATTTGGGGTTTTTTGCTCCCATTTATTCTGTTGGTCTTTGCAACTTCCCATGGCAATGAGTTCCACAGGTTAGTCTTGCATCTCATAGCTTCCAGGATCATCCACTTACCTTTTTTAAACATTGACACTACATTGGTTTTCCTCCAGCCCTGCAGAATTTCTCTGGCTGCCCAAACATAGTTTAAAATTAACATTAGAAATTCAGATTGCTCCTCAGATAGTTCTTTAAGACTCAGATGGAAGCTATCCAGTCCTGCAAATTGTAGCAGATGCTGCTTTACTGACTCCAAGAAAGATCATAGATGGTAATCTTCTAGTTTCATCTACAGCATCATAGCCCCTCCCTGGCTACAGGCCTGCCCTCCCTGCACTTAGCTTTTGTGCTTTAGCTTCCAGGTGAATAGAAACCAGTAAAAAAGTCTCTCAGTGGCTGCTTCTGCCCCACAGTGACTTTTTGCATTTGATGACTGACAGCCCACCGGCGCAATGCAGCAACCACAAGCAGCATCGGGTCTCTTTCAGCCTGGCCAGTTCTTAGGAATTCTCCAGAACTGGCAGCAGGTATTCAGGGAGTGTTTCCTTATTCATTTGTTGTTGTGTTTTTATTTTTCAGGCACCTACCAACTGCTGCTTGCACCAACCAACCAAAGCCAGGGTCAAAGAATGCATCTGTTTGGATAATGAGATACAAGGCTTAGTTTTTCCCTGTCTTCAGGAGTGCAACTGGACCTTTCTTAATGGAGTAGCCCTGTGCCCTGACTAGGGCTGATGCGGCAGCAGCTTTTACCGCGCCGCGATTCCATTCCGCCATTTCGGAACTGCCCGCGCCACACCGCGACTTTTCTGCGGATATTCCGCTAATTCCGCCAGAATTCTGCAAATCGCGGAATTGCGGAAATATTGCAGAATAATTGCGGAAATCGCGGAAAACCGCTATTCCGCTATTTTTTGGCGCTGGCGGAATTGCGAAAATAGTGAAAATGTCATGTTTCCACGATTCCACTAAGTTGCGGAATTAAATAAGCGGAACCGCAGAATTAAACCGCGGAATGAAAGCCTCTGCCATGCCGTTCCACTAATTGCGGAAACACTGTTTCCGCCGGAAATAGCTACCGCTGCGATATTCCGCTACAGCCCTAGCCCTGACCATGACCAGACAGGCTTTGCCCTCCGACGCCGTCCACCCAAGCGTGGGCAGGAGCTAGAGCTATTGCTACTCTCTTTGCTCTGTTCTTCCACCTCCTCTCACTGCCCTCCAAACTCTGGTTCAGTTGGAAGTAACAGCAGCAAGGTGAAGGATGGGTGCCCTCAAGCCAGTATCACCTTCCCTACCTACAGTGCCCTCCTCTCACTTTCCCACCCCTGGCTTTTAGGCCACTCCTCATCTCCCCTCACTTCACTGCTGCTTTATCTCTTCCTGTTTTCCTCCCTCCCCACCGCTACCAGATACTGTGCCTTGTACCTGAGCAGGACATCCCCCATCTGACACAAGGCAGCACCCAGTAATGGGGAGGGAGAAAGCGAGTGATGATGCAGCATTAGGCCTGACCCAGGCCTTGGGGTCCAGGTTCTTCTGGGGCCTAAAGTCACCAGGCCCCTGCTAGAGATGGCTCTGCCTTTTGTAGAGTGCTGTGATGATGTCACAGCATTCCACCAGTGGAAGGTCGCCCTGGACAGTGGAACAAGTGGAAGGGACATCCAACTTGCTCGGGCAGAGATGGTGCACAGCCCTACTCAGACCCAATTGGATTTACCATGATTCAGGCCATAGGGTTAGGTCTCTGTTCAGAACATTTTTGGAAGGATTTTGTTATATGATTGTGTTTCCCTGTTGGCCACCCCATATTTGCAGGTTTGGAGGAGGGCAGAGAGGAAGCATTGGATGGCACATCGGGGCTCCATGGCAAATGTGTCAGTGACAGGGAGGCTCTACCAATGAGAAGATGGAAGATCCAGGAAATAGGATTCTAGTCAGGGTCTCAGAAGACCTGGGTTCACTTTCTTGTGCTTTACCACAAATTTCCTGGTTAAACTTAGGGAATGAGGTCTCTGTGCTCTAGTCCCGATCTGTAAAACAAGGACTGCTGTATTTCAAAATGTCAAGGGGATATTGTGAGGTAAAATGAATGAATGGTCATGCTGGAACTGAGTAAGGATAACTACTCAAGATGCATTTATGGGCTTATTCTAATGAGTATCTCCAAAGTAGGAGTAACTACCTCCCTCCACCCCACTCCTCCAGCTGCAGTAATCAGGAGAAAGTAGCCTTTCTTCTCCCCTAATCTCCCTGCTAGGGGACTTTCAGGGAACTGCCAGTAGGGGGAGCTGGAATAACAAGCAGTCAGTGAGGAAGAGATGCTGTAAGGGAAACAAAAAAACAGGAAGTTCTGGGGTGTTCTGGGACAGCAGAGGACTCACTTGCTGGGAGAAATTTACCTTCTTCCCACATTGCTATGGTTAAATGATGCAACTAAAATGGATGAAATACCAAAATTGAATAACCAAAATAAATAATACCAAAATGACCAAAGTCGCCAAAATGAAATATCCAAATTAGATCATTTGTTTCAGTAGATAAAACAGGAACTGAATAGCAGCCAGTTTGTATCCACTTTGTTGGACCTGATTTGAAGTAGACAAAATAATTGGATACAGTCTTTTCTAGAGCTGAACAAAAAGCCCCTTTTGTGTTTGTGAAATAGCTCATGAGATTTCATTCTACGGGCTGAGATCTGGACCCCAGTATGAAATTTCACATGATACCTTGGTGGTTTGTGGTTGTTTAAAAAATAAAAAATAAAATGCATGTGCAAAATGGTCACCGGGCTGTTCTGTGCATGCTCAGCCCTTTTCCAAAATGGCATTGGCAGCATCACTGCCATTTTGGAAAAGGGCAGCCAGTATGTGCATGGACAAAATGGCCATCATGCGTGCATAGAGTGGCTGCCCCTTTCCAAAATGATGGCAACGCATGCAGAGAACCACCCCAAAAACCATTTTGCACATGTGCAGTTCCCTCCCCCCTTCCCTGCTGCCGCATTTCTCAGCTAAAATGCAGCTACGACACTGCTGGTTCTCTGCCTGTTCTCGGTTGCCAGAACAAGCCTAGATCCGTGATTCTCATAGAGAAACACGAGACTTACGAGCGAGAGTTTCAACCCTCGTCTTTTCCATGGATATTTGAGCTCAAAAGTGCAACCAAAAGGAAACATTTTTTATTTTTGTTTTGGTCCCTTCTAGACCAATATGTAACATCTAAGAACATACGAGTAAGAACGGCTAGACTTGGTCAGACCAGTGGTCCATCTAGCACAATATCGTGTCTGACTGTGAGCAGTGGTGAATGCTTCAAAGGGAATATACAAGTGATCCAACCACTGTTGTTTGTTCCCAGTTTCTGATAGTCAGAGATATAGGGAAACCCTTAACTCTAAATTTCAGACGACCAAAATAAATCCTTTCATTCCAAGGGGAAATTTTATTGAGGAAAAAGTAAGGACACAACTGGAAGGGAGGAGGAGCTCAGAGGATGTGGGGTTCCCTCAAAGCCACCCCAAAGCTTTCCCTAACCTTGCCCAAGTAATATTCCCTGGAGTGCAGCTCAGCAAGAGATACTGTTCTACTAAAATGATTTGTCTTTATTTGTTCCCAGTGCTATTCACTCACCTTCTTTGGTGGGAAAAATTCCCCTTGCTTTTAATAATAATGCCAAGTATTATTACTAGGCTTTGTACATTCACAGCCGAGGACAAACATTGGCTAATTAATCTTACCTGATTAATTACAGCTGCCTGCAGCTCCTGTACGTTAAGACTGTTGAAATTGTTTTGAGCCTAGCCTCACATGGCTTTCAACATCAGGGTCATCACCTGAGTGATTACCCACCTTTGTCAGCATTAATGATTTTTTGGCCAAATTTTGCTCTCGGTTGGATCAGTGTGAATCCATGGCAACTCCAGTGAAATGACAACATTAGAGGAAGCAGAAGTTTGTGTCAGGAAAAGGAAAGTTCTGAAGATAAATTTAATTGAATTGTGTTTGTTTTTAAAAAAATTTTAACTGAGCTCACCAAGGGCTAAACTCTAATCTCAGAAACATGCAGGGAACTGCCATTGGTTTAGTGAGAAGTGCAGAATTTGGCTGTAGGTAATGAAGGTGGGTGAATCCAGGGCACCAACATCAAATTGTTTTGTAGCTTGGATAGAATGAGCAGCTGCACCCATTGTGTTAAAGTGAATTTTCACTTAAATTTTGTCTCATTTTGTATTTTCAGATGTTACGAGATCACGGTCAACCACAGTGAATCCCCTGTGGTGGCCGTGATCACCGTAACGTCTGAGCGATGCCCGCCAGATGTTCCCCCTAGTGAATTCCTGGCAGGGATCAAATCTACCCACGGTTCTGGACCTCCGGCTGGCAGTCCAGAACCGTGGGTAGATTGACCATGATCCGGGATGGGCCAAAAGTAATGTTTGTTACCTTGGCCCATCCCAGATCGTGGCCCAGACCACAGGACGGCATTGGGTGCAGCGGCGCTGGCTGGATTGACTGCTGCGCCCGCCCGGCTCCCGGAGGGCGGGTGGCCAGGGGAGCGGGGGGGTGGGCCTGTTCAGCCGCACGTTGCACCGCGCAGCCCTGCCCCCTCCCGATCCCCGGTAGGAATCAGGCCGGCACGTCTAAAGGATGGCCGGCCTGATTTCTGACTGGGATCCAAAACGGATCCTGGTCTGTGGTTCCGCGTGGCGGGCCTCCGGGCCCATCACATCTGAAATTACCCACTAATTCAGCTGCAATGCAATCTGCACCAGGTATTCAAAAAACACTGATAATCGCCGGAATAGCTACTGAAATGAGACAGAACTCTGGCAATGGCTTTTCTGAATGCTCTTTGTGTTCTTTAACTGAGACACTGCTTAGTTAATAGAGCTGAAACAAATAGTAAATTTTGTATTTGCGAATATTATTCACACTTTCAGATAGCCTTCCAAACAGCTGGACAGTATCTGCAACCAAAATGGATATTTGCATATTTGACTATTTCATTTAAGATATTTCATTTCTTTCAGTATTTCAGTTATTTTGGTGTGGTTAATTTGGCCCTCTTGGAATTTTGGTAAATAACCAAAACACCAAAATGGCTGAAGTGACTGACCTGAAATATCCAAAATATCCAGAGTGGGGCACTGAAAACCCATTTTGTTGGATATGAATCAAAGTGGGAAAACTTGTCAGACACAATATACGACACGTTTCAGCTCTAGTTAACATAAGAATGAGAAGTGCCACATTCAGTCACTGGTCCATCTAGGCCAGTATCCTTTCCTTTCAATGGCCAACTTTGGTTGCTTCAGGGAAGTGAACAACAGGTCATAATGGAATAATCTGTTTCCTGCTATTCACTCCCCAGATCCTAATAATCCAAGGACCTGGTCCCTGACAAGCTTGACTGGTAGACATTTATGAATCTATCCTTAGCCAATCCTTTTTAAAAAATTCAGTAATACTATTGGCCTTCACAACATCCTCTAGCCATGAATTTCACGTGTCAATTATATGGCTGCCCATTAATTTTAAGAGCCCCCCCCCAGCCCCCGTTCTAGTATTTTGAGAAAGGGAAGATAACAGCTCCTTATTTACTTGCTCTGCCCCACTCATGACTTTGAAAGCTTCCATCATATTCCCCCTCAGCTGTCTCTTCTCTAAACTGAATTGAACCCTAATCTATTGAGCCTCTCTTCATATAGAAGCCGTTCCATACTGTTGATAATCTCTGCATATGCATAACATGCGGGTACACAGGGCTTGTAATACAGGAAACCCTGGCCCCTGAAGAGGCTGTTATGTTTAACTGAGCATCAAAAAATTAATTGCAGCAACACGTTCTGATGAGTGAATCAGCATGTATTGCTCCTCTGCCTTCACCACCATTTTGCCCTAACTTTCCTGGATCCAGCACTGTCCCCCATGCAAATACCCCTGAAAGAGATTGCCACTAACAGCCACCCTGAGTGGTGCATTTGTCAGTTATAAATCTTAGGGTCTCATTTGCTGACTAGTCATGCTCTCCTCGTGTCAAAAATCTCCCCCACTCTGGGAGGCTGTGACTGTAGCTCTCCTCGGGGGCATTAGCTATCATAGAGACATTTGTCCTGGGGCCCACGCTGGGAGGGGGTCCCACAGAACGCAAGTGGAGTTGGCATAAATTCTGTCCTGTTGTGGAGCAGCAAGGTGGAGATGGAGTGGAAGCAGAAGCACACGAAGCATGCGGTGTGCATGGGACCCCCCCGCCCTCCCCGGTGGGTAGCATAGGATGGAGCGAGCTCTGGCATGAGGCAGACAGCACAGCCGCAGCCCCCAGGGCTCAGGCAAAGCAAATGGAGGGTGGGAGAGGCACTGCGGCGTCAGGAGTGGGGTAGGACACCTGGGCCCATTCCAACCTAGCTACGCCCCTGGTTCTCCTTGTGCCAGGATTCCTGCTCTCATCCTCACATACCATTACTAGGCTCCACCTGCTGAACCTCCCCGTTATGTTGTGCTGCCCCCTTTTGCGTGCCTGAAGCCTGTCCTTACATCGGGAATAACTATTTGACAACCTAGCCCGCTGTGTCCTTGTTGCTCCATCTAGTGCTGCTATTGCTGTCCCGGCCTTTGATAAGGGTAGTGGCTGAGATAGCTACTGTACTTTCAAGTCTGCCTCCAACTATGCGGCTCCCTTTCATCTATGCTGTATTGCCAAGGACAGAGACAGGCAGGCCAGGCCGCTGACTGGCTAATAAGTAATAGGAAACTTTGCTGAGGTGAACAGTCCTCTTGATCAGGTGATCTTTGTTTTATGTATTATTTATAAAGCCTATTGTGTGAGGGGCAGGTGAATTCCGACATGTGGTGTGTTTGGAGAGCAGGTCGGGGAATTGATGGGGGCAGAGGTAAAAACAGGCCAGCTGAAGGAACTTTGTAGGAAGGAAACTTTGCAGGTGGAGACAGCAATTTTAGAAGCCGCCCTTCCCTCTTCTCAAAGTACAAAGGTTTTCAAGTAGGAAAGAATATGCCTGTGCAGGATTGCCAAGATTTGTAATTGAACTGCCAAGTCTTATGTTTAAAGAGGTTTTCCAAAAGCCTGAACTTGCCAGCCTTGTGATAGAATCATAAGAATTTTTAGCTTTTTCTTTCTTTTTAAAAAAAAAGTTTGTCACACTTATGGTTGTAAAGAGCAGCTTGAAAATGTGACTGCAGGAGATACCCTAATTCAGAGGTGGGAAACATTTCCCCTCCCACAGGCCTCTTTGAAAATTAGTACAATCTCCACAGGTCAGACAGGAGTGCTTTGGGGGTGTGCTCAGGATGAGGGAAGGGTCCAGATAATGAATATATGCCATCAGGAATCTATCCCCTAGGGTTGGGACTAATTGGCATCAGATTAATCCAATAATGCCAATAATGGGCGGTATTAGATTAATCCAATACCAATAATTGTTAGTATTGGCAATATTGGATTTTTAACATTGCCAGTTTTATCAGATTTTTAACATTGCCCATTGAAGTCAATGGCCGCAATGTTAAAAAACAAATTAAATTAGCAGTTAAAAATCTGACATTCCGATACCAATAAATTTGATATCGGGAGATCCAATACCAGTAAATCCAATAACCGATAATCCCCCTGGAGTCCCACCCTTACTATCTCTTATCCTTGTGTGCATGCCCTCATCTCCGCTCCCTCTTTCCCCTGAACTCACTCTCAGTGTTGGCACAGGAATTACAGTCATTTGCAGTCCTTTGAGGCATGGACCATCCCTTTGTATGGATGGGATACAATACTCTAGTTAGGCTTGGGCTCATGGACTTTTTCTCAATAAAGATGATCAATAGAATTAAAGGGCTATGCACTGTACAAGCATCTGTGAAGGAATGACCTAGTAAAGAGCTTTCACTCTGAAAAGACAAAGAAATGGGGAAAGAAAGGCATCATGAAAGTAAAGGAAGAACTGGAGGAAACTCTACAGCAAGTCAATTCCAAGGATTCTTTTGACCTTCAAATGTATTGATCTCTCTGTGAAATGATTAAGGTGATAATGGTCGGTCACCTCTTGAGAATGCAATGTTCGTTGATAAGTGTTGAGAACGCAAAGGTTTGTATCCTGAGTGTGTGTTCATGTCTGGGCATGTGTAGCTACCGGGACACCGGTTATTCTCGGCTACCTGTATGAGTCAGATTATTTCTCATGGGAGTCTTTGGTGTGGTTATCCCCTGATTGAACTATTGAACATTTTTTTCTGATCACCCACTAAAGCATAATCCCCTCTACTGAGATGGGATTCACTGTAGGTAAGCCAGCTCTTATCTGGCATCTTTTTTTAAAAAAAAACAACACCCTCCAGTGAAGGAGAGTGCATAAACTTGGGCACCAACCTGTTCCATTGCCCCGCTTTTCTTACAGTTAGGAAGTTATTTCAGATATTGAACCTAAACCTTCCATCCTGCATCTTAAACTTATTATAATCTTGTTTTATATCAGTGGCCATCGAGAACAACTCTATGCCATCTTTACGACTGCTTAAATAACTGAAACCTTTTATATCCCACCCACCTCTTAATCTTTCCTCTAGGCGAACCATACCCAGTTACTTCAACCTTTAGTCATACATCTTATAGTCCAAATACTTTGTTGCTTTCAGATTGTCTACATCTTTTTTTAAAATCTGGTGCCCATAACATGATACTTCAGGCAAGGCCTCCCCTATCGAGGTTTGACAAATCTGGTTTTAAAAAGAATGCGCAAGCTGCCCAGCGCCTCTGTTTCTAATGGCGGCTGGGCAACTTCCATCTAAACACCACCCGCACGAGGTTTATAAAAGCGGATTTTTAAATGCACTAGCTTGCTGGCACATCTAAAATGACCTTACATAGACTTGCCAATCCCTTTCAGCAAGGGCTTCCTTAATTGTTCACCAGCCTTCACTAAGGCCCTTTTCAAATGGGCTGGTGGTGCGGGCCAGATGAGTGGGTGCTGCAATGGGTGGGCAGTACGTGGGGGTGCATTCCCACGGCACCCCATCTCCACACATGGAGCATCGGGCATTGGCACCCATTGCTCCGTGCGTGGGTGGAGGTGGGTGGAGCGCGAGAGCACACACGCCCCCCCCACTGCCCATGGCATTCCTATGGGTGCCCACCCATCCCCCCTCCACCCACCATGACATTCTCGCGGGTGCCCCCCCCTCACACGGGTGCAGGGGGCGGGGCGCGTCCATGTGAAAATGGCCTAACGCTAAAATGAATAACCGCTGCTATTCGGTATCTCGGCTGGATCCACAGTATCCACTGGTATCTGGAAAGGCATGGATAGGATACCACATGTTATGCGGTTAGTGTTTGGCAGATTATCCAGTTAACTGGATTACTGATTTACCGCAGTTACCACATGTTACTGTTACCATCTTACTATTTGCCCATAATTCCTTTTCTGCTTACTCTCCCCCCCCCCTTCCCCACTCCAGACCTCATCTTAGAGTAGTTGTAGTAACATTCAGTTCTGCAGTAATGTGGCAATAAAATAGTCTGATAACAGTAATTTGGTAAACTGGTTAACTCTTGCAGTATTATCTGGTAATCCGGTTTGGTGGCTAACCACCGCTGTAACCAGTTCATTACCAAATAACGGCCAAACTAGTTAGAATACCAGATATTAACCTTGGATTTACTATTTGATTCAGCTCTAGCCTAGGCTGAAAGGAGAATTAATTTGATTCTCACAAGAATCAAGAATCATTAGCAAGCTCTTGCTGGGATCTTGCCAACGGTGAGAGATTCTCATGAGAATCTTGCTCAAAAAGAAAAAAACTAACTGTGCATGTGCAGAATGACCACCAGGCCAGTCTATGTATGTGCAGCCCTTTTCCAAAATGGTGCCAGCATTGTCACCATTTTGGAAAAGGGCTGTGCATGTGCAGAATGGTCTGGTGGCCAATTTGTGCATGTGCACTGCAGTGCTTACTCGGTGTTTTATGGCTGTGGGGGACTGGATGAGGGCTAACCGACTGAGGCTGAATCCTGACAAGATAGAGGTGATGTTGAGGCTGTGAGGACGGCGAGGAAGGAATTCCTTGCGGTCCTCATAGCGTCTGCGAAGTCGCGTCCAGTGGAGCTGTTTCGGGTGGTGCGGGGGCTGGTTAGTCCGGCCTCCCTCCGCCTGGATGGGGACTTGTCCCGGGCCCGCTGTGAGGAGTTTGTCATCTACTTCGCAGACAAGATCGCTCGGATTCAGGCCGATTTCGACGCTGGGTTGATAGCAGTAGGGGAAGAGCGCGGGGGGGCGGAGGGTCCGTCTGGTCCATCTTTATGGGGTGAGTTTCAGGAAGTGACGCCAGCCGATGTGGTGGATGTCCTGGGGTCTGTGAGGGCCACGTGTTGTCAACTAGATCCATGCCCGTCCTGGTTAATAAAAGCTTCCGGGGAGACGTTGGGGACGGTGCTGGCGAGGGTGGTGAATGCGTCCCTTCGGCAGGGGAGGTTGTCGCCTTGCTTAAAAGAGGCTGTGGTGCGCCCCCTGCTGAAAAAACCATCGTTGGACGTAGACGCGCTCGCCAGCTACCGACCTGTCTCTAACCTTCCCTTTTTAGGGAAGGTTATTGAGCGGGCAGTGGCGCTCCAGCTCCAGGGTCATCTAGATAATATCGGGCTCCTTGACCCTTTTCAATCTGGGTTCCGCCCCGGCTATGGCACCGAGACGGCGTTGGTGGCCTTGGTGGACGACCTCCGCCGGGAGATGGATGCGGGATGTTCGACATTTCTCATCCTGCTCGATCTCTCGGCCGCTTTTGACACCGTGGACCATGGGCTGCTGTTGAGACGACTGCGTGACCGGGGGGGTCTGGACGGGACTGTTCTTGAATGGTTCCGTTCATTCCTCTCGGGGAGGAGCCAGCGGGTGGTGTTGGGGGAGGAAACATCGAGCCCCCGCGCCTTACCGTGTGGCGTTCCGCAGGGATCGATCTTGTCTCCATTATTATTTAACATCTATATGCAGCCCTTGGGGGAGGTCGTGAGAGGGTTCGGGGTGCGATGTCACCAGTATGCTGATGATACTCAGCTGTACCTCTCGTTTTCTACCGACCCAGACCCTGCTGTCTCGGTGCTATCCCAATGTTTGGAGGCCGTGGCGGATTGGATGCGGCGGAGCAGACTGAAGCTCAACCCAGATAAGACGGAGGTGATGGTGGTGGGGAGGGCGAAGGGGGTGGTGGCCCCCCTGATTGGGGGGGTTTGCCCCCCTGTAGCTCAGCAGGTCCGGAGTCTGGGGGTCATATTGGACGCAGACCTGCGGCTGGAGCGGCAGGTGGAGGCAGTCGCTAAGGCTGCCTTCCGCCAGCTTTATCTGGTACGTAGGCTGCGTCCGTATGTCTCTGGCCCGGACCTGGCCTCCCTCATCCATGCCTTCGTCACCTCGCGGCTCGACTACTGTAACGCGCTCTACGTGGGGCTTCCCTTGTTCTTGGCCCGGAGGCTGCAGCTGGTGCAGAATGCGGCGGCCCGTCTTCTTACGGGGACGGGTCGCCGGGAGCACATTACACCGGTGCTCCGAGCGCTGCACTGGCTGCCGATAGTGTGCCGGGCCAAGTTCAAGGTCCTAGTAATGATCTATAAAGCCCTATACGGCCTTGGCCCCTCTTACCTTAGGGACCGCCTCGCCCTTCGCGCCCCGGAACGGCTCCTGCGGTCTGCCGGGGGTGCCCTCCTGGAGGTCCCCCGTGTTAAGCGGGGGGCCACGATGGAGCGAGCATTCTCGGTGGTAGGGCCGCGGCTGTGGAACTCCCTTCCGGAGGAAGCTCGCCTGGCCCCAAGCCTTTTGACATTTCGGCGGAACTGTAAGACCTGGCTGTTTGCCCAGGCCTTTGGGAGGGAGGGAGGGGGAGGGTGATTTTTAATCCCCTGCCCATTTATCTATTTATTATTGTTTCCTAACCCTGTTTTTGATGTTTTTATATTTGTATTTTAACTGTTTTAATTGTTTTATTGTTGTTGTACGCCGCCCCGAGCTGCATTGCAGGAGGGGGCGGGATATAAATTTGATAAATAAAATAAATAAAATATGTTGGTGGGTAAGGCACTGGAGATGGTGGCCTCCATTATTGGCGGGGTCTGCCCTCCATTGGTATCCCAGGTATGGAGTCTGGGGGTGCTCCTCGACGCCAGCTCCTCCTGGACGTCCAGGTGGAGGCTGTGGCGAGGAGTGCCTTTCCCAATTACATCTGTTGCGACGGCTTCGGCCATTTGTTTCAGACTCTGACCTGGCCATCATCATCCTGGTGACTTGTTAGTGTTCAGTTTGTCAATTTTCCCTAGAACATCCTCCAGAGTCACATTGATTTGTAACAGCTCTTCCAATTCCTCGCCCATAAAGCAAGGATCTGGCGTGGGTACCTCCCCCAAATCCTCTGCAGTGAAGACCGACTCAAAGACCTCATTCAGCTTCTCTGCAATGTCCTTCTCTTCCCTAAGCACCCCTTTTACTCCCTTGTCATCTAATGGCCCAACTAACCCCCTAGCAGGCTTCTTGCTTCTGATGTATTTGAAAAAGTTTTTGTTGCTTGTTTTTGCCTCTTTAGCAAGCCTCCCTTCAAAATCTCTCTTGGCCTGCCTTATTAACACTTTACATTTACATTGCCAGTGTTTATGCTCTTTTGTATTATTTTCATTGGGACTAGCCTTCCATTTCTTAAAGGATGCCTTTTTGACTCTAATAGCCTCCTTCACCTCCCCATTTAGCCACAGTGGAAGACGTTTGGTCTTCCTGCTTCCTTTTCTTACTTGCGGGATGCATTTAATCTGGGCTTCCAGAAGGGTGCTTGTAAACAGCCTCCATGCCTCTTGCAAACTTGTAACCCTTGCAACTGTGCTTTTTAGTTTGTTTTTTTTTACTAGTTTCCTCATTTTGTCATAGTCTCCCTTTTAAAAGTTAAATGCTACTACTGTACTTTTGTTTGTTTTTCTCACTCCAGAAATTATGTCAAATTTGATCATATTATGATCGCTATTGCCTAGTGGCTCCGTCAGTTACTCCTTGCACCAGGTTCTGCATGCCACTCAGAACTAGATCTAGAATAACTCCTCCTCTCGTTTGGTTCCTGAACCAGTTGTTCTAGGATGCAGTCATTTACGGCACCCAGAAATTTGACCTCCACATCCCGCCCTAAGGAAACCTCCACCCAATCAATATTAGGATAATTGAAGTCACCCATTATTATTATGTTGTTGACTTTAGTAGCCTGTCTAATCTCTTTTAGCATTGCTTTACCAGTCTCTCCATCCTGGCCAGGGGAACGATAGTATAGCCCTACTGCGATACTCTTCCCCTTTATACCTGGAATTTCTATCCATAGAGATTCTAGGGAACAGTTTGCATCCTTTAAAATTTTAATTGTACTTGACTCAACATTGTCTTTTACATATAGAACCACCCCACCACCAACTCTATCTACCCTGTCATTCCAATATATTTTGTATTCTGGTATTAGTGTCCCATTGGTTATCTTTGTTCCACCATGTCTCTGTGATGCCTATAATGTCTAGATCTTAATTTAGCGCCATACATTCTAATTCTCCCATCTTACTTTTTAGGCTTCTAGCATTTGTATATAGATATTTATCTGTATTCTTCTTACTGTGCACATTATAGGGAACTGTATCAGGCACCCTGGAATTGTTATTTATCTGTTCTCCAGAGAATTCCAGCCGACGTCCCTTAATTTGTATCCCTTCCTCAGTCTTAAGCAACTCTAAATCCACTAAGTTAACATCATCCTGCATAGATGCCACAGTCTGAACTGTGCACGCCACAGTGCCTGTCAGCTTTCCCCCAGCTTCTAGTTTAAAAACGGCTCTATCACATTTTTAATTTTTAGTGCCAACAGCCAGGTTCCAATCTGGTTAAGGTGGAGTCCATCCTGTCTGTATAGGCGCCCCCCCCCCCTTCACAGAAGGCTGCCCAGTTCCTGATAAATCTAAAGCCTTCCTCCTTGCACCATTGTCTCATCCACGCATTGAGACATTGGAGCTCTGCCTGCTTCTGGGGTCCTGTGCATGGACTAGGCAGCACTTCCAAGAACGCTACCCTGGAGGTTCTGACTTGAGAAGCCTAAATTTGGCCTCCAGAACCTCCGTCCTACATCTATCTGTCATTGGTACCAACATGAACCACGACAACAGGTTCCTCCCCAGCACTCTCTAGGATTCTATCTAGGTGTTGTGAGAGATCCGCTACCTTCGCACCAGGCAGGCAAGTTACCATGCGGTCCTCACGGCCACCAGCAACCCAGCTATCTACATTCCTAATAATCGAATCCCCAACTACCACAGCTGTCCTATTCCCAACATTCTGGGCACACACCCCTGGAGAAGGTGTGAGAGGATAACAAATCAACCGGAAGGCAGGTCCCAGCTACGGGATTGCTTCCTGCCATTTCATGTTTGTGCTCTCCTCCCTGGAGACCTCACCCCTCCAGAGGAGCACAGGGGCTGCCAGAGTGGAGATGAGGCTGTTCTACTATGTCCCTGAAGGACTCCTCTATATACCTCTCTGTTTATCTCAACTCAGCCACTCTGGCCACCAGAGACCATACATGTTCTCTGAGAGCTAGGAGCTCTTTGCACCAGGTGCACACATATAGCTACAAGGGACGGGATCTAAGCTTCCTGGACTGGTACCCTCTCTGGATTAATATCTTAGGGATTTAGCTGACCTTCAAAACAACAGGTTGAAGACCCTTATGGAACTAAAGAAGTGATAAGCAGTGGTGGCTGGTGGGTTCCAAGGCTGGTGGGGTGCAGGGTGGGGCCAGAAGTGGGAGGGGCTAGGTCAAGGGTAGGCAGAGCCAATGGTAGGCAGAGCCTAGCCAACTCTCAAGTTAATATGAACGTTTACAACCTCAGTTCCCCATGTGTAAAAAAATTGGAATGGGTGTGTTTCTTCCTGTGTTCCCCTCATCCTTCTCCTTCGATTGTAAGCTCACTGGGCCAAGGACCTGTCTCCCAACAACTGTAAAGCACCAGCCAGGTATAGGGCTGTAGCGGCATACCGCCGCGGCAGCTTTTACCGACGGCAACCCCTATTCTGCACATTTTGGCACGGTACGGCAGAGGCAGCGTTCCGAGGGCTGCGGCTGCGGTTTGTCGCTCATGGTATCGCGGCATCGGAACTGGCGAACGGAAGCGAAACTTGTGCGGATTCCAATAATAAGCGGCGCCAACTCCCCTTTCC
>QEPC01010771.1:342042-367331 GCA_003113815.1 Sphenodon punctatus
CCCCCCCCCCAGGTTCCCCTAGCAGCATCCAAAACCCAGAAAGCAGTAGACGATTAGGGAGGAAAATCAGCAGAGGCCTGGCCATTTCAAACAGCAGTAGCCGCTAGGCCAGTGGGGAAAGCAGAAAATGGCCCCGAGTGGGTCTGGATATGCTTGCAACCTTCACAGAAAAAGCCAATCAAACTCAAGCAAAGAAACCATCCATTGCGTGACAAGACCCCCCACCCAGATTCCCCTAGCGGCACCCAAAACCCAGAAAGGAGCAGACAATTAGGGAGGAAAAGCTGCAGAGGCCATTTGAACCAGGGGCAAGCGAAGGGTCTATATGGCAATTTGGCAAATGGGTCTGGGAAAGCAATTCAGTCTTAATCTTACCAGTTTGTAAGCAGTTGCAGCAGTGCTGTAGTCTCTGCCTCAGTTGTCCAGGCCAGCAGTTCCCCAACGCCACTTGTACCAGGCTACAGCAGCAATGTGCACGTGCTGTGGCTACCACCTAAGTTTGTGGGCAGGGCAGCCTGGGAAGCTCCTCCTGCAATCTCTGGTCTGGGATTCTGGTGGCCAGTGATTGGCTGGCTGTGCTTAGGCATGGCAGGCTCCTCCCCTGAAACTCCTCCCCCCAGTCTAGTAGCCTACATAAACCTCCCCCTCTGTCAGCTTGGTGGTCATGCAGGACGTAAAACGGGTGTTTTTTCTAAGTGCCCAGGTGCCACCTATTTTGGCTAAGTTCTACTCATTGAACTCAGCTTTAGGTTTGGAGCCCCTCCTCCCCGCCCTGAGAGAGAGCCGTGCAGCGCAGCGGGACGGTGCCTGAAGCATACACGCTCTCTCATGGTTGTTTTTGTTTGAATCATCTGCGCCACCCTCTCCCTCATCACCCCACTCAGTAAAAACACAGCACACACCACACAGAAAGCCCCACCTCCTCCCAGTCCCACCAGCGCCTCCATAAAGTTCAGGGGGGGAGGAGGAGCCGGAGCGGAGGTAGGGTAGAGCCAAGCCTAGGGGGTGGGGTGGGGGACAAGCCGAGCCGAGCCAGGTGTCGGGGAAGCAAGCGGGAGCAACGGACACAAGTGCATTAGCACACCACTGACCACACAGCCCAGAGTGAATCAGGCACAGGCGCAGGAGGTGCCCAGCACACAGAAGACTTTCTGCACATGCGCTCACTCTCTAAAGCGGTCGCAGCACCGCTACAAGCGGCTGGGAAGTGCTAGAGCTGCCAGGGCTGATTTGTGGCAGCGTTCAGCACGTAGGGGCTGAGGCTTTTGACCAGCCCAGGTCGGGAGGAGTTGTGGGGGTGGCGGCCACCTGGCTGCCCATTTATAGGAACTGCCATATAAATAATAGGTGATAAAGCTGGTTAGAACACTTACATGTATATGTGAATACAGTCACTCACCTGTCTAATGTGTTCCCTTCACAGCACCCTCCTATGGTGAACTCCTAGGCAAACTTCCCTGTTTGCTGTTCCTGTTCACTTGCCTCCAGAACCACCGACTTCTGGTCTGTTGCCTGTCTGCTCTTCTTATATAATCTGGTGGCTTGGCCCCCCAAGTCAGCAGATTCTAGCTCCGCCCCCTAATCAAGCCTGATTCACAGCAACCACCACACACAATAGGACAATCAGGCACTCAAACACTCTGCTTCCTGATCACCCCACCCAGAAACAACCCCTCTGAGCACATGGCCTGTTCACAAACAAACACAGACCCTACCTACCTGGTGGTGCCGGGGCTCCAGCCCTGGGTCTGGCAGCAGCAGTGGGGTCGGCTCCGGCGACGTCAGCAGAGTGCGTCAGGCCTCTACTAGGCCTTCCAGGTCATCTGACCTGGTCACCTGACCCGGAAGGCCTAGTAGAGGCCTGAAGCGCTCCTCAGCACCGCCGGAGTCAGATCTGCCACTGCCGCCACGGGACCCGGGGCTGGAACCCTGGTGCCACTAGGTAGGGGGGTCCCTGGGGTGGGGTTTGTTTGTTTGTTTTAAAAAAAAATGAGTATGCTGCACCGGGGGTGGGGGGAGGTGAGATCCAGTGCTCCTCCCACCTGCGCAGCCTGGAGGGAGGGGAAACCAGGTTCCCCCCTGCCCGAATGGGTTCAGAACCCAAACTTTGTTTGGGCAGTTCGAGCGGGGGCAGTTCGGATTCGGGGGGTTCGTGGATGGGTCAAACACCCCGAGTTTGGCCCGAACCCTGAACCCCCAAACTGCGTTCACACATCCCTAGTTTCAGGGCCAAGGGAAACCTGATGTCCAAAGACCGCTGTTGCTCATGTGAAGGAGAGGCTGCCGGGCAGGTGTTTGGGACACATTTTGGACTTTCAAGCCAGACACTAGCTTCCAGCAGGTTTGCTCCATAAAAGTAAAGGGCAGGCAATCAGTTCCTGAGCTGGAACAGCAACAAAGCAAATCTGCCGTGGCGCACAGCTGAGATAAAAAACACTTTCTTGTGCCGCGCTGCCTTGTGTGGGCCTCTTACTGTTTTCTCCTCAGGACTGTATTGTTTCAGGGTGAGGAGGGCTGCATCGAACCAGTTCAATATCACTGTCACCTGCTGTGTAAAAATTAACCTAAGAAATCCCTTTGACAGGTCAATGATGGGAACAGAAAAGGAGACCACAGAGGTCCAGGCCAGGTTCAAGCCCCACAGACAATTTGCCCAAGAGCATCATGTTAATTGCTCCCACCCACCACCAGATTGTGTTCAAAAATCCCAGTAATGGGGTTAACTGTTCCTTTAAAGAGGGCTGGCCAGTAGCCTGAGAGGTCAGCTGACTCTCCAGGCTGTGAAAAAGCAGACCACAGATTGGGCAAGGTGAACATCTTCTCCAGGACTTTGGCCTTCTTGTGGGGGACATCCAGGGGTTTTCCAGGATGTTCCAAGTGACATATGGAAAGCTCTGTCAGAAGGTCAAGCTCATCATCTCTTGGACAGCAGCTGGAATGTCTCTAATGTGCTTGTGCTGGCTGCAGTCCCCAGCCAGAACATGCTGGGCACACTTTCTGCTGCTCCGTAGCCCCTACAAACCACTGTGATATCATGATGCTCCAAAGGGGGCGTGGCCATGTTGGAAAGAAGTGCGGGGCTGCTTTAGCCCCACCACTTTCCTGAAGTGTCCTTGCCCCTGTGGCATACCTCCCAACGTTTTGAGCTATAAGTACACAAGCCCTGTCAATAAGTCCTGTCCCATGTCACTTCGTGCAGTCACACACATATGAGCATGTGCCCACACAATCTCATTCTCACACACATTCCCTCTCCCTCCCGTTTTGGAAAAGGGCAGCCGGTCGCGCATGTGGAAAATAGCCACTGCACATGCACAGACCGTCTGCCCTTTTCCAAAATGGCAACAATGCTCCTGCTGCCATTTTGGAAAAGGGTGCGCAGGCACTGAATGGTTCAGCGGCCATTTTGCAGATGCACAGTGATTTTCTTTTTTCTTTTAAAATTACTTTTAATTGAAATAGCTGCCACACCATTCTGTGCATGCATGCTCTTTTCCAAAATGGTGGCGGCAGTGTCGTCATTTTGGAAAAGGGCAGCCATTCTGCACACTGAGTCTGCCGAGTCTGCCTGGCCACATACAAGGAAAGGAACTTGGCTTTCCACACATTCCACATGCACCATCCCGCTCTCAGGCCCACTGCCCTGGAGGGCTGCCAATGCAGCCAAACAAAAGGTAAGGCGGGGGATGGGGCATGAGAGGCACAAAAACACACACCTGCACATCCCTCACCCTCTCAGGTTTCAAGGCCCACCACTGCCAGAGAATCTGCACTCACAGGAGCCTGCCCCAGGAAACGTGCTCCCTTCAGCAGCACTGATGTGGGGCTGGGGTTGCCGACTCCTGAGAAAGTTGTGCTTTATACTTACCACTCCCCAGAAGCAGAACTCTCCTCTGGCTGGCCAATAAAGCAAGTTGGGGCAATAAAATAGGAACAGCAGCAGCCATAGTGGTGAAACTGGAAATCATCATGGAGCGTGCACTCTGCCAGGTTTGGGTTCAGCTGCTCTGTGTTGGTGTCAGATTTGGGTCAACCTGCAAAACCAAACTTGTGCAGACCTTTCCATGAGGTCACAAAGCTGACAAGAAACAGAACAAGCCCCACCATCCAATACAGGCCAGTCCCTCCCTCATTCATTTTGGTGGGTAGCTGCTCCTCTGCATTCCCAGCAGCTCTGCGTGAGATTATAAATAGCAGCATTCACAAACTCCCACATGATCACAATGATGCCTACAAACAAGCCCTTATAGGAAATCCAGACTAACTTTAGAAAGCTAGGTTTCTCTGAGGTCAGAATGCCCATTCTTTTTTGAGAAGAGAAAAGAAGCAATCAGTTCTGTACTGGGCCCCACTAGTGGGTTTCTCCTGTGTCTTTCTAAATGGGATGCCCTATATAGTATCTGAGGATGATTCTCTCCCTTGGGAGAGACCCTCTGTCTCCCTTCTTTTCCTTGTTGCAGTGAGACACTCAATGAAATTAACAGGCAGTGAATATTATTTTATGTTTTAAAAGGAAAAGCCCTTGGCCTGCTTTTAATGCAGCCACCAGGGCCCCTTGTCGTGCTCCCATGAGGAATGGGGCAAGGAGGAGATGGCTAGCACTCCCTGCTGCAGCAATTTTGCTGCATCCGGAAGATTGCTGGGGAATGGCCGGGCTGCGGCGGGAAAAGAGCGTCCCGGCCAGCATTGCCCTGGCAACAGGGCTTGCAACCAGCAGGATTAGCGTGGGCTGTGAGGGCCCTCCCCACAAGGGGAGGGGCCTCTCCATCCAATGGGCCCCCTCCAAGCCTCATCCTGGGCTTGGAAACTCAAGGAGCAAGTGACTCCTTCACAATCCTCTTGCTGCAACACGACCTTTCTTCTATGGGAAAGGCAAAAACCAGGAGCCGGAAGGGCTCCCGGCCTTGGCATGTGGGCCCAACAACGGAGCCTGCAATGGCGCCCCCTCTCCCTCAGGTACTGGACGGGTCTGAGGAGCCCCTGGGACTCGCTATGGGCTAGGCTGTCCTGGGGGCAATACAGGACTGCTTGGCGGGTGCAAGGCCCTGAGGCGGCACATGGCTGCATCACAGGGTTGCCACACCCAGCCCTCATTCACAGTCTAGGTGGGCCTTGTACATGCTGCAGGGCTGGGATTTGCCCCCCTTGGGCTGGCTGGCCCAGGCAGCTGGCCCCCAGTCCCCGCTTCCCCTTTCCCGTGAGGTCAGCACCCTACCCACAGGTATGGGGCTGCTGGGTCCCATGTGGGCGCTTCCCCAGATGGCGGGGACTGGAACTGGAATCGTCCCAGAGCCTCTATGGGGGGATGGTACATCCCCCCAGACATGGGGTGGTGGTGGTGGCTACTGTCCAACCCCCTCTGGGCCTAGAGGTTGCCCAGCCATGCAGCCCAGGTACCCACACAGGGCCACTTCAAAGGCATAGCCCTCTCCCAGGGTAGGTACATGACCTCACCACCAGGCATGGTGCCCCTCCTGAAGAGAAGGGACAGGGTTGTGCCCCCGCCAACCAAGTACAGGTCAGACATGGTAGGGGTAGCAGGGGTGGGGGCTGGTGTTCCCACTCCCTTTCCGCAAAGGGCCAGGGCCTAGCCCCAGACCCCCGTACCAGGGAGTGGACCCCAGGGTCCCCCCCCAGAGGGGCACGATCCTATAGAGGATCTTCCCCCGCAGGCCCCTCTACCACATGGAGGGGTGGGCTGAAGGGGCCCCCTCTCTCTCCCCACAGGAACAAGCAGCCTCCAGATCAAAGGAGGCAGAATGAAGCTGAGGACCTACTGGCACCAGATGTGCAGGAGGCATTCCAAAGGATCACAGCCCTCGAGAGGGGACTCCAGGCCATGACACAGGAATACCATTCCCCACCAGTGCCCGTTCCCGACCCAGGAGTCCAAGCAGCACTGTACGGAGGTATGAGGGATCCAGGGGGTGGGGCGGGTGGGGGCCCACAGGGGGCGGTACATGTACAGCTGCCATTTTGCACAACTCATACGCCACTTCCTGGATGCTGGCAAGCACTATGGCAGCTGGAGTTGGCTCCCCGATGACAGGGCTTAATCAGCCCACAGCAGGGAGGAATGAGACCCCATGCTTATGGTGGGATGGGGCATGGGTGCTCGCCCTAGGACAGCATGGCCCACCCCTGCAGCAATAGGTGGGCCCAGCCGTATGGGGCCCAGACCATGCAGGTTTGGACTCAGTCACAGGGCATCAATGGAGCATCCACTGGGGGAGGCCAAGGTCGCCCCACCCCCCACCCCTGCCTGGGGGTGGATATGTGAACTTTTCAGCCCCCATAGGGGCCCACCTCCTCCATCGCATGAGAGAAAGGATTTGGAGGGGGGAATGCATAGATATTTCACCCTCCTATTTACTGACCCCGTACCTGACCTGAACAATAGGCATGATAAGAAAGAGAAGGAACGCTTTCAGTGCCTGAAAACTGACCATAATTGGTCCAATTGGATGGTAGCCTACTCCATTTTTCAAGGGGTCATGGTCCAGGCCTACCCAGACAGGGCATATGCCTTGATCAAGTATGCAGATATCATCCACCATGTCTATGATATGGGCCCCTCTGGGGCCTGGCTCCAGTACAATGAGGTGTTCCACCACAGAGTCTGAGATGGGACACACATGTCCCAGATCTGTGGCTAGACTACATGAATGACGCAGCCAATGCCCCCAGGTCCAATAGTGGCCATGTCTGAGGACAGGGTGAGGTCGCACTTTCCAATAACCCCCTTTGGAATGAGGGCCGTAAGGCCCAAGTTCCCAGAGTCACCCAGTGGTGGGAATTTGCCCGTTTGGGAAGGTGTGGGTGCAGTGGCTGCAGATTCCAGCACAAGTGCGCCATCTGTGGGAGGAACCACACCATGACAGTGTATACCAAGGGGCGGCACCCCTGGGGCAAAGGCAGAAATGGCCAGGAACCTCCCAGGAAGGGCAATCAGGAAGGCCCCCAGGGTGAGGATGCTGCAAAGGGCTTCAACTCTGGTCAGAGTTGATTGGCTGGAATCGGCGTTAGCCGGCCATCCAGATAGAGGTGAAGTGTTGTATATAGTTAATGGGTTCCATGATGGTTTCAGAATCCCAGCACAGAACGTACAGCAGGATAAGGTGGCACCCAACCTAAAATCCATAGTGAGGTTAGAATACATGGTGAGGGCTAAATTGGATAAAGAGATTGGTGAAGGCAGAGTGGACCGTCCTTTCCTGACCCCACCATTCACAGACCTGATTGTCTCCTCCCTGGGAGTTGTCCCAAAGAAAGCCCCTGGGGAATTATGCCTAATACATCATTTATCTTACCCCTGCAGCAGGCTAGTCAACAACACCATCCTGAAGGAACTCACCACAGTCCACTATGTTCCTTTTGACACAGTGGTTCAATTGGCTAAGAATGCCGGCCATGGCACACTTCTGGCCACATGCAACATTAAATCTGCCTTTTGGCTGCTGCCCATCCACCTCACAGTTTCCACCTTCTCAGTTTCCACTTTCAGGGCCGATTTTATTTTGACTGGGTGATGTGTAGCAGGGAGCAGTCCTGTGGGGCTGCTGCCCGTTTAAGAAGGGGAATGAGTGGGTCTACCAGAGGGTTGAGCATGCCCAGGGGCATGGCAGAGACAGCCCCTAGCTGGGGAACAGCCTGTGGGGTAAACAGACTAAGAAACCCTGTGACAGAGTGGGCAGGTTAGTGGCCCTTTAAGGCTGCAGAAAGGAATCCTGGCCACACCCACTCTGCCTGTATAGAAGGAGAGACAAGGCTGAGAGAAAAGGAGTCTCTGCTAGGGAGCCAAAGGAGCAACATCTCTGTGAACAAGCTGTCCTGCTCTATGCTATCCAAGGTGCTGAGGGTTGGAGAACCAGAGGGACCCAGCCAAGTGGGAGAGGCTGTGCCCAGGAGGGAGCCTCTTGCCTGGGGAAGGCTTGGCCTGGGGGCTTTGAGGCCTTGCTGGATGGACTTTGGGGTTTGATATTGTGGTGCTCCTGTGCCTTAGAGACGGACCTGGGCCTGCAGGGTGGAGGTGACTGAGCTGGCGGCCCCAGGAACTGTGTACACTGGTTGTGTCCAATAAAGGATTGTGCACTTAATACCCTCTGGACTGTGTGGTGTGTCTTGAGAGGGTACTCTCTTCCATAAAGAGGGGTTTTCAGCTGAGGCTTGGGGCTGAAATGGCATAGCAGTGGGGTGAGCGAATTCCCCAGAGTGTGACCCCTGGGGAAAGCCCCCCTGCTACACGATGCCTATGGGCTGTTCTATTTCATGTTCCACCTTTGAGTGGTTCAGCTCCCTGGTTGAGTGGGTGGTCTGACAGTGCGCAAGGGGGAGAGTCACCAAATATCTAGATGATTTTCTTTTCATAGGCAGAGCAGGAAGCCGTGAATGTGTTGGACTGATGGAGACGTTCCAAGGTTTAGCTTCCAAGTTAGGTATCGCCTCACTCTTCCCCCCCCCCTCCCCGGCCCCAGAGAAGACAGAGGGACTAACTACCAGACTCGCGTATCTGGGTATCAAAATCTACATGGCCAGAAGCATCTCCTGCCTCCCAGGGGAACAAGTTTGCAGTGCTGAAGGCTAAGGCAGAGGCCTGCTTGACTGCAGTAAAGGTGATGGTCAGGGAGCTGCAAGCCCTCATGGGGATCCTCCACTTCGCATGTAGGGTGGTGGCCCCCGGCCGAGCCTTCCTGTCCCAACTCTACAACAAGCTCGGGGGTTACCCCCTGCCATACCATCACATTTGAGTCATGCGGGAGATGAAAGATGACCTCCAGACATGGGCAGCGTTTCTGGCTGGGTTCAACAGGGTCAGCTTCTGGTGGGAGGATCTCCTGCTAGAGGCTGAGCTACAGGTGCACTCTGATGTGGTGGATGGCATGGGATTTGGGGTGTATTTCCGGTACAAGTGGTGTGCAGCCCTACGGCCCCAGGAATGGATGGAACAAGGGATCACCAGGGACCTAACGTTCCTGGAATTTCTTCCGATTGTTGTGGCTGTACATCTTTGGGCGGCTGACTTTGCGGACCACTCTATCCTTTCTGTCATGGCCTGAACCCATGGCTCTGGCTTCGATGTGTGGGGAGGCTTCCCCAGCACCACATTGTGGCCAGGTCTTGCTAAAGATATTCCTTCTATGCCTGTCCCCTTGTCTTGGTGACTCCTCCCCCTTGGACTCTGATTGGCCCTTAGTAAGATAAAAGACAGGATGGGAGCAATTGCAGGTGTGGGACATCAGTGCTTCTTTGGGTGGTCCTGCCTGCTGGCTCTATCTCTCTTCTGTTTGTTGGTCCACTTTGTTTCATAGTTTTCTTCTTGTCTCTTTTCTCTGGCACTGTTCTCTTGATCACCCTGTAGTAGTTCTGGTATCTTTTCTCTTGTGTTTGGATCCCTCTCTCATGTATCTTCCCTTTAGCCTCCTGTTTGTTCCTGTAGTTTCTTGGAATCCTTCTTGTAGAATTCTACCGACTATGGGTTTCTTTTCCCTTGTATGCTCTTTGTTGTTCCTGACTTCCCAGTAGTAGTAGTATTGCTTTCTACCTAGGTGTGTGCTGAGGGAGTTAGCTCCTGGCGTCTGCTTCCCTCCCACCTTCTTGTCCCCTGTTTCCTTGCTCCCTCCTGTACTCCTCTAGCCTTTCCCCTTAGTTAGTTTCCTTGCTCTGTGGATCTTATCATGGTTTGCTGAGATAGGTTAGATTAATGTTTCCCTTCTTGTCCCTTAGGGTATTTCCTTTCTCTGGTAGCTCACCTGTTTCCCTTTTTAGTCTTATAGTGTGATTCCTAGTTACCTTGTGTTCCTTGTTAAGAACCTTGATTCCCTTTACTTCCTTGTAGGAATACTTATGGAATTTAGCTTGTGCTTGTTTCCCCTTATAATCTCTTACCCCTTCATAGTATATCGTTTCCTGCTTCATTCTTCATTCCTTAGTTCTTTCTTTAGCTCCATCTGTTGTTTAGTGCCCATATCTTGTCCCCCATTGTTCTTCATCTAGTACCTGGTCTTCTCTTGATATAGCCTTCAGCTTCTTAAGGCTTCTGATATTGTATGTGGGGTCCTTTTCATAGTTCCTTAACTCCTCTGCTTCTTATTGTTCCTGTGTCATATCCCTGAAACTCCTTCTAGCCCTTCATCCTCCTTGGTACCATGTTCCCTCTTCTTCCTTACCTCTACCTCCTCCAGATTATACTTCATAATTCTGTGTTCCTTAGTTCTTGCTCCTAATTTCCCTTTCAGACTTGTGGTTCTTGGTTTGTGGTGTTCTGAGTTCCTTGTGTTTTGGGTTCCTTCCTAGATCAAGCTCCTCGTTTCCTTAATAGACCCTGGAACACTCTGTTCCCACTTGGTTTCCTAGCTCCAGCTCTCTACCTGTTTCTATCCTTGATTCCTCATCCTCTCCCTTTCCTCTGACTTGTTCAGGGTTTGGAAACGGTGTCTGAGTTCTAATCCCGATGATGAGCTATTGGCTGCCCCTTAGGGGAACGCACCAGCTGTAACACCCTGAGGGCTAGTGTTGAACCCAGTGTTGGTTACCCTAGGTATCTCTCTACCACAGTTGGCGTTTTCTCTGTCTCTCTTGGTATCTCTACGCATGCTGTCTAGCACCCCCTGCTGGTTATTGTCTTCCTTGCACCTGCCAATCCCTGACACTTTTATTTATTTATTTTATTTTATTTCACCATTTTTCTACCCCGCCCCCTCCTGCTCACAGAGCAGCTTGGTGTGGCTTTCAAGGTGCATGCCAGGACAAATGCCCTAACCAGATTCTCCAAATCCTCCTGGGTCATGAGGCTGGTTAGGACATTCATCCTGTTCGTTGCTAAGCACGTGCCGGGTATTAGCAACAGCATAGCTGATGCCCTTTCTCGCCTCCAGATGGAGCACTTCCGCTCCCTGGTGCCTGGAGCCAGACTGACACCGGAGGGTGGTGTTGGGGTGGGGCGTTTCCCCAAGGTGGTGGTTTTGGTGTGGACTGGTTTTTTTGGGGGGGGGGTGAGGTGCCCTTGCCAAGCATTGCAGTCTTTGCCTAAGCCTTGCAATGCTTGCAAGTTGATTGTGCCGCTGTGAGGTCTGTGTTGTGGGAGTTGCCCTTGCAAAGCATTGCAGTCCTTGCAATGCCTGTTGCTTGCAATGCCTTGGTTGCTTGCTGCTGGGGTGCTGTCCCGGTGGGGGGGCGGGATGCCCCAAGGCTAGATGCTTGCTTGGGAAATTGGGGGTGCCCTTAGAGTTGATTGGGCTGCAGGGTGTGTCTTGTTTTGGTACAGGCTTTTTTACTTTTGTGTCTTGTTTTGGGGGGAGGGGGTGCTTTGGTTGGTAGTATTGCCTCCTTGGGTGCTTCTTGTCAGGTCATGTCCTGGTATGGGTGCCCCCCTCCCCCTCAAGACTAGATGGTGGTTGGGGGTGAGGTGCCATTGTTCCAGTCGGCCAGAAGTGACCCATTAACCTGTGGAACTCCATGCCACTGTCCTGCAGCAGTGTGCACTTGCTTGCTTTGGTTGCTGCCGGGTGCTGTCCCGGTGGGCGCGGGGTGTCCCAAGGCTAGATGCTTGCTTGGGGAATTGGGGAGTTGGTAAAATAAATTTTCTTTTCTTTTCAAAACCCAAGCCACCAGAGCACCTTTTGATGATTGACTGTTGGCAACGTGTCGGACATGATGCGTGAGTAGCCAGCCACCGGTTAAGTGACACCCCTTCACCCCACTACTCCAATCTCTCCTTCACCCACACCTCTAGACTCCCCCAGGAGCTGGTTTCCCCTCCCCACCCCCAGGAGCTGGTTTTCCCACACCAGCTACTCGCCTGTAGCACCACACACATGCACATAAACACACCCACATCACCACACCTCATCCTCTATTGCCAGTGGTCCTCTCTCCTTTTTTACAGCTGATATGAGCGGTCGAGGAATGAAGAGACCTACCAAGAGTGGGAGTGCTGGAAGAGGCCAACCTCTTTACAGGCAGCCCACTCAGTCTGGCACGGTGACACATGTGGTAGGGCCACCTGTGGCCCCCACCTCCCGCACACCAGCTTCAAGCGTGCCCAAGTGTATGGGCTCTGGACGTGTCTTGAAGCCTCCAAAGAGGCTGGGATGGGGGGGGAGGGTGCTCCCTCCTTCCTGGCGCTGACGTAATAAGAAGGGGGCTCCTTCTTCCTCTACTAGTACTGTGGGACATCCACCGGCTACCTCCAGTGCTGCTGCTTCTAGTGCAGAGCTCTCCCTTGCACGGGTACTTTCACTCATGCACATGCCTGCTTCCCCACCCTCTCCCCCTTCTGACATGCATTCTAGTGCTCCTGCTTCCCCACCCTCTCCCCTTGCTGACACACAGCCTAACTCGCCAGCTCAGGCCCTGCCCACCACACCCGCACACTCTGCTGCGCCAGCTGCACCGGTGACAGGAGAGGTCAACCGCCTTGGAGAGGTTGACCGCCAGTCGTGCTGCTCCTGCCCTCCCAGGAACCAGCACGAAGAAGATCACATCCTGGGTGTGATCTCATTTCAATATCTGGGCAGAAGATACCTGAAAGGTATTGTGCATGCACTGCAAGGCCAAGGTCAGTCGTGGTAGCACAGATCCCATGAGATATGGCACCTCTGGCCTTCGCAGTCACTTGAAATGGCACCACAGGAACATACGTGATCCTACAGAGTGCCGTTCCAAGCGACAGCGTGGGATGGTTCCAGTTGCAGAGGGTGTGGATGAGAGTTCAGAGGAGGAGGAACCCTCTTCTATTCCCACTGCAACTGTGACCACTGGGCTGTCTGGTGATGGTTCTACCCCCACCACCCAGCCCCCAAAGAGAAGGAGTGCTAGCCGCTCCACCCATTCACATTCCTGCTCCTTGTCCCAGGCCACTATAACTGCGCTCTGGGAAAGGAGGATGTCATTTGCATCCAGCCACCCTCGGGCTGCGGCCATCACCAAGGTAATTGGGTAAGTGATTGCCCTGGATGAGAGGCCGTTCAACTTGGTTGAGGGTGTCTGATTCAAATGGCTGCTTCAGTTCCTGGAGTCCCGTTAGTGTCCCCTGCCACAAAACCTTCTGCTCGAAGGTTATCCCATCTCTGTACAGGAAGGTTCGGTCCCAACTCTGTGTGGAGTTCTCCCATGTGGAGGGGTCAGTGGTACATTTTACCATGGACCTATGGACTAGCCAGAGTGCTGTCCACATCTATTTGTCGTTGACCGCATACTGGTGGCAGATGTCACCAGTCCCTGTCACCGGTGCAGCTGTGGGTGGCAGTAGCAGCACTAGGGGAGCGGTGTTGCTTGGAAAGCATTGGTGGGCATTGTTGCATGCCCAGGTGCTTGACATCCAGCACAAGGCGTACAATATATTCGATGTGTCCAAGGTGCAAACATCGAGGTCAGTTACTTTGTAACCAATCATGCCAACAACATGATTGCAGCCATTAATTGTGGTGGATATACTCCTGTTCGCTGCGCCACACACCTCCTGAACCTTGTAGTTCAGGTTGCCTTGAGTGGAACCAAGGGCTTTGAGGCACTCCTTGAAAATGCCAGGAAGATTGCCGGCTTCTTCCATCGGTCAGTTTCAGCCAGCCAGGTGCTGCGAGAGAAGCAGGAGGAGTTAGCCTCACCGCTTCACCGGCTGGATGTGGCCACAAGCTGAAACTCTACCTTTTTGATGCTCGAAGTCTCCTGGAGCAGAAGGAGGTGCTGCATGCCCTTTACTTGGTGCGGAGCACTGGAGCAGCAACACTGACTGGGGAGGACTGGAAAGTGGTGGAGCAGCTAACACAGGTTCTGGAGCCGTTTCAACAGACCACTGGTGAGATTAGCATGGAGGTCGCCACTCTGAGCCAGGTGATACCACTCTTCCTGATCCTGCTTCGACAAATGCAAGGCGTGCTCTCTCGCACTGACCTGCATGGGTCTGTGAGGGCACTGACAAAGAAATTAGTAGAGGAGCTGAATCAGTGTTTCGATGCCTTGAAAGCGAGTCAGCCACATCTCGTAGCTGCGCTACTCGACCCATGGGTCAAGAAGAACATGACCTACATCGAATCCTTCAAGCGCTACAGGGTTGAACTCGTCAATGAGGTGCAACAGTACTGCCCAGTGCATGTGCCCCCACTGCCAGGGGCAAGTACTGTTTCTACAGGGGTTGTAAGTAGGGGCTGATCCACCTTTGGGTTTTCTGGGCAGGTGGACTTGGCGGAGGAGGATGCAGATGACGGTGCTGCTGCGGAGATGGCAGACACATTTGTCTCAATATCTTGCTGAGCCCACCTGCCCTGCTGATATCGAACCCTTGGCCTACTGGTCCCAGAAAATGCAGGTGTGGCCCCTGCTTGCAAAGGTAGCATTGCGGTACATCTCGTGTCCTCCAACGAGTGTATCGTCTGAGCGGGTATTCAGTGTGGCTGGAGACATAGTCAGCCCACATCGTTCAAAGATAGACCAACTGTTCCACAGTCTTCGGGTCCTTCTCAAGACCAACCTTCCCCTCTGTGGGTTCATGGAGGGCGATACCCTTGATGTGGGGCCTGATGATGTCTGATTGCCCAGCCCAATGTATGTCATCATCTGCTAGCTTCACTCTCCTGCACCTGTGTCTATCCTGACAAGATTCAGGCAATTCCATCAGCCTGCAAATTGGTCAGTGGTGGCATTGATGAGCTTGCAGCAGCAGCCCTTGGTTTGCGCTTAAACTGCAGCATGGCAACAGTCCCAGTCCGACCACACCACCAGAGAGAAGTAGTACTACTTCCTTCCCATTCACATTTATTTTTTGTTACAGATATATTATTCATGTGCCACTTGGGTATCTGCCGGCCACGGAGGAATGAATTTGTATTCCCTCCTTCAACCCCATTCCACCAGGAAGGACAAGGAGGTACTTTTTTATTCAGAGCTCTTTTAGGAGCTGTTTCAGAGCCCCACTGAGGTTCCTCTGTTTGAACCCCATCATTTTCCTGTGGGGCACACGACGTGCACAGTGCATGCGCACACCCACACCCTCCTTCATCCTCCCACGTGCCTCCCAAGAGTCTGAGGTGGAAACCCCTAGCCTCCCCTGAGCCCCACTCTCCACTTCACACTCGGTAGGGATGCGCGAATGCAGTTCGGAGTTCAGCCCGAACTCAGCCTCTTCAGATGACTGAACCGAACTTCCAAACTGAACGCTTGAACTTCCGAACAGTTCGGAAAATTTTGGATGAGTTCGGGGGTGGGAAAAACGTGACTGGAAGGGGGAGGCAGCTGAGGAGCAGACTTCCCTGGTACCCACCCTTGTTGTCAGGGTGGTTTCAGGGCCCAAAATACATATACCCAAAAAAATTTGGTTTCGGTATCGATAGCGCTATTTTCAGATGTTCGCATGAGTTCGGCTGACCCGAACTCTGCCAAACCGAACAGCCAAACCCAAACTCGGGTTTCAAACCGAATGTCCAAACATCCGAATGGCATTCTGTTTGCCCATCCCTAACACTTGGGGGGGGGGCTCTCCTTCACCCTCTCACGCTCCTCCAAGGAGGCTGGGATGGTGTTGACCCCTAGCCTCCCCAGACCCCCACTCTTCTCTTCACACTCAGGGCCCGCTCCTTCACCCTCTTATGCTCCTCCAAGGATGATGGGGGGGGTGAGTCACCCTGAGCCTCCTGATTCCCCACCCTCCTCCTCACACACAGAGCCTCCATCCCAAGAGACTTGGGTGGTGTGGGAGAAAGCGCATCACAGTGAAGTGGCCCTAGCAGCATCGCCTCTACCCCTGAGGGGCCCGGTGAGCTGTAGTGCAGAACAACGAGATAATGCCCACACCCTGCTCAACAGCAGGGACTTCGAAGGGGGAAAACACAACTGGGTTGGAGGGGGGAGAGGCACTAACAGAAATGCCAGCAGCCCCCTAGCTGGGGGCACTGGTCAGTGCAACGGTGCCAACTGGGACTGGCCTGCCCCTCCAAACGCCCTTTCCCTCCCTCTGCAAGGAAACAGACCCAGCTCTGCAAATGCTCCCTGCCTTCCCACCCCCAAATCAGCGCTTCCAGCTTGAGGCCCAGGAGTTCTGACTGCAGAAGGTTTGCAAGATGCAACCCTTGGGAGGTCATAGAGATCTGACCCCTCTGAGAAAATCTCCCGGCTGCCCCCCACCCTCAAAATCAATCCTGTAACATCATTGTTTTAGATTGTAAGCCCTCAGGCAGGGACCGTGTCTATCTTATTCTTTGTAAAGCACTGGGTACACCGCTGGCACTACATAAATGCTTATAATAATAATAATAATAATTGCAAGTTAATACTGTCCCCAACCCTCCCTGCCCTGGAGGGAGCCCCTCGATCACAGACAATATGGCAACTGGCCCCTCTGTAGTGCATGGTCTGGTGGACTGTGAGGCCAGGGGTCATTTCCGCTAATAGTGGAAGTGCTGGTGCTTGGCGTAGGGGCCATTGTCTCTCTGGCAGGGGTGCTGGTGGCACATGACAAAGTCATAAGAGCACCTGGTGGACTCACTGGCATGATATGGGGGGTAGTTCTCGAATTCCTGGGAAGGGAAGTACCTCGAGTTGCGGAAAGCTGCCAGGCTGCCCTCAAAGCCGTGGAAAACCATTAACAGGCTCTGGCAAGAGTCCCGAGCCAGGCTCGCTGGAGCCAACGGGGCCACCCTAGGAGGAGCCGAAGAGAGAAAGGTTGCTCCCTGTGCCAATGTGTTGCTGGTCAGGGATGCCCCCTGCTTCCTCCCCCACATGCACTTGCGGGTGAAGGCGAAGCAAGGGCCCTCTCCATTGCCACACCTCAGTGGAATGGAGCACCCCAGCAGGGTCTTTTCCACCTCATCAACCCCCCATCCCTTTATATACACACACTGGAGTGGAGCACCCCAGTAGGGCCTTTTCTTGGGGACGGCAGTGCCCCCCCCATGAGCCACCCCAGCCCCCCTCCCACACATACGCACACATGTGCAAAACTNCTTTTCTTGGGGGCAGGGCGGGGGGTGGCCCCCCTACAAGCCACCTCAGCCCCCCTCCCACATGCACGCACACATGACACACACATGTGCAAAACTTTGCCCGCCCCCACCCCCAGGAAGAGGTGCATTGGGAGGGCGGAACCTCCTCTTGGGGGTGGAGGTGCCCCCCCATGAGACACCCCAGCCCCCTCCCACATGCATGCACACATGACAAACACATGTGCAAATCTTTGCCTACCCCCACCCCCAGGAAGAGGTGCAGAGGGCATTGGGAGGGCGAAACCTCTTCCTCTCCCATGTAAACTCTAGCCCAGCTGCCCTCAGCCATCTGATGGGTCCCCACCACCACTGCACCTCCAGACACGATGGGACTGCAGGCCCATGTATTCTGCAATAAAAAATGATGCATCCGCCTGAAGATTCCACATCTCCCCTCACCTTGTGAACTGTGGAGAGAAACTAAGAACCTGGCAGAAGAGACGCCTGGAAACAACAGTCCCCTTTCCCCTGTTCCCCACTGAAACCCATCTTTCCCTTCCTCTTCTCGTGCATCAAAACAAAAACCTTCCCCCCTCCTATTTCTCTTCTGTCCTGTCCTTCTCTTCCCTTTCATCTCTTCTGATTTGGCTTTTTGCAGGACTGGGAGCTAACTTGGTCTTCCCAGTTCTCCAGGCCTGAAGGAAGGCTTGTGTCCCGAAGCCTACACCTTCGGAGGACTACAGGTGGCCAAGGAGGGCACAAAAAGCGAGGATTTGGAGGTTCAGGATAAAGGTAGGCGATGGCAACGTGATCTATTTTGGGAGTCTGGTTGGGGGAAAGACAGTGCACGGGACCACAGAACGCTCTCTATCCCCCCAGTAGACCACTGCAAGGAGTACTCAGGATTAACATCCCTCCCTCCAATGTTAACTCTGTGAATTGTAAACCAGGGCTGCTGGTTTAGGCCCTGCCTCAGGGGAGATGGAGAGCCTCTTACTGGGGGTCCATCCACTGCCTGTCTCCATGGGGCTATGGTCAAATGAGGAGAGAGGGTTTATTTGTGGGTCTCACTAATTTTGGGATAAATTGACACTGTGTTGTGTTGGCATTGGAACTGTTGGCATTGCTTGAATTGAATATGTGGTTGTGGGTGATTTGAGGAGATCCTGGGACACCAAAATAGTGAAAACAAAGTTAGTTTTTTGGCATTATTCCTATAGGGGGTCATTTTAGGAGTAATGGATTTGGCTATGATTAAATAGCCATTTAAGCAGTCACTGTTGGTAAGGTATGGTTGTAAATGTTGGCATTGGAAATATGTGGATCATGATGGGGATCCCAGGGACTTGGACACAATAGGTTTTGAATCTCGTTGGGGGTTGCAGAGGATTTTGTTAAGTCGGAGTCGTCACTCACGTGCAATTTGCAAACTAAACTGCATGCTTGACTGACATCATGTGCCACTGTGCGAGTGTCCTCCACTGGCAGTTGCTGTGATCTGACTTCTGATTGTTTTGATGATGACCACCTGAGTGCTGTGGAAAAAACCCCTATTTTTAAAGGGAAAAAAGTAGTGGTGGCCGTGGGGGCTACTGGGGGCTTCTGGGGCAGAGTGTAGTCTGGTGGTTAGCAGTTCAGGAAACAAGTGAATCTGTCATTGAATCTTTACATGTAGTCTTTATTACAGGTAACTTTGGTGGTTTCTCCCATTGATTTCAATGGGGAAAAAATCCAGTACCAGTATACTGGTTTTAATTTGGTGATCCGATATCCGGTAAAACTGGTATTCAATATTTTCGACCAAGTCCCACCCCTACTGTCTGGTATAGTTAATCTTCTGTTACTTTCATTAGTACTGGACCCAAATTGCTTAATGGCAATTACCCCACCAGCTTAATTCCAATCTGAATAAAGAGTGCGGCCGTTAAAATCAAACAACTGTTGTCCTTGTCTCGTTCTGGATGTGCCGACAATTGTCTTTTTACACAATGCATAATTAACCTGTGGAAATCATTGCCATGGGATGTTGTAAAGATCAGTAGTTTAAAAAGGGACTTTTAAAAAAGGGATTCAACAGATCCGTGTCCCATAGCGCCATGCATGCCTATTGAATGTTACTAGCTAAGATGGTCAGGGAGTGCAACCTCCTACTCAGGATTTCCCTAAACTGCTGACTCAGCTTCACTTCTCAATAGCTGCATCCCATTAAAGAATTATTTCACATTGTCTTTCTCCGCTTTGGGAGCAGTGGCGTGCCTCAGGTGCTGTGTGTACAACACACCAAAAATGAACTTTAACTGTAAGATCTGTGAGCCAGAATCCAGCAGGCTAGGAGCTGTGTCAGAAATCCTGCCAGAGAGCAAAGTGTGATCCAGTAGATGGGGGTAAAGTACAACACCGCCTGGTTTCACAGAAAAAGGCAAAATCCTCATGCTTCTGAAAGAGTACTGGAAATACAGTTTCCAATTCCATTTGGAAGACGCTTGATCTTATGTTCCAGCTCACCAGTACCATAAACCTTTTGTCTATTGTGACCCCATTCTCAGACTTAAATAAAACCCCAGGATGCCAGACAGCAACAAAGTCTGCAAAATCAATTGGGGATCACGCCCCCATCTCCAGCTGGGATGCCATGATTGGGTTCCCCACGCACAGTTTAGGAATCTGTATTCTAAGCAATTAAAGGTGGCCTATAAAAGAAGATTTAAATGATCTGATGTTTGTTGTTTTGTTTTATTGGGGGAGGGGGAGGAGCTCTGAATTAAAATAATAATAATAATACCCCTCAAAAATCCACATCTTTTTTTCTGAGGGTTTGGCAACTGGAGTGCTAGTGAAACCATATTCCAAGCAAAAAGACTGAAACCAAAGGTGATTGCCATCTCCACCATTAAATTAAATTGGAGTTTTTAAGAGAGGATTTGCAACCTAAATATAAAACTTTGATTTAAAACTATTTCATAACCCTCGCTGTTGTGAAAATGAAGTGACTGTATTTGCAAATGCAGAGTGATCTTCCCGAGTCTACAGTCAGAGTGGTGCAAATGGCTCCATTCATTTCAGTGCATCACTCTTTGTGAAATCTAAAAATAATTCCTTGAAGTGAATGGAGCTGCTCACTCTTGGAGCTACCATTTCAGGCTGAATGCAGACTTAGGAAGGTGATGCTGCATTTGTTCTGCGGTCCTTGGATATGATCTTGGAATGATTTGGTCAAAAATCATGTCAGCTCCCTGCCCCCTTGCCAAATTCATCAAGATGTATTACGAATCATGAGATTCTCGAAATAATATATTTTTATTTCTTCTGACTTAGTTTTGAGCATTTAGGGTTAAGATTTTCAATATATATATTTTTTAATCAAAAGAAACCATGAAATCTAGAACCAGCAGTCTTGTGAGTTTTAGGTCCTTGAGAATCCTTCAAAATCATTACACTCCCATAAAGTCACAAGAGCAGGCAAACCTGCCAATCATAATCTTCTACTAAGGGCTCTTTCTACTAAAGTTTTTCAGCAGTGATACCATAATTGTTTCACTATTGTCATTCTCTGCATTTTATCACAAATCCCGTCCTATTTGGTCGACCGGGGGCACCCAAATCGAAGTCCCACGAGTTTCTCAGGTGGGGGTCAGGGCATTCTCGGTGACCGCACCAAGGCTGTGGAATTCTCTCCCAATGGAAGCCTGCCTGGCCTCAGACCTTCCGTTTCCGAAAACCGTGTAAGACCCAGCTGTTCCACCAGGCTTTTGGTGAAGGGTGGGGGAGTTCTTTTAACTCCGCTGCTGTGTATACTTGTTGTTATATTCTGGATTTTTAATTTATTTTGTATTTTATAATGTATTATATATTGTATTTGTATTTTTATATATATAATATATATTATTTATTTTGTATTTTCTATTTATACATCTTTTATTTTGTATTTTATAATGTATGATTATTATATACAGCGAACCGGTGAGGTTTCAGTTCATCTGCATACTCTCCCAGCTGCCTTGGCTGTCAACACCTGAGGACGCCGCAACCCTCCTGGAGCTTGGCCTTTCTGATGCCCGAGCACCAGCAAGCCAAAAGATCATAAGATCACTCGCCAGCAGAATACTGCAACAGCAGCAGCTAAGGGTAAGCCTAAGGGTACTTCTACCACCTGGTGGCCAGTAGGTCAGCCACTCTCCACCTTGTTCTTCTCTGTCTCTTCTCTATTACCTATCCTCCCTACCATCATGCCTGTCCTAATATCTCACCTTCCCTCTCCACCCACCTCTTCTTCTTCCCCCTGCTCCTTCCTCCCTTCCAGCCCATCACTTTTCTCCAACCTCCTCACACTTCCTCCTTCCTCTCCTGCTCCTCCCCCTTTCTCCCTATCTCTCAACTACCCCACCACCCCCTTTCTCCCAATCTTATTCCCATTCTCCTGCTCCCTTTGGAACTGTCACTCCTCTGCCAATAAAGCACCCTATAGCCATGATCTCTTCCTCTTCACTCCCTCCAGCTCCTTCCCCTTACTGAAACTTGGATCTCCCCCTCCGACTGTCACCCCAGCTACCCTGTTCTTTGGGGGTCTCTCCTTTTCTCACCAGCCACACCCTGAAGGCCGGGGTGGTGGCATGGGCCTCCTCCTCACTAACTCCTGTCAAGTCCAACCACTTTCTCCTCCCCCCTTTCTCTCCTTCCTTTCCTTTTGCAGCTCACTCTGCGCCTCTACTCCCCCCCTTCATCTCCACATTGCTGTCATCTACCGTCCGTCCCCCCCTCCCCCTGGCTCTCTTCCTTTCTCTCTGAATTTGAGTGAGTCCTGGCTCACTTTCATCCTCGGTGACTTCAACATTCATATTAATGTCCCTTCCCAGCCCTCCATCTCTTGCTTCTTCTCACTAGCCTCCTTCAGCCTCCACCTTTGGACCAACTCCCCCACTCACACTCACACTAACGGCCATTCTCTCGATTATTATTATTATTATTATTATTAACAAACATTTATATAGCGCCAGCAGTGTACCTGGCACTTTACAAAGTAATAAAATAGACACGGTCCCTGCCCCTAGGGCTTACAATCTGAGAGACAGGAGCTAGGGGAGAGACTTAGGAAGGGGAACAGAGGGAGAGACAAGGGGTCTAACATTCATGAAGATGCGAGGTCTCAAGTGCACGTACTTGGCTTGGTTACGATGAGAATGACAGCAGGCAGGTCCATGTTGCAAGGAACATTTGACCTCATCTTCTCTAGGAACTACTGTCTCTGATCTCTCCTTTAATCCTCATCCCATCTCAGACTCTGACCGCTTCCTTGCCTCTTTCAGTGTCTCCAACTGTCCCCCTTCCTCTTCCCTTTCTCCACGCTCCTTCCATGACCTGCAGGCCATTAACCCCCTGGACTTTGCATCCTCTCCCCCCGCCCCCCTCAGTCTTCTTCTTCTCCTCCTCCTCCTCCCCTGACTCTGCTTTCAATGCCTACTCTCTCTCCATCACCCTTGACTCCCTTGGCTCGCCCCCAGTATCCGCCACCTCCACTCCTGCACCCGTGCTGCTGAACGCCTTTGGCGCAAATCCCACTCTCATGCTGACTTCCTTCACTTCAAATTCTCTCTCTCTCTCTCTCTCTCCTCCCTTACTTCTGCTGTCTCCCTTGCTAGACAGAATTACTACACCTCCCGTATTGAGTCCTGTTCTCGGGCCCCTCGCCGCCTGTTCTCCACCTTTGACTCCCTCCTCAAGCCCCCCTGTCCGCCCCTTCCCTTTCTGCTCAGGATCTTGCTTCCTCGTTCACCTCCAAGATAGACAAGATCCGCCTCAAGATCGCTTCCCACTCCTCTCCTCTTCCTACTCCCTTCTCCCCTATCCTCCTTTCCTCCCACCTCCCTTGAGGAAATCCCATCCCCTCCCACCTCCTGACCTCCATTGTTCCCACTGTTGCCCCTTCCCTCCTGCATGTCATCAGCCTCTCCCTCTCTACTGGTTCCTTCCCATCTGCCTTCAAGCACTCCACAGTCTCTCCTATCCTCAAAAAGTCCCCTCTTGACCCTTCTGACCTTTCTAGCTACCGTCCTGTCTCACTCTTCCTTTTGCTTCCAAGCTTCTTGAACGTATTGTCTACTCCCGCTGCCTCGACTTCCTCTCCGCCACCTCCTCTCTTGACCCTCTCCAATCTGGCTTTCACCCCCTTCACTCTACTGAAACTGCTCTCGCTAAGATCACCAACAATCTTCTTGTGGCTAAATCTAATCTCCTCTACTCCATTCTTGTCCTCCTTGACCTCTCTGCTGCCTTCAATACTGTTGACCACTCTTGCTGGATTCACTTCACTCCCTTAGCTTCCGTGGCTCTGTCCTTGACTGGTTTTCCTCCTATCTCTCTGACTGCTCCTTCAATGTGTTTCTTGCCAACTCCACCTCCTCCTCCCTTCCACTCTTCATTGGCGTTCCCCAAGGCTCTGTCCTTGGCCCTCTCCTCTATATACACTCTGTCCCTAGGCAAACTCATTGCTTCCCACGGCTTCCAATATCACCTCTACGCTGATGACACTTAGGGATGTGCGAACAGAATGTGGTTTGGATGTTTGGTCGTTCAGTTCTAAACCCGAGTTCGGGTTCGGTTGTTTGGTTCGGCAGAACTTGGCAGAACATTAGAAAATAGTGCTATCGATACCGATACTGATACTGAATTTGAAGATTTTTTTTATTTTTATTTTTTGGTGTATTGGTAACATTTGGCCCTGAAACAACCTCTGGTCTCCACCCTGGTGCCAGGCAGTCTGCTCCTCCTCTACCTCCCCCTTCCAGACACGTTTTTCCTGCCTGAAGTCACGTTTTCCCCACCCCCGAACTCGTCCGAACATGACCGAACTGTTCGGCCGTTTTCAAGTTCGGTTCGGACATTTGGTTCAGACGTCCAAACAGACAGTTTGGTCCAAACATCCGAACCGTGTTCGCACATCCCTAATGACACTCAACTCTATATCTCTACTCCCTCTCTCTCTCCATCTATTCAAGCTCGCCTCACCAGCTGTCTCTCTGATACCTCTACCTGGATGTCTCAACGTCAACTCAAACTCAACGTGGCTAAAACTGAACTCCTTATCTTTCCACCCCTCAGCTTCCTCTTCCCTGTCGATCCTCATTGATGGGGTCACCATCCTTCCTGTCTCCCAAGCCTGTAGCTTAGGCTTCATCTTTGACTCACCCATTTCTTTTAAACCCTACATCGACTCTGTTGCCAAATCCTGTTGCTACTCCTGCCATAACGTTGCTAAGATTTGCCCTTTTCTCTCTGTCTGTCTCCTTGGCCAAAACCCTTGTTCATGTCCTGGTCATCTCTTGCCTCGATTACTGTAACCTCCTTCTCACTGGCCTCACCCGCTTTCACCTTTCTCCCCTTATCTCCATCAAAAACTCTGCTTCCAGGGTCATCCACCTTGCCCATCGTTTTGACCATGTGCAGCCCCTCCTCTCCTCTCTTTACTGGCTCCCCCTTCCTGAACGAATCCTGCACAAATGCCTAGTCTTCACCTATAAAGCTCTTCACAACCTTGCTCCCCACTACCTCTGCGTTAATTTCCCTCCATACTCCAGTCCGTGAACTCCACTCCTCCTCTGTTCCCTCTCTCAACCTCCCATGCTTCCCCTGCTCCCCTAACTGCCATCATCCCTTCTCCCAAGCTGCCCCCCATGCCTGGAACTCCCTCCCTGCCCACATCCGCCTTGCTTCCTCCCTTCATACCTTCAAATCCCTCCAAGTCCCACCTCTTCCGTTTTTCCTTCCCTGACTTCTTGCTGCCCTCACCTAACTCCTGCTGATACCCTCCATCCAGTACAATCTATTACCTGAGGTCTGTGTACATATATTCTCACCACATGGACCAACCAGCCATCATTCTCGATGTAACCAAGCCAAGCTTGTGCACCTGGAACTTTGCTTCCTCGTGAATGTTACACTCCTTGTCTCTCCCTCTGTTCCCCTTCCTTCATCTCCCCCCGTCTCTCAGATTGTAAGCCCTAGGGCAGGGACTGTGTCTATTCAATTACTTTGTAAAGAGCCAGGTACATTGCTTGCGCTATAAATGCTTGCTAATAATAATATTATAATCCAGTAGGGGTGGGAATACCGGCAAATCCGGAATCCGATAATGCCGGTACTGGGCGTACCGGCATTATCGGATTCAACCCGGTAAATCCGGTCCGGTTACCAGATTCCGGGTACCGAATTTTTTTTACATTGCAGCCATTTAAATGAATGGCTGCAATGTAAGTCCCAACAAAAAAGTAAAAAAAAACAAACCCCTCCCCGAGTCCAGGCTGCGTGGGTGGAAGGGGGGGGGACACCCTCCACCCACCCTGCACAGCCTGGATTTTTGTTAAAAAAAAAAAAAAAAAAGAC
>QEPC01010771.1:367956-395265 GCA_003113815.1 Sphenodon punctatus
GGGAGGGGGGAGGAATTAATTGTATTTCATTGATTTCAATGGGGACACAGTGCCCCATTGAAATCAATGAAATAAAACCGGTACCGGATACCGGATTTAATCCGGGAATCCGGTTCTTTGAGAACCGGAAACCAGTAAATCCGGTATCCGGTAATTACCCTGGGCTCCCACCCCTATAATCCAGTATTGTGTTTGCAAAATAAATTTAAAAATCTAGAGTATAAAACAACCATACACAGCAGTGGCGTTAAAAGACCCTCCCCCACCCTTCACCCCCACCCTCACCGAAAGCCTGGCAGAACAGCCAGGTCTTACACATTCATCAAAATAAGGCAAGGTTAGGGGCCACCTGGGCCTCCACCGGGTGGGAGTTCCACAGCCTTGGTGCGACCACCGAGAATGCCCTCTCCATCGTCGCCACCTGAGAAACTCTGAGAACTTTGAGTTGGGTGCCCTGGTTGACCAATATTATAGGATTTTTGATCAAATGCAGAGAATGACAATAGTGAGTAAATAGCAATTATGGTATCACTGTTGAAAATTTTAGTAGAAAGAGCCTTTGGTAGAAGATTATGATTGGCAGGTTTGCCTGCTCTTGTGACTTTATGGGAGTGCGATGATTTTTAAAGGATTCTCAAGGACCTAAAAATCACAAGACTAAATGTGCAAATCTGTCTTCATTTTAAAGGAATATCTGTCAGGGTCTGGCTCGCAGGTCGGTGGGCACGTGCTGCATGGCCCTACTCCTTCTAGGTACCTCGGTGGCCTGGAGGCGCATGGCCCTGCAGTGATCAGCCAAGGGGGTGGGGCTTGGAGCTGCAGAGGGCGGGGGATGCCACACCGCCTGCTTCCACCATTGCCCAGCAACCAAGTGCACAGCTGCGACGCAGCGCACGTGCTGCAGGGCGTGGAGTTGCGGGACGCATGGACGGCCCTAATGCAGGGAGCATGGGGGCGGGGTCAGGGGATGAGATTGGCAACAGACACCTGAGGGGCTCAGAACAGACATAAAAGGACCGGCAGGATAGCTACTCCCTGCCGGGAATCATTGTGAGAGGCTGACCCACCCTTGTTTATGTGAAGAGTTACTGATTAATCTAGTGTGTTTGTTGTTACCTTGTCTTAGTGTGTATGTTTGAGTGTGGTACTTTTGTTGGTAGAGTGTGTGTCCTTGAGTGTGCTTGTGAGCGAAAGGCCCAGCGTGGTGTGTGTGTGAGCGTGGGCTCCCCTTCCCCCTCTTTCCCTCAGTGGGTTACCACACCCAGCCCAAGTGCAAGACAGCAGTGTGAGTGAATTCCCTGGAGACCCGGCACAACGACCGACACCCCTGGATCTGGGACCCTTTCACAAGCACTTCCATCCCTGGCGTCCCCTGGTGGTATCCCCCCAACCCAATGTGAGGATTGTTCCCATCGTTTGTCTTCTTACCTCATGTTGTCCCCCAATTTCCCTTGCAGGATTCCTGTCCTCTCCACCCTGTGATGATCTGGGTTCGTCTTGTTATATGAGAGGCTGCCCAAACAAGATGCTGAGGGTCGTTTACTCCAGAGTGGAGTACTTCACCCTAGGAGCAGGACAGGAGTATCCAGTCCCTTGGAAGGGCACAACCCCTGACCCATTTCCTACCCCAGTCTAACAATATCCTTTTTGGAATTGCCCTGGCAGAGTGCTTTGATGATGGATCTGTCTGCTTCTAACTGCAGTGTTGTGTTTATAAAAGTTTGACAACAGTACTGTGGTGTAAAGGGCAAGCAGGAAAAAACTGTCCAACATTTGTTATTTCTGAAAATCTCATGATTTTTAAAGGCAATCTCAGGATATTGGAGGCCTAGCTCAGAAACAGGAAGTGAGCTACTCAGTCCCATTCACTTATCCAAGCAGAATAATATGCAGAAAGCAAAATAGCATTCAAACCACAATTCAGGTCCCTGCTCCCCAAAATGAAGGGACTGGCATAAAAATAATCCAGGGTATTTCATAACATGGGGAGGAAATAGTGCACTTTTAAAATACTGTGTATGTGTTACTGGTGCCCCCCGCAAGCAAAACCTCCATATGGGCCCTGGTTGGGGACCTCCCAGCAAAGCTTTGGTGAGCTGCCATAGGACGGGAGGGAATGGGATATAAATCTTTTAATAAAAAATTTAATTCCCCAAACCCTGCTGGCTGCTGGGGCACCTAGTAAAACGTTAGTGGCTTGGTGCACTCACAGACCCTTGTGAAGCCCCTCTATGCCAAACCTATGCAGGTTGGTGTAGTTACAGACCCCGATGGGGCTGCTCCTAGGCTGGAAAATGGAAACCCCTTGCTGCAGGGAGAAAAACTAGGAAAGCCTTTTGTCGGCGCACCCCAATGAGACACAGAGACATGAGTTGGTGTAAAACTGGCCGCACTCTTTATTCAAAATATGCCACGTTAGGCAGGTGGGGAAAAAATTGCTATCTGCAATTTTGGGTCCAATATGCCATTTAACTATTAGAACTTATTAACTCAGGTACTGCCCGGATGTGCCTCCCGTTGACAGTATCCTTTCAGCATTTTCCTCCCCTCCTTCGACAGGGCAAGGCCGAAGGGGGGGGACAACCCACTGTGGGTTTGAGTAAGAAGTAACGTGTCCACCGGGTCTGAAGACAGCGCATGTCCCTGCTGGCCCCGGTTAAGACACCCCTTCCAGGGAGCTTGATCACCAAGCATGCAGTGCCCTGCATTACCCAGTGTATCATCTCCCCATCTCTTACTGAGATGACTCTTAACTATTTATTAACCTATTTATTAAACTTGTTGGCATATTGGACCCCTGCCACTAAGGGGTGGTCACCTTGAACCATCCCGACTCCCCACCTCCTAGCCAAACATTAAACTCTCCAGCTGGCCTGCCAAGGCTGCCAAGTATATTTCGTTCCCTAGGTTAGATAAATGAACTCCGTCTTCCCTATATAACTCGGGCCTACTGTGCACAATCCCAACGTGCCTGATGCTCGTCCCCCCTAAACCCCTCAACCATTTTCCTACCTCACGGTTAACATTCTTTCTCGTTTTGTCAACCCTTCCGGGGTTACGGGCTCTGATCCATTTTATCCTGGGCACCCAATCTGTCCATACGATTCTAACCCCTTGAAACCATTGCTTAATCGTTAGTAAATCTTGTTTTATGTTAACTATTAAACTAACACCCTTCCTATCGGGTAGATCATTCTCCCCTAGGTGCAATACTATCATTGTTGGTGGGGGGAGATGGCGCAGGCTACTCAACAACGGGAGAAGCTGCCTCCATCTCATCCCGCTCTTGCCCATCCATCGGACCTGCGCTTTGGTGTCTAAGCCTAACTGGGATCCCCATTTAGATGTTTTGGCAGCTGCTCCGGCCCATCGTACGAGGCTGTGGCCGATGATCCACACCTCCTCTCGTGTAAACCTGCAGGCCCTGGGTCCTGGTAAAATAAACAGGGAATTATTAGCAGTGGTAGGGTCGAATATATTTCTTATACGTGTGCGATTTCCACCTTCCCACACGTTGGATTGCAACTTCAGGCAATCCCGCAGCTGCTGCCATTGTTGCTGCCCCAATCCTCAAAGAATGGGATCCGAAGTCCATAGCCGGAAGGCCAATCTTTTTTATGGCTGCTCGTAGGATCGTTATAACCTGATATGCTGTGGCAGGTACACCCGTTAAGTGAACAAATAATGGGCCGGGGGTTTTTGGTCTAACTTCCATGTATTTTGTCATTTGTGATACAGGGCATATATTCTCTGGTCCCCCTTTGTAAAGATCAACTCTCTGGCCACGTCCCCTTTGGTCAGTTTTTGACCGTCGTAATCGTAGTATTACTCTTGGTTGTACTGCCTCTAGGTCATCTAAGTAAAAGGCGTTCCGGGACAAATCCTTGGTGGAATTAGTAACCACTTCACTTACCCTAAAACCCCCAAAATACATGATAGCATATATCGTTTGAAATAGTTGCACCTCATAAGCATTGTAACACACCTCATCGAGGACCGCCACCAATCGGGTAAGAATTGGGGATGTTATGGGGGATCGCAATTTACGGGCCGCAGATTGTTCACCCTTCCAAGCCTCCAGCATATGTTTTATATAGAATCCATTATCAGGAGACTGAAATCCATTCAGTCTGCTGACAAAGTTGATGGCAGTAATCTTTCTGGCTATGGTCCCCACGGCTAAGCCTCGTTTGTGTAGAGCCAATACAAATTGAAGAACTTCAGCCTCCTCTATGGGGAACCCGGTCGCCCAACCCTTACCTACCCTGAATTGTTGAAATTCCCTGAAAGCCCTACCATACGCAGCCTGAGTTCGAGGGGCCAGTGCCCCTTGTACGGTGGACTGCACTTCTACCTCCCAAGGCTCCAGATTCCTTCTGGCAGCTGGTCCGGTTCCGCACGAGCCTCTGGGGCCAATTCCCGGAAGCGGTCCATCTGGAATCGAGAAAGGGCATCTGCTATCCCGTTATCGATTCCAGGCACATGTCGTGCAATGAAAAGGATGTTATCTTTCAAACACGCCAGCACTAGTGCCCGGACCAACTGCATGACTCTGGATGAACGGGAGGAGAGTGAGTTAATAACATGGACTACCGCAGAGTTGTCACACCAAAAGACAACTGTCCTGTTGGCGAATTGTCGCGACCATAAGAGCACTGCCACTACTATGGGGAATAACTCTAAAAAGGTTAAGTCCCTGGTAACCCCAGTGTGGTGCCACTCGTCGGGCCATGGTGCGTTGCACCAGTGCTCTCTGAAGTATACACCAAAACCCAGTCTCCCTGAGGCATCCGATTGAACCTGTAAGTCGGCTTGCAGAAGCAGTAAATCTCTCCAAAAACTAATGCCATTGAATTTTTTGAGGAATGCCTTCCACACACCCAAGTCATGCCGCATTTCGCTAGTAACCCTTACTCGAAAGTGGGGGGGCATTTCACCTCTTTGCTTTTCGTATAGCCGGGATAAAAATGCTCTTCCTGGTGCCACAACCCGGCAAGCAAAATTTAGACTCCCAATCAGGGACTGAAGGGTCCCTATGGTGATTTTTTGGGTTGCAAGGCATTCATCAATCTTATTCCTTATGCCCACTAATTTTTCTGTTGGCAACCTAGAGGTCATGGCTTCGGTATCCAATTCAATACCCAGGTAGGTGAGCTTGGTCGTAGGGCCCTCGGATTTTTCTGGGGCCAATGGCAGGCCTAACTCAGCTGTGAGTCTTTGGAATAAGTGCAGGGCGGCGCTACATTCATCCGTCCGCGGTGTGCCAATTATAAGGAAATCATCGAGATATTTTGATACTGCGCCCCCTGTCAGCCTTTGAACAAATACCCATTCTACTAAGGTACTGAATCGTTCGAATATCGAGCAGGAGATTGAACAACCCATTGGCATAGCTCGGTCATAGTAATACCCTCCTTGGAATTGAAAACCAAGGAGATGGAAGCTCTTAGGGTGCACTGGCAATAGGCGGAATGCTGATTTAACATCGCACTTTGCCAGGAGTGCTCCCTTCCCGGCAGCTCGAACTTTAATTACTGCCTCGTCAAAAGACGTATACTTGATAGTTGAGAGCTCTTTGGGTATGGCGTCATTGACCGAACTACCCCGAGGGTGGGATAGGTGATGAATCAGGTGAAATTCGCCTTCTGCTTTCTTGGGTACGATACCTAATGGGGACACTACGAAGTTCCCCATAGGTGGGCGTTCAAAAGGTTCCATTACCCTCCCTTCCTGCCTTTCTTTCTCGATTTTGGCCCTTACCATTTCCTCCATCCCTACTGTTGACTTGAGATTTCTTGCTTCGGGTCGCTGACTAACATTAAGCGCTGGTATTATAAACCCGTTTTTAAAACCTTTAACTATGAAATTGACTTCTGCCCTGTTTGGATGCCGCTGTAAGGCCCTATCCAGTGCTTCAATTTTAATTGGGGTCGGGCCCTTTTGTATTGCGTGGTCCGGCAGGGGAGCTGGGCCCCCCTTTTCCGGTACCTCCACCCGTGCCATACCCTTTCTTTCCCCCTTTTTGCCCGGTCCAAAAACAATTACTCGCTGGATGTCCACCCCCGCATCCCGAACATGTATGCCGGAACCGACATGATTGGCGATTGCACCGGCCCCTTTTGTTATAGTCCCAACAGGTGCCAGATGTGCCTTGACCCCCTGTGCGACTTTCAGGTCGAAAGGAATCATGACCCCAAGCCACTCCACCCCGGACCAGGGGATGACCACTGTCCGCTCTGGGAGCCTTCGTGACATCCACCATGCACTCCAACCAGAGGTCGGGTGCGTGTATGTCCCACCGAAGCCCAGGTGTGGTGGCGGCTCTGTGGCGAAACGCCTCATCATAATGCAGCCACGTGCCCACCGGTCCCATTCCATAAGCGCGCCAAACTATGTCGGCGTACTTATGGAGCTCTAGCCCTCTGCTGGGGTCAGCCTGTAGGATCACCCCCATATATACCGCGAAAGCCGAGGTCCAATTGGCCCAATTACGGTCTGCTTTTGGGCATTTGAATTTTTCTTTCTCCTTTCCTCCCTCGGGCTTGGAGTGATCCAAAATTGGATCACTGAATAATAGGGCGTAAATATCGACATACTCCCCCTTTAAAAAATTTTCTTTGACAGCGGGCAATAGATGTGCCCCAAATGGTGCTGCCACGCTGGGGATAGCCCCCCCAGGGGGTGGGGGTGGGAGGGTTCCTGTTTGCCCTTGTGCTATCGATCCGGGTGTCGCGGATTGCTCCCCAGATGCTCTGGTGCATATTGGGGTCCCTGTCCCGTGGGGTGCTTCCTCTTGTCCCGTGCATCCTAACGGTTGAGTACCCCCTAGGCCGAACGGTCTCTGAGGTGTGTCGATCGGGTCAGACCACAATCGTGGGTGACCTGTCGCACCGGCTGATGGGGGAGGCGCCGGTGCCACCCACACCCAAACCCCGTTCAAGGACATCAGTTGAGGGGCATTTACACCCTGTCCTGGTCTATTCTCACCCCCTTGTGTGAGCCCCTGTAACTCGATGCCAGAGCACGTAGCCCTAACCACTCCAATACCCTCCCCCGTGCATTGTTCACCTCGTGTCGATGCAAGTGGAGCCAGTCGGGCCTGGGTCTCCCTGGATCTCGCGGCCTCAGTTGATCTTCCTGCACGTAACTCCTCCTCAATGGCGCATAGCCTTCTCCAAATCGCCGCGTCTCCCCGTTTCTCAGTGCCTTCGTCTGGTTGAATTCACCGTCTGGCCACTGGGGGCGAACTATCCTCGTTTGGGAGCCTGGAAAATAGCAGGGGAGCGGCCCCCCCCTCGAGGGCCCTAGGCCCAGGTCACCGCTCCGCCCCATCTGCTCCCGGTACTGGGCTAGACCAGGCATCCCATTCATGTCGGTGACCCCCTGAGTACAGCCGCGCGGGCCATTGTCTCCCCTTATTCCGCTGGAATATTCCCTCTGCCTTCTCAGGCTCGTGCTTCCAGAGGGGTCCCTTGCACTAGCGCAGTCCCCCATCTCTACCTCTTGGGCATTATGGCTCTGGCTATAATCCTGGTGGATTTCTGAATCGGCCTCTTGCCCACTTACTAACCCAGTTGGTGTGTGGGTCTGATAGGGGCGGCTTTCATATTGGCTGTCCCTATATCGTGCTGGTGGGCCCACCACCCTTCTCTCTCTACCTCCAAGGGAGGGGGCGGGAGGTCCCTCCCATCCCCTTTGGGGGTTACTGCCACTCATAGGCTCCCCCCGGGGAGCTTGCTCTATCCCCCAGCTCCTTCCATCCCTGGCTGGGCAAGGTGGGGCATCCTCCATTCTGTCTCGCACCCCAGGGGGGAGGGGGATCCCCCCCATCCCCCCTTGGGGATTGAGGCCACTGGTGCCCTCCCCGGGGTTTGTTGTGTATCCTTGCCCTGCCCCCAGCTCGCTCCAGGGGGGTTCCCTCTGATTAATTGAACGGGCCCTTAATAGGGCCTCGCATTCCCGGAGCTGCTCCATCAGGGCGGCCCGGGTTGGAACATTCTCACCCCCTTCACCTGCGGGCTCAGGAGAGGCTGAGGCTCTCTCTCGGTCCCCTTCCTGTCGCGGCGGGGGGGGGCCTTCTTCTTTTTATTTCCCCCCTTTGCGTTTTTGTTGGAGCGCCCCATGGCCGCGCTCTGAGTTCCCGATCTGAGGGGAGCAGCAGCAATCACTTCTGCTGCTGCTTCACTGCCCTCCACTTCGGGAATGCCGCGCCATGCGGCTCACAGAGGAAACGCCCCTCCTAAAAGGGGCGTGTCCTCCAGGTCCCACGAGGTGCGCATGCGCAACCTCGTTCTCGGGACGGATGCCCAGGCAACCCAGAAGCAGCGCGCGAACGGGCTCTCTAACGAGCTCCGTTCACCAGCCTTCTTCTGTGTCTCCCTCACAGGGGAGGGGGGGGGAACGCAACAATCACCCCATCACCGCCATTTTGGCGGCGAAGGGGACTATTCCAAGACAAGCCATGGTAAAATTGGACTGTTCCAAGATATAAGGGTTGTTGGCATCTTTAGCTCACATACGTGGGTGACTCCAAAAGCTGGGTTTTGAAGCTCTGTAGGTGCCATTGCCGATATACCCTAGTGAATAAAGTGTGGACCTTGAACCACTGATACCAGGGATCCAATCCTGTGTTAGCTATGAAGTCTGGTGGTGGCTGGTGGGTTGTGGCCTGGGCCACAAGGGACCAGGGTCATTTAAAATTTGACATGTTACTATAGAGTATACAATGAATGAAAACCCCACACTGAATACATTTCTGCCCCTCTTCTCAGCAAAGTGCATGCCTCCCTGCAATAGGTTGCAAGTTCTACATCGTGTTTTGTATTCATCTACTCCAGAGACGAGGGGTGGTTCGTTGGAGGAAACTGCGGTTCAGTTCCATTTTATTTATTTATAACAACTTAATATCTCACCCCATCCTGCCTTACAGTGGCTCGGGGCAGCTCACAAATTGAAATAAAACACAATAAAACCATATACAACATGATAAAACCAAGCAACAATAAAACAGGTAATCTCATAAAAGAAAACCTCTTCTCCCCCCGCTACCCACACCCACCCACTCCCTTACCAAATGCCTGGCGAAACAGCCAGGTCTTACACTGCCTGTGGTGTGAGAAGGGCAGTGTCCCTGCCCTGCCAAGATGCCGACGGCAATCAGCTGCGGCTCACCGCAGCGCCGCAGCTCTGGAATCCCTGTCCAGTCCCAGTAGCACTACATCCAAGCCCGCAGTTACCTTGGAAGCCGGGGAATCACCCTCCCAACAGCGCAAAGCCTGCACAAACCAGGAAGTGTCTCCCCGGCCCCGCAGAATGCAGGGGCGGGGTCTCCATTGCTGCGCCGCTCCCAACGCTGAGGGGGCGTGGCAAGTAACATAAATGCCGGTGCTGTGACGCACACAGCACCGGTGATCAGAGAGACTGGATTGCAAGCGTTAGAGTGAAACCTTCCTGAGTCCCTTCTTCCTGAACCTTCCTGCTCCCCTTTCTCCTTGATTGATGTGTGGAGTGCTGTGACCCTTGTGGTGTGGCGAGTGCCTGTTTCCCCTTTGTTTCCCTGTGCATGAAAGTGAGGAGTGGGAGGGAGAGTGCCTGGCTGTGTGCTAGTGGCCTGTTCCCCTCCAGGGTCCTGCCCTTCTCCCATCAGTGTGAGTGCCCCCCACCCCCGTTCCTTTCCTTGTGATCCCTAGTCCCCCTCCCTTCCAGATCTCACTGTGGGTACCAACCTTTCTTTCCCTTGTGGTGTGGCTCGTGCTAGCTGGGTGGTTGAACAGGGGGACAGGGCACTCCAGTGTTATCTGTTCGGCGCCCTATGATGATAGGGGCCTAATCCCTTGTGGGACCTGTTGGCCCAAACACTATCCTGACGGGCATCCTATTCCTCCAGGGAACCTTGCCAGCAGTACTGTGAGCGGCTCGTGCCCCACGCCACCAATCCAAAAGGGTCTATCGCCTCTGGTTTCCCTTCCCGCTGTGCAAGGGCATAGCCCCCTCCCCCACCCCGACATATGGAAGGAGGAAAGATGTGGGGACAGGCAAACCTCCACTGAGAGGGAATTCCACAGCCTCGGAGCAGCCACCAAGAAAGTCCTCTCCATCGTCCCTACCCTACAGACTCTTGGAACTTCAAGAAGGGCACTCCCAGATGACTCCAGGGGTCGATTCTGAGCCCAAGGGATGAGGCGGTTCTGCAGATGTAGGGCCCAGGCCATATAGGGCTTTATAGGTCAACACCAACACCTTGATTTGGGCCCGGAAGGCTATAGGCAGCCAGTGCAGCCTATAGCACTCGTGTTATATGCTAACGGCAGCCAGTCCCTATAAGGAGGAAGGCTGCCATATTTTGCACCAGCTGCAGCCTCCAGTCCATCACCAATGGTAGCACCATGCAGAGTACATTACAGTAGTCTAATCTGGAGGTGATGAAGGCATGGATGATGGTGGTGGCAAGGTAGGAGCTTGAGAGTTACTGTCGAAGCCACTGCGCTAGATGTAACTGGCAAAAGGCACTCCTCACCACAACTACTACTTGAGCATCCAAGCGGAGCTGCAAATCGAGGAGCACTTCAAACGTGGGGGATGAAGGAGGGGCAAGCTCCATCAATGATGGGGACCTCCCTCAATTTTCGCCCTCCAGCCCCACCTACCACCATCACCTCCATCCTGTTGGGATTCAGGTTCAGATGAGTCACCCTCATCCAGTCCCCCACACCTGTAAGCAAGCACTGAGACGGCTGGGCCTGGGTCAGATGAAAATGAGAGGTCGAGTTGTCCTCAGCATATTAACAACCCCGAACCCCCTCACGCCTTCACCCAGCGGCTGCATATACACATTGAACAGGAGCAGGGACAGAATGGAACCTTGCAGAACTCCACGCATAAGATCCTGGATAGATGAGGAATGGTCCCCCAGCAGTGCCGGCACCACTCGCTGAGTTCCTCCAGCCAGGAATAAGCAGAACCATTCTAGAACGATGCCACCCACCCCAGCATGGTCCCACAAGTGAGTCACCAACACCTTGTGGTCAACCGTGTCAAAAGCAGCTGACAGATCTAATAAAATCAGCAGAGTAGACCACCCTGGTCTAACTCACGGCGTAGGTTGTCAATCAAGGCCACAAGCGCAGTCTCAGTGCCATACCCTGGCCGAAAGCTGAACTGCGAGGGATCAAATAAACTGACGCAGTCCAAATGCGCCTGAACCTGCTGAGCCACTGCCCATTCAATAAGGGAAGGTGAGAGGGTGGCCGATAGCTGGCTGCGGAGTCAACATCAAGAGATGGTTTCTTGAGCAGAGGCTGCACCACAGCCTACTTAACGCAACCCAGAACTCTGCCCTCCTGAAAGGTGGCACTGACTACTTCTGCCAGCAACAGCCCCAGTGACTCCTGGCTGGCTTTAACCAGCCAGGACAGGCACGGATCAAGCTCCGAAGATGTGTCTCTAACCACCTCCAGCACATCCCCCACATCAGTGGATGACACCGACTAAAATTGATCCCATAAAACCAAACAAGTCAGGGCATCCTTAACCTCTGGTTCCACTACTGTGCCAAATGCAGCGTCGAAGTCATGGTGAATGCAAATGATTTTATTTGCAAAGTAATCTATAAACATGTCACAGCGAGCATTGGAAGAATCCAGTTCCAGGGGACCGGCCCCTTCAACATCCGGAAAAGCTCAGCTGGGTGTCGTTCTGGAATTTCCAGATGTACATATGGATTCAGATTATGGATCCACATTTAAATCAATAAAATAATAGAAAATTAAACATTAAACATTGCACATGTGCAATGGCTGCCACCATTTTGGAAAAGGGCAGCAAGTGTGAACATGCGTAAAATGGCCATGTGCAGACTGGCTGCCACTTTCCAAAATGGTGGGGACACTGCCACCGCCATTTTGGAAAAGGGTGTGCATGTGCAGAACGGCACGGTGGCCATTTGAGGTGGCCACGCAGAGTTTTTATTTTTATTTTTTAAAAAACTTTAAACCGAACTTCAACAGGGCGTGCTGCCCACTGTTGTGGTTTGGTACGAATTAATCCGTAACTGCTCATTACAAGCAGTTACAGATTAAATCCAAATCTGAATTCCCACCCCTACCAGAGACTCTCTGTCCTGATGTCTTATCTGACAAACAGTTTGTTTGCCTTTTTGTGTCTGAAATCACCTGTCTGCAGGTGTAAACCATGTAACTAAGCAAAAGAGAATTTGTTTTGTCTTTCCTTCCGTCTGCTCACCTACACAGGGAATACAACAATGGGTATTTTTAGACAAGCACCTCCCCACCCATTACCCACCCATCATGCCTTTTGCAGGACTGAATACGCCGCCAATGCGACCCTGCAACATGCGTGATGGGGGTGTGACAGGTGGGTAATGGGTGGGGAAGTGCTTGTCTAAAAAAAAAACCCATTTTAGAACTGGGGGTGAGAAGGATGGATTACTGCAGGAGAGAAAAGCAAGACATGTCTTCTGCCAATATGTGTGTCTTGCTCTTGCAGCCAGACAAACTTTGGTTCAAAAAGACAACGCTGTTCCTCGGATCCAGCTGTAGGAGAGTCCCTGATCAGATGCAAACCAAAGACACAGGGTGAATTTGCAAGGTGTCCCTAAGTCATCTCTTGTTTCTGCTAACAAGAAGAGGGGAAGGAATGCAGTGATAATGGTTCTATGAAACTAGGATGAATGAGAACAATGCTGCTACTGACTGCCCCTCAGTTTTTTCCTTCCTCCCTCCACTCCCTAACTCCTCCTTTTGGAAAGGCAGTTTGCTGTTTGCCCTGATCTCTGAAACAGCCCCTCTCCCACCTTGTTGGTTGCCAAAAATCACCTTCCTAGCCTAAACTTTCCTGAGACAACAAGAAAGAGCCTTCACAAAACCACAGCCCCAGTCGTAGGATTACCACATGTTGGACCATATATTACATTTTACTAGGGATGTGCGAACGCGGTTCGGATGTTCAGACCGAGCTCAATCTGTTTGGATGTCCGAACCGAACGTCTGAACCGAACTCGAAAATGCCCGAACTGTTCGGGTGAGTTCTGATGAGTTCGGGGGTGGGAAAAACGTGACTGGAAACAGGAAGGCAGCTGAGGAGCAGACTTCCTGGCACCTGGGGTTGTTTCAGGGCCAAATGATACCGATACCGGAAAAAAAAATTTGAACTGGGTATCAGTATCGATAGCGCTATTTTCTAATGTTCAGCCATATTCGGCCGAACCGAATTCTGCCAAACCGAACAACCGAACCCGAACTTAGGTTTTGAACCAAACAACTGAATATCCGAACATCCGAACCGCATTCTGTTCGCACATCCCTACATTTTACCTGGTGGATGGCTAGGCTACAGCAAAGTCCAGAGTTCAAGCCCTGCCCTTTTCTGAAATGCAAACACATTAACAGTGCAATCCTCTGGAAAGATAATGCACATGCATGTTAATAGCTAGCACAAGTCCCATTCACTTCTATGCAACTTATATTAAGGCCGTTTTAAAACAAGCACAGCTTGAGGGGGGTGCTGTCCATGTCTACTGAATGGACTGACCATTGAGGGTCCACGCACGTGGAGTGAGTGGGGAGGAATTCTAACAGGCGGCCTCCTGGGTGGCCACCATGCCCATGCAGGAAGCCCTACACACACACACACACACACACACACACACACTCTCTCTCTCTCTCCTGCCACCACTGACCAGCCATGCAAACAATTCATACGNACACACACACACACACACACACACACACACACTCTCTCTCTCTCTCCTGCCACCACTGACCAGCCATGCAAACAATTCATACGGGCAGCCATTCCCCCTTCCGGAAACACCCCCACCCCAAGCTCCACCCAACTACTCGCCCTCTGCTATGACACACAGCTGTGGACACCACGGACACAGGAAACCACAGCAGCCAGTAACCCCTTCCTGCCCAGGAGGTGGTGCAGCCACGGCAGCTGCTGGCAGTCCTGGGCAACAATGGAGGTGCTTACTAGGGAGGAGGGGGCGGAATGCAGGAAGCTGCTGTCCTCCACCCTCTTGGTCTTTCGTGCATTGCGGGGGGAGGGGAGGAGCTTGTTTGGCCTTGAGCTAACGTGGTGTATTTTGCACGCGCAATCTTTAGGACCTCTCCAGAGAGCTCCCAGCAGGGCTGTAGGCAAGACTGGGGAGGTGGTGGCATTGTTGGGAACCTTAGTTCAAACAGGCCAGGGATGCATGACCGCCTATCCTGTGCACACTGTTTTGCCTTCTCCTGCATGGGACACTCTGGCTTTTTCTCCGATGTCCCATGAGTGGCCATGAATGGATGCTGCATGGGTCACGGGAGTACACCTCCACCCGCACCACCTTCACACGAGCAGCATCATTGGGACCTGCATCATTGTATCTCGTTTAAAAACAGCCTAAGGTTCACTAGCATATGAATCGTCCCACTTGAGAATTGCAGCCAGGGTGAAATGAAAGGGTTTTTAATACGAAAAAACCAGGGAATGTATTTTTACACATAAAATTAGAGGAGACAAAAGAACTACCAAGAAATCAAGCTTCATTTAAGGCGTTCTCCCAATGAGAAAAGTCTCTCTCCATTTGAAACCTCTCCACAACATGAAAAAACACTGCAGGATTACAGCAAAACATAAGGAAAAAGTAGCAGTAAAATCCAATAGAACCACATCCATACACAGCTTGTAAAGCAGAAAGCTTTCACACAGCAGTATATGAGTTTTGCACTTTAAAACAGAATGAGCAAATATTAGAGCCACAAAGCCTAAACAAAAATCAAATCATAACACACTAACAGCATCTAAATCTGCATTTTTAAAAAAAATTCATTTAAATCCCTAAATGCTTTATCTCATAGCAGCCACTAGACCCAACTTGATAAACAGCAAGAACAAATCTTTTATAAAACCACAAAGGTTTCCCCATCTAACGTTAAAGATACAGGGGGGCAAAGCTCAAAGTAACATTTGCTCTTCATGAGGGACCATATACCTTAGTGGCAAGAAAGATCCTACAGTTACTAAGTCTCAAACAATAGCCTTGCAGCCTCCTTTAAGAATAATTTATTAGACTTGGAATCTCTCACAGTTGAGATTCAAAAGCAAGCAGACAGCCTGCCTGCAACATGGTGACATTTGTACCCCCTCTGCTAATGGTCACGTGGAGCAAGCTCAGGCAGGCACAAAGAAAGTCCCACCCCTGGCAGTCCTATTCTGTGCTGCTGCTACTGCCATTGGCTAGGGGCAATATGAATTCCAGCCCAAGATTACTCTCACTGGCTGGATTCCTTCATAGGAATCCAGTATGAGTGACTCCAGTCCCACCTGTAACCCCTCCCTAAACTGAACAGAGCATGTGCTGTTTGGGCAGCCAGCATTTCACCCCTGGCATGCTCACGGAAGCGCAAGGCTGAGGCAAAGCAGCTGGTGCTCGACTGCCCCCAGCCCAGCCCCTCCCTTATAGCTTCCTGTGATGGATTGAAGCAGACTGGTGAATCTGCTTATGTGAATCTGTAAACTAGTTCCTTAGGCAATTGCCTAATTTGAATTGGCTGTTGTGGGTTGATTACTATGTTCTCCCGGGAATGCTGATGTAATACAGATTGTACTGTAATGTAGTATAGTGTTGGCCTGTCTCCAAGCTGGAGTCCTCTATAACCAGCAATATATTACACTTCCCTGCAGTGGGGAAGAGGGGCACTTCCCTTAGCAGGGCAGAGCCCCGTTGGCTGTATGGAGGAACTCTCACTGAGTTGCCTTAGGCAGAAATCACACTCTCTCAGCCTCCGTTTTCCCTTTGGAAATAATAACAATGTATCTATAGGATTGTTGTGAGGCTGAAATCAACAAGATAAGGATTGGAAAGCTCTGTGAGCACTGAAAGTGTTAGATACATGATCAATAATAAAATCCCCTGGACTTTGCCTCCTCTCTCTCTCCCCTTCTTCCTACAGTCTTCTCTTCCTCCTCCCCTGACTCCGCTGTCTCTGCTCTCAACGCCTCTCTCTCCTCCACACTTGACTCCCATGCCCCTCTCTCTTCCCGCCCTGCCTTCTCCCACAACCCCCGTCCTTGGCTCACCCCTAGTATCCGCCACCTCCGTTCTTGCACTCGTGCTGCTGAACGACTCTGGCGCAAATCCCATTCTCACGCTGACTTCCTTCACTTCAAATTCTGTCTCTCCACCCTTACTTCTGCTATCTCCCTTGCTAGACAACACTACTATGCCTCCCGCATTGAGTCCTGTTCTCGGGACCCTCGCCGCCTGTTCTCTACCTTTGACTCCCTCCTCAAGCCTCCCTGTCCTCCCCCTCCTTCTTCCCTTTCTGCTCAGGATCTTGCCTCCTTCTTCACCTCCAAGATAGACAAGATCCGCCTCGACATCGCTTCCCACTCCTCTCTTCCCACTCCCACCCCTCTCCCTCCTCCCCCTCCTTCTCTCATGTCCTCCTTCTCCCCTGCCTCCCTTAAGGAAATCTCCTCTCTGCTCTCCTCCTCCAACCCTTCCACTTGCCCCCTTGATCCCATTCCTTCCCGCCTCCTCACCTCCATTACTCCCACTGTCGCCCCTTCCTTCCTGCACATCATCAACCTCTCCCTCTCTACTGGCTCTTTCCCTTCTGCCTTCAAACATGCCACAGTCTCTCCTATTCTCAAAAAGTCCACTCTTGACCCCTCTGACCCTTCTAGCTATCGTCCTGTCTCACTCCTTCCTTTTGCTTCCAAGCTGCTTGAACGTGTTGTCTACTCCCGCTGCCTTGACTTCCTATCCTCCAACTCCTCCCTTGACCCCCTCCAATCTGGCTTCCGCCCCCTTCATTCTACTGAAACTGCTCTCGCTAAGATCACCAACGATCTTCTGGTGGCTAAATCTAAACGTCTCTATTCCATTCTTGTCCTCCTTGATCTCTCTGCTGCCTTCGATACTGTTGACCACTCACTCTTGCTGGATTCCCTTCACTCCCTTGGCTTTTGTGGCTCTGTCCATAACTGGTTCTCCTCCTACCTCTCTGACCGCTCCTTTAATGTGTCTCTCTCCAACTCCGCCTCCTCCTCCTTCCCCCTCTCAGTTGGTGTTCCTCAAGGCTCTGTTCTTGGCCCTCTCCTCTTCTCGATCTATACCTCATCCTTAGGCAAACTCATTGCCTCCCATGGCTTCCAATACCACCTCTATGCTGATGACACTCAACTCTATCTCTCTACTCCCTCTCTCTCTCCCTCTGTTCAAGCTCGTCTCATCAACTGTCTCTCTGACATCTCTACCTGGATGTCTCAACGTCAACTCAAACTCAACATGGCTAAAACTGAACTCCTTATCTTCCCCCCTCATCCTTCCTCTCCTTCCTCACTGTCAATAACTATTGATGGAGTCACCATCCTGCCTGTCCCCCAAGCCCGTAGCCTAGGCTTCATCTTTGACTCACCCCTTTCTTTTAAACCCTACATTGACTCTGTTGCTAAATCCTGTCGCTTCTCCCTCCATAACATTGCTAAGATTCGCCCTTTTCTCTCTGTCTCGTCTGCCAAAACTCTTGTTCATGCTCTGGTCATCTCTCGCCTCAATTACTGTAACCTCCTTCTCACTGGCCTTCCCCGGTCTCACCTTTCTCCCCTCATCTCTGTCCAAAACTCTGCTGCCAGGGTCATCTACCTCGCCAGTCGCTTCGACCATGTGCAGCCCCTCCTCTCTTCGCTTCACTGGCTTCCCCTTCCTGAACGAATCCTGCACAAGCTCCTAGTCTTCACCTATAAAGCTCTTCACAACCTTGCTCCCCCCTACCTCTCTGCACTTATCGCCCTCCATACTCCAGCCCGTGCACTTCGCTCCTCCTCTGTCCCTTCTCTCACCCTTCCACGCCTTCCCTGCTCCCCTAAGCGCCTTCGTCCCTTCTCACTTGCTGCCCCCCATGCCTGGAACTCCCTCCCTGTCCACATCCGCCTTGCCCCCTCCCTTCATACCTTCAAATCTCTCCTTAAAACTCACCTCTTTCGCTCTGCTCTGTCTGACTCTTTATCCTGCTGAGCCACTATTCCTATACCTACGATCGGTTTACCCTTATCCTTGCAACATGGACCTGCCTGCTGTCATTCTCATCGTAACCAAGCCAAGTACGTGCACTTGAGACCTCGCATCTTCATGAATGTTAGACCCCTTGTCTCTCCCTCTGTTCCCCTTCCTATGTCTCTCCCCCAGCTCCTGTCGCTCAGATTGTAAGCCCTAGGGGCAGGGACCGTGTCTATTTTATTACTTTGTAAAGTGCCATGTACACTGCTGGCGCTATATAAATGTTTGTTAATAATAATAATAAAAACACCAAATGGATACTAATGCAAAATAAATTAAGTATGACCAACCCCCATGCGACCAGGAGAAACGTTCTTGCTCCAAGGATAATCACTAATTGGTGGAAATGTTTCTTGAAATTGGGATTGTTAACGTTAGTTGCTGTTCATTATAAGTCCGCTTTGTTACAGTGCGGTTCGACTATAGAATGAGCATTCAGTTAGAAAAAAATGTGTTTTGTTTTCATAAGCAATGTTGCCAGTTCTCACTGTTTTATTACGAGTCTTGTCCTATTTGGTAGTTTCTTTAAAGCCCCAGATAAGTGTCCCAAGCTGCAGGGCATGAACTCAACTGGGGGTCGCTCCAGCTGCAGATGGGATCCCAATCCCAACTGATATTTGAGACACTGCTTGTCTCTGTTGCTGTCTGGGGTGCACAGGATTATACTGAAGTCTCAAAATGGGGTTATGCAGGCACAAAGCTTGGGAACCACTCCTCTAAATGCTCAAACTATTCTATGGAATCAAAATTGTAGTTTTTTTTAGTTTTTTTTAAAAAAGAAAACATTTCTAATTGTCGGGATTTCAGAGAAAAGACTAAAAGCAAAATCTAATTTTAAACCTTGCTGAAACACTAAAAGGCAAATAAAAAGAACATGTACACATACGAAATGCCATACTGGGTCAGATTGTTCCCATCTTGCATAAGAAGTGTCATACTGGGTCAGACCATGCTGGTCCATTGAGCCCAGGATCATGTCTCCAAGTTCGACAGTGACTACCTTAAGTGGCTTTAAAAAAGTACCCAATAGATCACAACTGATGAATGAGCCATTCCCTGCTGTTCCTTGCTCTATTTGCCCCAACATCCAGTTCCTAGACCCAAGCACTTGAAAAATGGAACTCAGTGCAAGGGAGCAGAGATGAGAGCATGCACACAAAGATAGGGGACAGATCAATGGATGAAAACAAATGAGACAATAGCCCACATTTTATCTAACATTAGCCAACATTAGACCACACCATTTATTAGGTGTTCACCAGATGTTTGCCCCAGCTCCACACTGGCCATGGAGCTGCCTCCCAGCCCCCACTCACATAATCTTCTTGGAGAATGTGGAGCCCGCTGTGTGGACAAATGCTGGCACCTCGAGGCTAGACTACTGCAATGTGCTCTATGTGGGGCTTCCCTTGACGCTGGTTCGGAGGCTGCAGTTAGTGCAGAATGCGGCAGCTCGTCTCCTTACAGGGATGAGCCGGCAGGAGCACATCACCCCCGTGCTCCACACATTGCACTGGCTGCCTATAGTGTACCAAGCCAGATTCAAGGTGTTGGTTTTGGCCTATAAGACCCTACACGGTCTTGGCCCTTCATACCTCAGGGACCACCTCACCCTCCGTGCCCCAGAACGACTCCTGCGGTTCCTGGGGGTGCCTTCTTGGAGGTTCCCCGTGTAAAATGGGGGGCCACAATGGAGAGGGCATTCTTGGTGGCCATACCGCGATTGTGGAACTCCCTCCCAGAGGAAGCCCATCTGCCCCAAGTTTGTTGGCCTTCCACCGGGCCTGTAAGGATTGGCTGTTCTCCCAGGCCTTCGGAGGAGGGGAGAGTGGGTTGGGATTATTAAAATGTAGTGGGGTTTTTTAGATGGGTTTTTAAAATGTTTTTATTTATTGTGTTTTATTGTTGTTTTTATCGCTTTGATATTGTACGTCATCCTGAGATGCCATGGACATGAAAGGGCGGCTAATAAATGTAAACAAATAAAAATAAAATAAATAAAAAAGATGTACCCAGTTGCTAGGGTGGCCAAACATGCAATTTTTTATGGGACACATGAGAAATACAGGTCGCAGGACTGCACTGGCTCCAAAGTAACCTGCATGCAAAGGCAACTTGTATTTCTCATAAGTGTCCTGTAAAATTTGCATAGCTGGCCACCCTAGCAGTTGCCCACAGGGGCTTTGACTGTTTACTAGGTGTGGGAATTCCGGTTCTCCCGAGATCCGATATTGCCGGTATTTGGGTGTATTGGCTTAATCCGATAAATCTGATATTTACCTGCACCGGCATACCAGATTTTTAACATTGGCCGTGGTACCGGATTTTTAACATTGCGCTCATTGAAGTCAATAGCTGCAATGTAAAAAAGATCCGGTACCACGGCCAATGTTAAAAATCCAGTATGCCGATACCAGTAAATCCGGTACCTGGGAGATCTGATACCGGTACATCCGGTATTCTCCCCGGTGTCCCACCCCTACTGTCTACTCTTTAATTTTGCTTTTGGAGTGTTCCAAAAAGACTCTCCAAAAAGCAAAAAACCACAAAGAAAACAGATGAAAACCACAGTGGGGGCTGCTTCCTGTACCCAGAGTTCACCATGGCTGTGAGTCATGAGAAGGGGGTTGGGCTGTGCATGGTTTCTCCCTGTTTATTGGGTTCATCCGCTGAACCAGTTGGGTGGCAACTGCAAACCTCGTCAGTTAACACTCTATGGCACAGATCTATGATTTGGACCTTCCTCTTCTTGAGGGCACCCCTCAGTCACTCCCATCCCCAACTTATATGTGGCTTCAGAACTTGTACTAATTTTCAAAGTGGCCGCTGGGAAGGAAAAGGTTTTCCACTCCTTCTATAGTGGCATTTTCTGATTGTAGGAGGGAGGTCGCAGTGCCAGTCTGAAAGGCACAGGTGATCCTGCTAGCAGAGGATCATGCCACAGCAGGCACTAAGGAAAGGTGTAGGCATGAACCCAAAGGAAGGCTAACACCTCAATTAGGCACAGGTGTGCAAGCCTAGAGGCTTAGTAGCTGACTAAGGCCAGCTGGGTTTGACCTCGCCAGGCCAGCCCTGAAGACTTTAAGAGAAAGTAGAGGTCTCAGTTGAGAGGCAGGTGCAGCGCGCAGCCGAGGCCACCAGGGGCAATGCCCCTCTTGTGCCCTCTTCCCCTGCTACTGTGCCCTCTTCCCCTGCTACTGTGCCCCCTGCACACACAGCCTCTTCCCTGCAAGAAGTTCAAGAACTCCTATCGGGGCCCCCCCAGCAGCTGCTGCTGCTCATTTTCACAAAGGAGGGGACCCCGCGCCGGGAAACTGCACCACCAGCAGTTTGTTTTTTTGTCAGCTGTCAGCTGACTGCCAGTGAGCTGGCGCAGTGAGCTGAGCTGATTGGCTCACTCTCTCCCAGCCTGGAGGAGGGAGGGACTGGGTGTCGCATAGAGTTCTATAAGGGACAAACATAATAGGAACGCATTTGGGCTGCTAGGGGGAGCTGTCCAAGCACATGCAGTTTCCCATTACAGTCACCAGGGGGCAAGCTTTCATTGGGCCCTATGGGCTCAATTTTTATACAGCACCTGGATGCTGATTGCAAGTGACCAGGTGATTGTGTGCTTGTGCTGCCTTAGAATTGAATTGGGGCAGGTGGTGCTGTTTTTTTTAGGGCACGCATGCTCAGTGAGGGCATGGGCTGCTTTGCTCTGCTGAGCTGCGTGCATTGGCGGCGGTGCCATTTTGTGGAGTGACCTGGCGTGGTTGGAGGGGACTCTGTTTGGCTCAGTCACACCTGGTTGCTCTACAGACCCCCACCCCCTTTGGGACAGAGAGACTCTTTTGGAGGATTGGACCAGACCAGTATCCTGATTCCTGCTGCATGAAGTGGGGTGAGTATTAAATTGCAGGGGGGGAAGAGGAGGGGAATGTGAGACACTGGGGGGAAAGGGGGCCAGGCTGAGGGGAGGTAGACTGGGAGGCAGCCACTGGGCCTGGAATGGGGCTGGGCTGGGGGGGAAGTTACGAGCGGGGGTATGGAGGCTGAATGGGGCTGAGGGGAGTCTGATTGGGGAATGGGACTGGAGTGGAGTGGAGTGGAGATGGGGTGGACTGGGACTTGGAGACACGGGAATGGGGGAGTGGGGTGCACTGGGAGACAATGGGCAGGGGTGGGGGACTTGGAGAGTCTGGCTTGGGCTTGGGAATGGGATTGGGGTAGGGGGTGCACTGGGAGATGAGGGGGTGGGGGGACTCAGGGAGTCTGGCTGGGCAATGGGGCTGGTGAAGGGGGTGGACTGGGAGACATGGATGGGGGAGGGGTGAACTGGGAGATGCATGGGGAGGGGGTGCAATAGATGTGAAGTGAACCATGTTTTGGGGAACAAGTGGAACTCCTCGCTGCTGCTTTTGTGGTGTGTTGAGGATAATATGGTTGACTTAAGATCTGGTTTCAGTGGTGGTTTGCTTTTGCTTGTTGTGTGTTTGCGGTGCACTGTTTGTTTCCCCCCCTCCCCCAGGTGTGTGCAAAGGCTTTGGCCATTTTCTGGGGCCCCACTGGCCATGGCTACTCTGGGTTAAAATTGGTCCCTCTCCTGTTTTACATGTAAATTATCTGCTTTCTGCTTTCCGGGTGGGAGACCTAGGGGCTTGGATGGAGGAAGGGTTTCTAAAAAATCCAATCTTTGCTTGAATGTTCCTTGTATTTTAAAATGATCCCGCCCTTTGCAGTTTGGTGGGATGTTGTGAGTAGAGATAAAATGGCCTCCGCTTCTCTAGCAGAGATGCCATTTTGTGAATTTGTGTCTACTGGTCGTGACTACTCTTCTATAAAATGGTCCTGACCCTCCCATTGCTGTTTTACAGCTGCTCCCTGCTGCTGGAAAGTTATTTGGTGGAAATGCAGGTCTGCAACAGGGCAAACTTTTAAAAAAGGCTGCCTGTTTGCTTAAACAGGCATTTGGCTGTCGGGGATAGGGTGTAGCTACTAGAGATGCTGGTCTCGAAGGACCTGTTTTGCTTGCAGTGCCAGCCTGCAACAGGGCAAACCATTTAAAAAAGGCCTGTTTGCTTGGGCAGGTGTTTGGCTGTCAGGGATAGGGTGTAGCTACTAGGGATGCTGATCACTAAGGGCCAGTTTTGCTTGCAGTGCCGGCCTGCAACAGGGCAGACCTTTTTTAAAAGGCCTGTTTGTTTGGACCGGCATTTGGCTGTCGGGGATAGGGTGTAGCTATTAGGCTGCAGACAACAAGGAAACCCTTTCCCCCTGTCCCCCACTGAACCCATCTCTTCCCCTTCCTCTTCTCGTGCTTCAAAACCAAACCCTTTCCCTCCTACTTTTCCTCTGTCCTGTCCTTCTCTTCCCTTTCATTCTCTTTTGATTCAGCTTGTCGCAGGACAGGGAGCTAACTCAGTCCTCCCAGTTCTCCAAGCCAGAAGGAAGGCTTGTCCCAAAGCCTACACCTTCAGAAGACTACAGGTGGCCAAGCATGCCATAAAAATCAAGGATTCGAGGGTTCAGGATAAAGGTAGGCGATGGCAACGTGATCTATTTTTAAAACCTACTATGGTTAATTTGGACCCGGTGTGAAAGAGTGGACAGGACCCCAGTAAGGGGGCTTTCTATCCCCCAGTGGCAGTGCTTCACACAGCAGTGTTCCCAGCATTAGCTAATGTAATGTCCATCCAATGTTAACCCTGGGAACTCCTTGTTGCTGGGTTATGCCACGCCACTGGCCTACCGTTGCCCTGGCTCCGCCCCTAGGGCAGGCTCCGCCCCTAGGCCTGCTGGGTTCAACCTGCCCACTGCCCCACCAGCCTACAAATCCACCAGCCACCACTGTTGAGAGGGGATAATGAAGGAGGAGCCAGAGAAAGAGAGAAAGCACTGATCGAGACGTGGAGAAAAAGAGGGATCCTGTGTTAGGCCTGGCAAGGAGGGACTGTGCCCAGCCAGGGGTGTGGTTTGTATGCTGAGGAGCTGACTAACTTCTAAGGAAGAGGCCCTGGATGTGGCCTGGCTGGAATGGGCTTTGTCTACTACTGTCGGGGATAGGGTGTAGCTACAGGTCAGCACTGCAGAGGGGCCTGGAGGCCACTGTTATGTGATACTTGGAGAAGCCTGGAGTGAGGACAATAATGAGATTGAGGAGGCACCCAGGCAAGGGCTCTGTGAGTAATATATTGTATATACGGTGAGGGACTTGGATATGGTACATGATAAATAAAGGATACTTGTTTTGGAAAGAAGATCCTGCATGGGCTGGGCCACTGTGGTCTGGATAGTGACAGGAGCTCGCCCCCTCAGGGCCTGTCCCTGTTCCAAAGATATTCTTCCTTTTCTATACTTTTCTCAATGATTGTTAGAGACTGCTGTGTTAGCCCCAAACGTAAGAGCGAGAGGCAGAAGCAGTTCAGATGAGATCATTTATTGGACCAACATCTGTTGCTGAAAATAGGGGCCACACGAGGCCTTCCCTTGGGCATGTTAAAAAGTCGGAAATATAGACTGAGGGAAATGCAGGGCAAGTCTGTATATGAAAGCAATCGCTTGAGAGGGAGCAGTTAGTGAAAAAAAAGTCATTAGCATTTCAAACACTTAATTACAATGAGGGTTACAATACTATGATAAACAGAATCAATGCAGCCTGATTTTTTTTTAATTAAATACACTACACACACACACACACACACACACACACACACACACACACACACACACACACTATGTGTATTCCTCATCACCTCTGGCCCTTTTCAGCCTCCCACATCTGGAAACGTTACTGAAACAGCACAGCGAGAATTAGTGGCAGACTTGCCCGGGGAAGAAATCCTGACCTTGCTAATTTACATAAAGTTGCATGCATTGGGGTGATGCAAATTTAAAGGAAGTTTCTGTCTGGATCATTTTAAAAAATAGGGGTAGAGGAAGTATCCACGGCATAGGGGTTGGTGCAGAGGCATGGGGGTGCAAGTTTAGATGAGCAGCCCGATAGTCCATGCACAGAGGGGCTCCTAAGGACAAGGGCCCATCTCTCACTACAACCAAAGCAGGAACTTCCCCTGGGCACCCAGGGCTGGATAATACTGCACAGCTGCCTCGCCCTCCTCCAGTGCCTGCAAAGGCACATAGAATATACCGTCATATTCGGCTGACCCTGAGTATTACTGGCTTTATATTGTTTATATTGTTTGTTAAATGTTGTAAGCTGCCCCGGGATGCCAGAGGCGAGAGGGGCAGGGTATTAAGTTGAACTAACTAACTAAATAAATATAACCCTGAGTCGAGAGCTGATGCCTGAAACCCCTGAGCCTTGGGGTCAAATCCAGAGAGGTGGTCCCCCTAGATAGGACAGGAACCTAAGGAAGAAATCATTCATGCAGCTTATTTCTCACACTGAGTGCACTTTAGGATAGGCTACTCCCATCTGGCAGGGGAGATGCCATCCAAAGTAGTACAGAGAACACAACTAGAACTGTATGGTAAGGATGAGTAAGCATAAGCAGGTCTCTCTGGCTTGTTGATTTGTGATACACTAGAGAATGCCAGCAGAGGAAATCTCCATCTTCAGCGAGCGTGTAGCTTCCTCCGGGAGTTTGCACTGGAACTGAAAACACACACAGCTGAAAACTTTAAACGGCCTGACGATTTTTCTTCTCCCTCGAGTTGCAGATGGTTGTCTATTTTACCTGCTTAAACAAACAGTGTGTGCCGTTAAGCGTGTGTGTATTCCTGGGGCCGAGCAGGAAATTTCTCCCGACATGCAGTGACAGCTCAAAACATTCACCTCCTTTTGGGAGGTTAGCAACATGAGTAAATAGAGGAGCAGATTGGCTGGGTCATAGGTAAGTGACCCGTCTTCCTCCAATAGGATTTCACTTTTTAGGTTGGGTCTCTGGAATTCTAACACTGCTGTTAGGCCCAGAGCAGAGATCCCTCATGCTTGTGGAATTTGCTCAGAGGGCATGGCTGCTTTGGGCAAGCCTTTCATGTGAGTCAGCTTTAGCTGATCCATGAGAAAATTCCTTTGTGTTGTCAGACAGGGTTTGTTCACAGTTTCAAAGGATAATCTTGCCTGAAAGGAAAATACATCTAAATTTTAGCATATTTGGATTGGCTCTGCAATTAAACCTGGCACAATGCAAAGGAGGTTCCGGGTTTGTTTTTCTTTTAGGATTCATTTTTAATAAGGAGAACCATCCCATTGGAAAACTGGGCCCTATTCAAATAAATAAATTCAAAATTGCGTATCACTTGATTACAGCCCAAAGCAAATTTTACTGCATTACGGATGATGCCAAGGGTTAGCAACAGATTATCTCCCCGCCACCCCACCCCATCCCAAATATTTTCTGCCACCCACCAAAGACGTTGAATAGCTTTGTGTTATGTCAGAGGTGGGCAAAGTTCCCAAGCCCAAGTGCCACATACCAAAATGTTACTATTGCCGGGAGCCACAACATGCATTACATTAGTTATGGCAACCCATAATTCTGGGGACAGGGCAGCCCAGCTACCCCCAAATCCCACCCCCTCACACCAGAGCTGTGGCTCCCAGGGCATCTGGTGGGTTGGGGCAGCAGCAATAGCAGTTGGAGGCATGGTCCCACCACTCCAGCAGCTGAGATGGCCGCTTGGCTTCTCTTGCTCCTGGGGAAGCCACATGGACACTCCGTTCCAGCAGCAACTTCTGGCAAGAGCTGCAGTACAGGTGTTCAGGGTCCACGTGTGGCTCCCAAGCCACCATTTGGCCACCTCTGTACTATGTGTAGAAAAATCCTTATTCCCCCCACAGCAATGATCTTTGCCATCCCTTTGCTGCCCTGAACCAATTATTCTAGCACCACTCCTGTACTGCATGGAAATGCAGACAAAGTTCATTGTCAGCGCACCCCCCCTCCCCCAAAGATGACACGACAACCATAGGTTGGATTTTAAAAGGCCGCACTCTTTATTTAATCAATTCTCTGTCCAAAATTGTAATGGTGGGGGGAATTCACTCAAGTGAATTGGGTCCAGCACCCTTAACAAAGTTATCACTATAACTCTGGGATTGGCCCAATATACCATCAGGTACCAATCCCTCTTAACTTTATGAACGTCTCCCCTTCTCACTACGGAATTCATGAGAAGGGGACCAGGGCCCTTGGGCCTGGGAAGGAGAAGAGTACCCTCAAGCCGGGGTCAGTACATGTCCCTACGGCCTTCGCGGTCCCCTCTCCCAAGGGGTTGACTCCTCCGCTTGCCATAAC
>QEPC01010771.1:424557-472763 GCA_003113815.1 Sphenodon punctatus
GGAATTAATTTATTTCATTGATTTCAATGGGGACACAGCGCCCCATTGAAATCAATGAAATAAATCCGGTACCGGTATACCGGATTTAATCCGGGAATCCGGTTTTCAGAGAACCGGTAAATCCGGTAGCCGATAGTGGGCCCGGGGTCCCACCTCTAGTGCCCATGCCTGTTAGAGTGGCCATACCTCCCCTTTAAAAGAGGACGCTTGTGAAAAATACAAGTTGCAGGGCGGCATTGGTTCCAGCCCAGCCCTGCACCATGTATTTTTCATAAGCATCCTCTTTTAAAGGGAAGGTGTGGCCACCCTAATGCCCATCCCTCTCAAGCTTTGTTCACCAAACGCCCCACAGCTTGGGCACCAGTTATCTCTTTGCCCGTGGTATATTTCATAATACTCTTAGGCACATGGTATATTTCATAATACTGTGTGCAGATGCAGGCAGTCTGCTTGTGGCAGGGAAATAGAACTTGTTACCGGTAGTTTTGGGTGACAGGTAGATAATAATATATTGGCATCTAGAGCCCTCTCTAGATGGCTCCAGATGTGTAAGAGAGAGAAGCTTTCAGGAATAGCAAAGTCTCTGCTATTGCTGCTATAAGAGGTGTAACATGTAATCAGGGAACATTTTTTAAACAAGAAATCAGCGCTTTTTACTGTAGTCTGGGGGGGATCTATTAGCATTTTCTTTTCAGTGGTTCTTCTGCATCCCAGCTGCTGTGATTCTACAGTAAGAAAAGCCGAACTGGTGCAGTTGCAATTCAGCTGAAAAGAGTAGGAAAAAGTAAGGCTTTTTATCCGAGCGCCGAAAAAGCACTCCAATTAAATGTTTTAAGGAGGCAAGACAGAGGGGGGCGGGGGAGAATTGAAAAGCCGAACACAGAGAAAATGTAGAAAATGATGCAGTTGAACCTGAGAAATGGGGGAAAGAAGGGGAAGAAGAGACAAATAGAAACAGGCAAGAATAATATAGTGTAAATTGATTTTGCGAGCTCAGGAAGAGGAAGTGAAATGAGGCCTTGAGAAGACTTATTTGATGGAAGAAGAAAAAGAGACAGACACAATGAAAGCAACAAACTAAAGAAAGACATCTGAAAAAAAAAAAAAAAAAAGGCAGGGGAGGTATTTCCAAGAAGTGAATTTCTTTTAAAGCAATAACACTTTATTATCAGTGTTTGCAGACATCATTGTGGAAATTCACTGTCATGGCAGCACTAGAGCTTTTCTCTGTAAAACAGTTTTAAAAATTACGCAGCTACTGCATCTTCTGCAACATCTGCTATTCCCTTTGCCTCCAGGCTTGTCTATTAGTTACTAGACTTTCATTAGTTTAACTCAGTGTGGCTTTTTAAAAAAAGTTGATTTGGTTAATCCCAGCTAAAGGATGCATGAATGACTCTTTTGGTGGTGGCATGAATGCTTGTGTTGCAATTTGAAGCTGTCAAATTTTGCAAATTTGAAAAGGCATGTTTGAATTTGAGTGTTTGCCCCAGCAACCCCCAGAAAAGACAATACACGTGTTGGGATTTAAAGGCCGCACTTTTATTGACCATTGTCAATGTCGTGGAGGGGGCATCCTCCCTCCTGGGTCCAGTCTAGACTATATCTTTAACTAATTTATAACATCTAACTGTAACATCTAAACTTGGGTGTCCTGATGTCCTTCGGTTCCGCGTAACTTCTAACTGCTGCTAGGTCACTCTCACTCCAGCTGCTGGCTGATCGGGGAGGCATGAGACCCCTTGTGACTGAAGTAGGAGGAGCCTACAGTGACTATCAACTGTCATTGCCTTAGAGTTGACCACAAAGATGGTAAGGACCGAGGTCTGCTTTGACCATGGCCATGTCTGGTTACATCAGCCAGCTGCTTTACACGTATAAGGTCCTAGGTTCAATCCCTGGCATCTCCACCTCAGGATCCCTGGTAGCACGCCTGGGGGAGGCCTCTGCTGGGGGCTTGGAGGGGGTCTTAGGTAGTACACCGGGATGGCTTCTGCCGGAGACCCTGGAAGAGCCAGATTTGGACCCGAATTTTAAACCCCTTCTGCCGTGTCAGGTTGTGACAATACTGGGCAAAGGTAGACCATTGGTCTGACTCAGTTAGGCAGATTAGTTTACCATTGGAGCAGGCAATGGGTTGGACGGGCAGGAGTTTGGGGGAGGTGGGCAAGAGGTCTAGGGGAAGGCAGACCTGGGGGCATGCATGGATTTAGGCCCTTATTGCTCAGATACAAACTTGCTGGACTCACTTCACTCTCTTAGCTTCCATGGCTCCGTCCTCGACTGGTTCTCCTCCTACCTCTCTGACTGCTCCTTCAGTGTGTCTGTTGCCAACTCCTCCTACTCCTCCTTTCCCCTCTCGGTTGGTGTTCCCCAAGGCTCTATTCTTGGCCCTCTTCTCTTCTCTATCTACACCCTATCCCTATGCAACTCATTGCCTCCCATGGCTTCCAATATCACCTCGATGCTGATGACACTCAACTCTATCTCTCTACTCCCTCTCTCCCTCCATCTATTCAAGCTCGTCTCACCTGCTGTGTCTCTGATATCTCTACCTGGATATCTCAACGTCAACTCAAACTCAACATGGCTAAAACTGAACTCCTTATGTCCCCTCCCCCATCCTTCCTCTCCCTCCTACCTGTCGATCCATATCAGCGGGGGTCACCATCCTTCCTATCCCCCAAGCCCGTAGCTTAGGCTTCATCTTTGACTCACCTCTTTCTTTTAAACCCTAGATCAGCTCTGTTGCCAAATCCTGTCACTTCTTCCTCCATAATATTGCTAAGATTCACCCTTTTTTTCTCTCTCCTTTGCCAAAACCTTTGTTCACACCCTGGTCATCTCTCATCTTGATTACTGAAACCTCCTTATCGCCATCCAAAACTCTGCTGTCAGGGTCATCCACCTCACCCATCTCTTCAACCATGCGCAGCCCGTCCTCTCCTCTCCTCATTGGCTCCCCCTTCTTGAACGCATCATGCACAAGCTCCTAGTCTTCACCTATAAAGCTATTCACAACTCTGCTCCCCCCTACCTCTCTGCACTAATTTCTCTCCATCCTCCAGTTCATGAACTCCGCTCTTCCTCTGACCCCTCTCTCTCCCTCCCATGCCTCCCCTGCTCCCCTAACCACCTTTGTTCCTTCTCCCTAGCTGACCCCCACACCTGGAATTTCCTCCCTGCCCACATCTGCCTCGCCCCTTCCATACCTTCACATCGTTCCTCAAGACCCAACTCTTCCGCTCTGCCCTCCCCCGACTCCTCTCTCCCCTCTCCTAACTCCTGCTGATACCCTCCATCCAGTACAATCTGTTACCTGAGGTCTGTATACTCATATCCTTATCATATAGGTCAGCCAGCCATCATTCTTGATGTAACCAAGCCAAGCATGTACACCTGAGATCTCACTTGCCGACGCACCCCCCTCCCCCGAGAAATGAGACACGGAGACGTGATATGGATTTCAATTGGCCACACTCTTTAATCAAAACAATCAAAGAAGTTGGTGGGATTGCTTCTAAGCAACCACAGGTCCAGTATTTTGCACCTAAAAAATTCTATGTTATTAAAAACCAGGTGTCTGGCTTGGATATACCCTTCAATGCCAGCACCAAATTCAACATCAAACGTCCCCTTCGAACAGCTCCCTGACCAAGGCCGAAGGAGAAACTTGCCCATTCGGGCACGAGTAAGGATGGTGGTGTCATTAAGATCGAGGGCGATGCTTGCCCTTACCCCCTCTCGACAGCCCTCCCAGGGGGAACGACCTTGCTGTAGTCATGCCCTGCTTATCAGCAGGTATCCCCCCCCCCCCTCCAAATCTCTTATGGAGATGACTCTTTCATCTATTCTATATCTACCTAACCAAAAAAAAAAATACTATTAACCATACTGGACCCCCGCAAAAGTGTGACATAATAATAACATTCAAATACTTCACAATTATCCATTCCAAATTGTAATTGTAAAATTAGTGCCAATTATATTCTTCACTTAAACTATCCAAATGCCAATTAAGGATTATCCATTCCAGATTGGGCCAAATCAATGTTAGTTATTTTATTATAAACTGTTCCAATACTACAAAGAAGGCAAAGCAAAAGTGCACCCCATAAAACTGAGGTGTTCTCCAAAATTCCTTCTTGGCCCCCTTATGGCAACTGGTTAAACCCGCAGTATTAGAGGGACGGGTGGGTGGGTGCTGCTTGCTCTGAGGATCAGCCAAGTGGAGGTGGCAAACCGCGCAGGCAGCAGTTTATTCCCTCCTCCTCCTATGTAAAGGGGAGGGACTGCCCCCGCTCCGACCAGCCAGGTGCCCTGAACACGGACACCTGATACCTGGGCCACCTATCAGTGGTGCCCGGGCCATGCACACGGGGTCTCCCAAACCCTGCAATTCAAGCGCCCATTTCCTGCAAGGAGGGGGAGGAACGGGGCGCGGCAACCCCCACCCCTGATTCGGGGCGGAGGGCCCAGCTTCGTGAATGTTACACCCCTTGTCTCTCCCTCAGTTCCCCTTCCTTCATCTCCCCTCGCCCTCTGTCTCTCAGATTGTAAGCCCTAGGACAGGGACCATGTCTATTCCATTACTTTGTAAAGCACCAGGTACATTGCTGGCGCTATATAAATGCTTTCTAATAATAATAAAATAATAAATCAAGCAATTTGAAGCAAAATCCAAACAAAAGCCAGTTCGATTTGGAACCGAACCTGAATTTTCATCCGAGCTCCTATCCCTACTGTAGACTAAGAGCATCCACAGAATGGTTTGCACTAATTTAGCTAACCAAGCACAAATTTACATATAAACAAGGTCAAAATCTTCCCTGTCTCCTCCACATCTTGCTGTCAGTATCTGGAATTGTTTGGCATCAGAAATATATAGGAATACATTTAATGAGCAGCGTTATGAATGTGTATGGTCAGACAAGCCCTTTCCTTCTTGTGAATGGGAATGGATCAATTGATCGGTGTGCCAGTTTACCCCACCTTATGTGTCTCGTGAGTTTACACTATAGTGTCTGTACATCCAGCCTATGTTCTTGGAGAGAAAGGCCGATGGGGCAATGCGGCAGTCAGCACCCATGAAAAAGAAATGAATCACGACCTCGCATGAGGAATTTGGCTGCTGCTGCTGCCGCCATCAGTTTGAAGACTGTTTAACTAAAGCTCATGTTGAGAGGAAACAGGGGTCTAAAAGGGGGTGCCCTGTATGCTGCCAAACTCACTGGTGCATGGAGCAGTAGACTGGTATTCCAAGTAAATATTTATTAAAGATTTGTTTGAAAAGGTTACAATTGTTTTGCTTATCGCTCTTATAGATTGCAAGATGTAGCGTGTAAACATTTTCATTTTTCCATTGTTTCCCCTAATGAGTGGGAGAGCTTTGAATCACACTGTAAACAATGAGTGTCGGCATTCAGTTCCACTGGTGATCTGTGAAAGAGAAGTTTGCGTTTCCTATCAAAGAGGTAAAGGGTCAGATTCTCAGCCCTCTCCTGGCTTAAACAGGCAGCTGAGGAATTCCCAGCATCAAGGGGTCCGGGCCTAGCTATCTGTATCTGCCCACAGTATGAGTAGAATGCCACGGGACTTCCAAGAGAAGAAGGTGTGTCTGAGGTGATAGGATTGAACTCCCAATTATGTCCAAGCTGTGCAGTAGTCTAGTGGGAACGCTCATCCCATGGGGCCACGGGAACGGCAAGAGAGGAAGGGTGGGAATCAAAGGGCCACTGGGACAGAGGGGGGAAGAGAAACCAGGGGCCACTGTGGTAGGGAGTGGGGTGTGGGCAGGAAGGAAGCGAGTGAATGACTTGCCTGAGTGGGATGCACGGAGTGAGAAGATGGGGCCCAGTGAGCTCGACGCTGGAGTGTTTGGCAGGCGCGTGGGACCAGGAACTGGCAGCAATTGTATCAACTAGGGCCCCACCACCCTGCTCAGGTAAGCCCCAGTGACCTCACCTCTCTATCCCAGTGAACTTCATCCCTTTCCCCTGACCAACCAATCTCGTGGCCCCCAATCTCTCTACCCACTGACAAATGTAAGGGGAATGGCATTTTGCTGCCCCTCATACATTCGCCACCTTAGTCAGCTCAGCTGGCTATCCTGCCTATATGGTGAAATTGGCCCTGGTGACCATGTTCCCCTTTAGTTGTCTTTTTCTGTGGGCTTAATAGATCCAGCTCCTTCAGGCTTTCAAGCTTTCTCATGTGCTCCACAGGACTGGCACAAGCTATTCTGCAGCCCCTGGCAAAATGGAGCTAACTTATTTTTGTATATGTAGGTTCATGTAATGAATAAGTAAAACAAATTAGTGATATGAAACTCTATTCATATAAATATCGGTTGGCAACACAGAACCCTTTCCCTCAAATCCCATGCCATCAAATGTCACTATATGCTATGAAATTCTCAAAGAAAATCAAAAGCTTACCACAAAATGGAAATCACATGAAAATGCCCTAGTAAGATCAAATTTCATTGCATGTGCACACGTCATCAAGTGCCTAATTTAAATCCACACTTGGTTGCATACACTTCCATTCAAATCCTCTTATTTCTCTTTTACCCCTTCCCCCCCCCCTCCAATATACCCACTTATATTCACACACCCCACATATGACTACATGGGAGGGGGGGCGGCCCTGGTGGGGTCAGGTTGGGGCTCAGAACAGACGTCTGCCTAACCGGGCGAGTGCTCCCCCGGCCCCCCCCGACCCTGGCAGGGGAACAAATGTGCGGCCACGTGGCCCTGTCCCTGGCACACCCCCAGCACCCCACACCCCACCATGATGGGCAGTCATGGTGTCCAACAATGGTGGCCCGAGATGGCAGCACAAACAAATGTGTGGGTACACTATGGCTCACCTTAGTGGCCCTTGCCCTGGGCTATGAGCCTGAGACCACCCAGGGCACCACATCCAGACCAGCTGCCTACTTAGACCGGGGCAGCAGCACGGGCCCACATCTGGCGGCCCGGAAACTGATGTGATGGCGAGTCCCCGACCCAGGCGAATACCAGGCCTTTGTCACATTTGGTTTCACCCATACACGCTTTTACTCCTTTGCCCAACATCAAAGACCCACTCATCAGACACTTCCCTCCCTCGCAAGTGGCTCTTGTCACTGCTTGCACCCAACAGCATTTCTGCTGTAACTGTCATTCTTTCCCAAGGCTGGAAGTTCTGGCCACTCCTGTAGGCCATGAAATGAAACATGGGAGGGATACCTTGCAGTGTCTTTGACTGTGTTCTGTACAAGTGCTCTGGATAAAATAGACTCATTTGGAAAGATGAAGTTTTTGATGACTAAAAAATTACTGAGGCCCAGAATTCCTTTCTTCATTGTATCAGCAGCAATAAAATGGAGCAAGTTTGAGTAATTCTTAGGGTATGACAATCCCGGGGAGATAACAAAACCAGTAAAGAGAACACTTAGAAGCAGTGAATATGTATAAAACAAATCGTGTTGATCTGCATCAGGTGTGTTTGGGAGGGCGGGGGAGATTCCTGGCTCACAGGCCAAATTCAACCCACGGCAGTTTATTTACCCCTTTCCAGTTCCTGGATCTGGCCCCTAGATTCAGTCCCCATCCTTGAATGCTAAGAGAACATGCTCAGATGGAAAGCAACAGAGGAGAGGCTGCTTTCAAGGGCAGGGACTGGATCCACAAGCAAGACGCATGATCCAGACCCTTCCAAACCTGAGTGCCCACCCAACCATGCATTAGGTCTCCAGAAACATGCTTTCCCCACATCTCTCTACCACACCTATATCTTTTATGCAGTACTCACCCTAGAGTTCCTCGTCCATGTCTTTTCTTTTCATTGATAGTGTCTCGGATAATGCTTTTGTTTTGGCACCAACATAATTCAGTATCTATGATTCAGCAAGAATATGAAATATGGGAATTTTAGGTGAGGCAGATCAACATGTCTTCAGGGTTTTTTTGGTTGTCCATCTGGCCAGTTTTAAATTGCCAATGCGGTCCCAGACAAAAAATAATAATTCTCCACCCCAATTTATTTATTTATTTATTTATTGCAACAACAATGCACCTGATGGTGAACAGTCGTGGTTAGAGACAGGTCCCTGCCCCCAAGAACCTGCAATGTGGAATGGACAAGGGAGGGGGAACATAAGAAGAAACAAGGATAAACTCATGAAGTTTTATGTACATGTGCTCCGTTTAATTATATCAAGATGTCATTAATCTACATCAATGAGCATCTAGAACAGCGGTTCCAAAACTGGTCCAAAGACCATTGGTAGTAAGTGGACCAGAGCTGGTTGATGTAACCAGACATGGCCATGGTCAAAGTAAAGCAGACCTCAGTCCTTACCATCTTTGTGGTCAACTCTAAGGCAATGGGGGTTGGGAGCCACTACAATGTACATATGTTGATTGCAGGGAAGCAGTGGCTAGCACATGCACAATATGGTCCTCTCCTGGTCTTCCCTACTACCATATTCCCCTGGAGATGGCTACATGTCAGTGGGTACGCAAGAAGCCCTTGGGCTGCTGCTGCCACCAGCATGCAATGGGCATGCAACCAGGTCACCACTGTTTCTACTGGGTGCATCGTGGCCCATGAAAAAATGTGGGGGTTAACAGTAGGGATGGGCGAACAGATCACTGTTTGGGTTCGGCTGTTCGTTTCGGCTGCGTTTGTTTCGGCCGTTCGGTTTGGCTGCGTTTGGTTCGTCCATTCGGTTCTGCAGTTTGGTTAGTTTGCCAAGTTTGGGTTTGGCTGTTCGGTTCGGTCGTCCGAACAGGCCGTTTGGTTAGGCCGTTTGGCTGTTCCATTCAGCCATTCGGGAAATGTTGTTATGGGTATTTTTTTTTGTTTTTATTGGGTTTTATATCGTTTTCTTTTATTTTTTATTTGGTTTTTTTGTTTTTATATGGGTTTTTTTAAAAAAATCTAATATATCTATCTATCTACACTAAATCTAACTGCTATTAACTATTCTAAATGCTATGAACTAAATGGATTATCTAATAAGTACACAGGCCTACTCCTACAAACACTAAAACTAAATCACTAACGCTATCTCTATCACTAAGCTAGCTCCTACAACTACTATCCCTAACCTATCTATCTATCTCTCTATATCTATATCTCTCTATCTCTCTCTATATGGGATGGGGGGGGAATCACAAACACAAGGTTTCAGTTTAAGGTTTAAGTTTCATTTCAGTACAAAACTGAAATGAAACTTAAAGCAATCTAATAATCCTACTCAACGCCTGCTGTTCAGGAACAGTGACTAGCTCAGAAGGTGTTGGGAAGGGGGGAGGCAGATAGTTTCATTTCTTGCAAGCCTCTCCACCCCTGGTGCCTGGAAGTCTGCTCCTCAGTGACTGACTACACCTCCCTATCATGTTTGACCTTCCAGTGAACCTTTTTTTGCCACCCGAACTCACCCGAACACGATCCAAACTGACCGAACTGTTCGGCCATTTCGTCATTCGGTTTTCGGTTTGTTTGGTATGTTCGGATTCGGGTTCGGGTTCAGGTTCGGTCGTCCGAACAGGCCGAGTTCAGGCCAAACTTCTAACTTCCGAACTGCGTTCGCCCATCCCTAGTTAACAGTGGTCCATTAGTTTAAAACATTTGGTAACTACGGATCAATACAAGGAGTGGCAAATATTTTCCCTCCCCAAGGCTGCTTTGAAAATTAGTACTGGCTTTGTGGGTTGGACATGACTAGGTGTCAGGGGTGCTTAAGGAGTGTGCTTAGGATGGGAGGATCCAGACAGTTCATGGATCTACACCACAGAACCATCCCCTCTCCAAAACATCATGCTCTCATCTCTGCTCCCTTGCCTTGAGCTCGCTCTTTTGCTGCTAGAGTGTAAGGGCTAGATCCATAGGCCAGATCCAGGCCAAATAAAAAACAGTTGTATGGGTCAGATTTGGCCCACAGGCCAGAGGTTCCCTATTATTGATCTAGAGAATAATCAAATCAAGAGCATCAAGCAGGAATTAGTTTCTGGAGGATAACTTTTTGGCAAGTTGTGCTGGGTTTCTGATAGAATTACAGAATTGCTAGGCATGAGGGATGCAGTCATTCCAATAGATCTGGGATTTAATAAAGGGCTTGTTCATGTGGCTCCTAGGGATGGGCGAACGCGGTTCGGAAGTTCGGAGTTTGGCCCAAACTCGGCCTGTTCGGACGACCGAACCCGAACACAAACCCGAACATGAACATACCGAACAGAACAGAACACTGAACAGCGAAATGGCCGAACAGTTCGGTCAGTTCGGATCGCGTTCTGGTGAGTTCGGGTGGCAAAAAAAGGTTCACTGTAAGGTCAAACGTGACAGGAGGGATAGTACTAGTCAGGAGCAGACTTCCAGGCACCAGGGGTGGAGAGGCTTGCAAGAAATGAAACTATCTGCTTCCCCCCTTCCCAACACCTTCTGAGCTAGTCACTGTTCCTGAACAGCAGGCGTTGAGTAGGATTTTTAGATTGCTTTAAGTTTCATTTCAGTTTTGTACTGAAATGAAACTTAAACCTTAAACTGAAACCTTGTGTTTGTGATTCCCCCCCATCCCATATAGAGAGAGATAGAGAGATATAGATATAGAGAGATAGAGAGATAGGTTAGGGATAGTAGTTGTAGGAGCTAGCTTAGTGATAGAGATAGCGTTAGTGATTTAGTTTTAGTGTTTGTAGGAGTAGCCCTGTGTACTTATTAGATAATCCATTTAGCTCATAGCATTTAGAATAGTTAATAGCAGTTAGATTTAGTGTAGATAGATAGATATAATATTAGATTTAAAAAAAAACCCTTATAAAAACAAAAAAAACAAATAAAAAACAAAAGAAAACCATATGAAACCCAATAAAAAACCAAAAAACCATATAAAAAACAACAAAAACACCCATAACAACATTTCCCGAACGGCCGAACCCGAACCCGGCGAACTAACCAACTGCCGAACCGAACGCAGCCGAACCGAACGCAGCCGAACCTGAACCGCGATCTGTTCGCCCATCCCTAGTGGCTCCTGGAATGTTAACTGAAAAACCTCTATGAATTGGTTTGAATGTAAGGTCTGTTGTGTGGACTGGAAAACTGGTTAATGATTTTGGAACCAGAATCTCTATGGGTGTAAATCTGAATAGTTTGTAGCCACTACCTCTGCAGCTGACTTACATCAGCTGACAATCTGATCTCTTCAGTGTGCAATGGCAGAATGGAATGGTTATTTGGTGCTGCTCTGATGATGTGTGGGACCATTAAGAGGAATTCGGGGATCCAGTACATACACCAGTAGCTGGGGGAGCCCCCTACCTCCCATCCTTCTGTCATCAATTTTAAAATTAATTTCTGGAAGCCATACTAGGACTTTATTTTTTCATATGTTACTTGTGATTATTACTTTCTTCATTGTATTTTAATGTTGTATATTAAGAGAGAGAATTTGTGAGAGGGAGGGGGTTGAGCTTGGGGGACTAGTGCAATTGTACCCCCATCTCTCCTCCACTCGTCAGGCTGATACCAAGTCCAGTCCTGTTTATAGTTTCACTGATGGTCTGAAAATAGAAGACAAAAGCAGTTTAGTATTTTTGGGGAGTCTCATAAAATAAAGAGGTGCTGCAAACGCCAAAGAGAATAGCAAAACAATACAAAGCAGGATAGTGCTATCAAAAATATGGACAGGAAAGAACGTGTCATTTAGTCTGTGACTACTCTTAATTTATTTTGTTTGGAGTAATTACACTGATCTGGGAAAATACGATAGAATTGTAAGGTTGGAACATAAGAAGTGCCGTACTGGCTCAGACCTATGCTCCATCATCAAGCCCAGCATCCTGTCTCTGATAGTGGCCACTCTTGGTCATTTACTCACTTCAGAGAAGTACCCAACAAGCCATAGTGGAGTGATCCATTTCCTGCTGGTCACACCTAGCTCCCAGAAGTCTGAGGTGGAGTCTCCCAACCTACTTGGTTAATAGCCATTTATGGACCTATCCTCCAAAAATAGATCCAATCTTTCTTTTAAACCCAGCTGTGCTAACTGGCCTTAACAACATCATCTGGCAACAAGGGATCTCAAAGGTCATCTAGCCCAATGCTGGCCAGTGTCCACCATGATTCATGAACACATGCAGCTGAGAAACAGGCGCGCAGAAGGGCTCCTTTGGGATGCTACTGGAAAGCAAATTGTTTAGAAGAGCCTGATTCTGAGAAGCGCGTAAATACACTCTACATTTTTAGCACATGCTTAACTCTCTTGACTTCAAAAGCACACCCATCCTAAATAGAGGCGCTTTCCTGAAGCAGGGACTAAATTTGCAGTGTTATATGACCATTTCAAAAGCCAAGCTGATTGGGGTCTGCATCCACAAAGGCATCAACTGTATCACCTCTGGGTATTTTCTGACGTGACGGGGCTCAATTCACCCCGCCACAGAAACACCCTACTGATTCCCCACCAGGGCCAACATGTAATGGCCAACAGACATGTTGGCCGCTCCTGGCGGGGAATCTGGGGGGGCGGGACCGCACGGCACAACATGCAGCCGCTCGGCCCCACCCCCCCATGCTCCCTAGGCCACCCGCCCGCCCGCATTGACCACGGTCCGGAATCCCGCCACTGATTCCGGGCCGTGGTAGAGGGGACAGACGTTACGGCCCCCGTGATTCATGGGGGTGAACATCTGGGGGGGGGAACTTCCATTCCCCCCCAACAGACGTTACGGGATCACGATCACCATGTGGGGATTCACCGTGGTTGAGCGTGATCTCGTAACGTCTGAAAATACCCTCTGTCTACTGGTGAATATTAAATACCACTCTAGGTCTATACTTATCTGATTAAAACATGGTGGGGCCAATCCCATGCCCCACGCATGTCCAACCCACACAGATCCCACGCGGATCCCGCTTTGGATTGCGGCCATTGTATTTTATCAGATCAATGGAGGTCTGAATTAATCTGAAACACACAGCTGGTGAACACCAAAAGAAGAAACCCCCTAGATTGGACACCACATGGTCCATAGGTGAAAGGCGTATCTATTTCCTAACCCAAGATCATTCGCAGTTCATGGAAGAATAAGTTCCATATCCAAGATAGCGTCTTTCTTTCTGGCAAGATAACCATGCCACTTTGGGTGCTTTTAGACAGGCACCTCCCCACCCACTACCCACCCACTATAGATGTTGCAGGGCTGCAGTGGTGCCCTATGGGTGCCCTGCAACATGTATAATGGTCACTTTATGGACCACCCTTTATGGTCACTGCAAGATCTTAAGAAGGAAACTGTGGGCGAGCATTCCCATGGCATCTGCCTGTGAAATGTTTTCCTTTCCCAGGGGATATATTTGACACTGAGATAAAGGGGCAGGGTGGCAAGCAAACTTACTTTATTTTATTTTTTTAAAAGATTCAGATGGAGTTCTGTATTGTACAACAGGCCTCCAGAGATGGGATTCTTCTGGAAAGCACTTGGTTATCTTAGCAGCAACTGTCAATTGCCTCCTCATTGCAGTATCTCAGTGCCAAAGTTCCCCCTTTGAATGCTGGAGAAAATAACGCAAGTTAATACATGGAACAGCATGTTTTGTGATAAGTGCAAGCTTTTTTTTTAAAGCTAGCTAAGATCATGACATATGTTTCATTGGGTGCTCTGTGCATGGTATTGTCCACATATGTGCAAACGATACCAGAGGCTCTCTGCCCCTATTTACGATTAAGGTCCTGGGCCAGCCTCTAAGGGCGGCCACTAGGGCCTCTTGTTGCTATCCCTGGAGGATGGGGCAAGGAGGAGGACGGCTGTGCTCCCTGATGCAGCAAACTGGCTGCAGCAGGAACAAGCTGGGAAAACAGCTGGGCCGTGGCAGGAAGAACAGCGGCCCGGCCAGCATTGCCTTAGCAACGGGGCTTCAGCAAATGGGTGGGTTCAGGCTGCGAGGCCCCTCCCCCCAAGGGGCGGGGTCTTCCCACCTGCTGCGACCCCTCCAGCTTCATTCTGGGCTTGGAGCGTTCGAGCAAGCCGCTCCTTGCTTCTACGCCCGATCCGGCCTACACTCTTGCAAAGAAGGTTGGGATGGGCAAGGCAAGGATGAAGAAGCGCCCTCGGCGTGCCGAGCCACCACTTGAGGTGACAACGGAGCCTCCGGCCGAGCAGGCAGCTCCCATTTTTCCGGAGGGGCCGCCTCCACCCCAGGTAGGGGTTCGGCCCCCAGGTCCTGCCACAGGTCAGCCACCCCTGGCCAGGGGCTCTGTCCTGGCAGTATTTGGGGCTATGCAGGACAGGCTGGTGGGGTGCGAGACCTTAATGTGACACATGGCCACATCCCATGGCAGGAGTGCCCCCCCTGCAGTCGCAGTCCCTGCTGGCTTGGTTCAGGTGGGTGGACCTGGATTTCCTCAGGGGCTGTCCCCTACAGGGAGCTAGCCCAGGATTCTTCCCTCCTTTTCAGGTGGGTCGGTTGCCCCAGTCATGGGGGCGAGCCTCCAGGTTTCCTCATGGGGGCCCCTACATGGCGGACTTCCCGCAATGGCAGGGGCAGGTTCTGGAGCCCTCATGGGCCCCTCATGGGATGACAGCTCCAATCTTGGGCAGGGGCCAACCATGATGCTGTGGCAGCCAGAAATGGTGCAGCTGCCCCTGAGCCCAGAGGCGGCCCAGCTTGACAGGCAGCCTTCCCCCCCACCCCCCGTGGCATCCCCTTACCCTGGGGCAGGAGGCCATGGATCCCGTTACCCCCCCCGAGGAGGCCCCACCCCCCAGAGAAAGGGGGCGGATGGTGGTCCCCAACCAGATATCAAGAAGGCACAGGGACCGGAGTGCACGCAAGAGGTGATGCCCCCCACCCCCCTCCATGCAGGGCCAGAGTCCTGTCTGCACCTGGTGATGGCCCCCTTGGGCTAGAGCTCCCTCCCCCACCAGGGCACGGGGGGCCCCAGCCCCTCCCCCCACCACATGGAGGTGTGAGCCAAGGCTAGGCTCCCTCCCTCTCCCTGCAGAGACAACCGGTTAGATCACGGTGACCACAACGAGGGCGAAGTCCTGCTGGCCCCAGGAGCACAGGAGGCATTCCAGAGAATTGCGGTCCTCAAGAGGGGATTGCAGGCCATGGCTCAGGAATACCAGTCACCACTGGTGCTTGTATCTGACCCAGGACAGCAACATTTTGGAAGTATGAGGGACCCAGTGTTGGGTGGATACCTAGCAGGGTACCACCAGACACCCCAATACTCCAACCTGGACGCTAGGGGGAGTGTAGGCCCCATATGGTGTGCTGCAGGGGCAGCTACAAGGTTACAATGCCCACTGGATGGTGGTGGGCACTGCGCCAGTGGGAGTACCCCCCACGACAACCGGGATTGATCCGCCCGTGGTGGGGAGGAGCGAGACTCCACATCTGTGGTGGAACAGCACCTGGGTGCCTGCACTGGGCCCGTTTGGCCCTCCCCCTGCAGCAGTAGGTGGGCCTGGCCCATACAGGGCCCAGGCCATGCAGGTAAGGGCACATTCACAGAGCTTTAGCGGGAACCCCACCAGGGGGTGGATACACGGACATCTCTGCTTCTATAGGGGCCCACCTCCTCCAGCCCACAAGAGAAAGGATTTGGAAGGGAGAATACATGGATAGTTTCACCCTATTATTTACTGATTCCATCCCTGACCCGAACAATAGGGATGGTGGGAAAGACAAGGAATGCGTTCGGTGCCCAAAAGCAGTCCATAATTGGTCTAATTGGATGATAGCTTACTCCATCCACCAGGGAGTCATGGTCCAGGCCTATCCGGATGGGACGTATGCATTAATGAAGTATGCAGATATCGTCCACCGTGCCTACAACACAGGGGGCCTGGCTGGGTTACGACAAGGCATTCCAACATAGGGCCTCCTACATTCCGGGCCTCCGAAGGGACACGCATGCCCTGGATCTAGGGCTGAACTGCATGAATGATGCAGCCAACGACAGGACAGATAGTGGGCACGTCCTGGCACGAGGCAGGTCCACACCATCCAATGACCCCTTTCGGAATGAGGGCTGTAAGGCCCAGAGTCCGGGAGCCACTCAGTGCTGGGAGTTCGCCCGTATAGGCAGGTGTGGGCATTTGGGCTGTAGATACAGGCACGTGTGCGCCATTTGTGGAGGAAACCATGCCACAACAGCATGTACTAAGGGGCGGCAGCCTTGGAACAAGGGCAGGAGTAACCAGTGCCCCCCCCCCAGAAGGGCAGTCAGGGAGGCCCCACGGGTGGGAGCAATGCAAAGGCCCCCAACCCAAGTCAGGGTTGAGCGGCTGGAATGGGCACTGAAGTATCAACCAGACAGAGGCAAAGTGTTGTATATAGTTTAAGGGTTCTGATAAGTTTTTAGGATCCCTGCTCAGAACGTTCAGCTGGGTAAGATTCCCCCCAACCTGAAATCCATAGCAGGACTAGAACACGTGGTAAGGGCTAAGCTGGATAAGGAGATTACCGACGGGAGGGTGGCCGGCCCTTTCACAACCCCACCTATGGCAGACTTGATGGTCTCCCCCTTATGGCTCGTCCCAAAGAAAATGCCTAGTGAATTCCTCATCATCATCCATCTATCCTACCCGTGGGGCAGATCAGTCAATTATGCCATCCCCAGGAAGCTCACCTCAGTCCAATACGTTCCTTTAAATTCCACAGTTCAAGCGATAAAGAAGGCCGGCCAGTGTGCACTCTTAGCCAAGTGCAACATTAAATCTGCCTTTTGACTGCTGCCCGTCCACCCCGGCAGCTTTTACCTTCTTGGTTTCCACTTTTAGGGCTGGTTTTATTTTGACCGGGCAATGCCCATGGACTGTTCTATTTCTTGTTCCGCCTTTGAGTGTTTCAGCTCCCTGGTCAAGTGGGTGGTGCGGCAGCAGACAAAGGGAGGGGGAAGTAAAAAAATACTAAGATGATTTTCTCTTCATTGGCCGAGCAGGGACCTGCGAGTGTGTTGGACTGATGGAGACCTTCCACAGGGTGGTGGACGAATTAGTAATCCCATTGGCCCCCCAAAAACCGGAAGAGCCAGACACTACAGTCACCTACTTAGGTATTGAAATGGATACAGTCAGGGGTGTATCTCGCTTCTCAAGTGATAAGCTTACTGCCCTGAAGGCCAAGGTCAATACCTGTTTGGCAGCAGTAAAGGTGACTGTCAGGGAATTGCAATCTCTGATAGGGAGTCTTAACTTTGTATGCAGGGTGGTCACCCCTGGGCAAGCCTTCCTGTCACGACTCTACGATAAGCTATGGGGTTACCCTTCACCACACCATCACATTTGTGTCACTTGGGAGATGAAAGAGGACCTCCAGACATGGGCAACATTCCTAGCGGGATACAATGGGATCAGTTTCTGGTGGGAGGACCTCCTGCTAGAGGCTGAGCTGCAGGTTCACTCAGATGCAGCAGGGGTCATGGGATTTGGGGTATATTTTTGCCACAGGTGATGCGCCTCCTAATGGCCACCCAAATGGTGGGAACAAGGGATAACTAGGGATCTTACCTTCCTGAATTTCCCCCGATAATAGTGACTGCGTACCTCTGGGCGACGGACCTGGCGGACCATTCCATCGTTTTCTGGTGTGATAACATGGCAGTGGTACACGTTATCAACTCAATGTCCTCCAGGTCTCCCAGGGTGATGAAGTTGGTCAGGGCATTCGTACTGGTGTGCTTGTGCCACAACATTTTGTTTGTTGCTAAACATGTCCTGGGTGTTAGTAACGGCGCAGCCAATGCTCTTTCTCGCTTCCAGAAGGAGCGCTTTCGCTCCCTGGTCCCTGCAGCCAGACTGACACCAGACCCCCTCCCTCCAGCTGTGTGGAACCTTGGATCCTAGAATTATACACCACCTTATAAGGATCCCTAGCTGTGTGAACCCGTGTGGCTTACAAACGGGCCTTCAAGGAATTCCAGGAATTTCTGGCCCAGCAAGGTTGGGCAGTGGATTTCCCGATCCCTGAAGTACAAATGCTCCAATTCACCATGGCACTGTGGAGGGCAGGCACAGCGATGGGAACTATCACCAGCAAGTTGTCGGCACTAGTTTCCATGAGTCACCTAGCTGGACACCCCCACCGGACAGGGAGTTTTTCACCTGTAGATTGTTAGAAAGCTGGTCCCAGGAACAACCCAGAGAACAGGACTCCAGGGCTCCCATCACTCCTCCCTTCTCATTAGACTATGTAACTCCCTGCCGAGACTTTGATTTGACCTTTTTGAGTCAACACTGTTCTCCGCAGCATTCAAAGTGGCCTTCTTCAGGGCATTCCGCGTGAGCAAGGTGGTAGCAGAGCCAGCTCAGGACAGTACAAACCGGGGCCTAGCGATTTGAGGATGTCCTTATAGAACACCAGGCTCTCTGCCTTAGGTTGAGGTGGTGCAAGATGGACCAGAGGGGTAGGGGCCAAATAGTCATCCTCTCCCTGGCGGGTGCCCCCAAACTGTGCCCAGTCCAGGCCCTCGAGGAATACCTGAGAACCCACCCGCCAGCAACAGGGGCTTTGTTTCAGCACGTGAATGGCTCCCCCCTGACAAGGCACCAGTTTACTGCTGTTCTCTGGAAGGCCCTGGGCAACCTTGGCCTCCCTCCTTATGAGTACGGATCACATTCGTTTAGAATAGGAGCAACCTCTTTTGCGGCTGCAGCTGGCTTTTCAGAGCAGGGTATCAGGCCCGTGGGGCAGTGGCAATCTCAGGCCTACTGAACCTATGTACAAATTCTCCCACAATAACCTTATCTTTTGTCTGTGCTCTCAGGTCTGGCGCGATTCCCCCGTAGAAGCATAATTTGGACCATCAGCCATAGCCTTGTGCGGTGGGCCGGGAAAGCAGCGGGGCAGATGTCCTGGGGATCTCAGTTGGGACTCTCAGCCGAAGCCATTATACATCGGATGGGGTGCGGTGGGATGAGGTGGCACCAGTTACTTCCTATCCTCAGGGCGGAGGCGGCGGGATCCCCACTGGACATTTTGGTTATCCACGTTGGCGAGAACTACTTGCCTCAGAAAAAAGGGGTTAAATTGTTTGTACAATTCAAATCTGACCTCTTGGAAGTCGAGAAACTTTTCCTGGGAACAGCCATAGTCTGGACCGACTTGGTGGGTCGGGTGAAATGGAACAAAGCCATACACCCCAGGAGTAGTGGCGCTTAGATTTAGCGACAAGTAGATCATTGGTGATCTTGGCCAGGGCAGTTTCAGTAGAGTTGAGGGGACGGAAGCCGGACTGGAGAGGGTCCAGGGATGAGTTGGCAGAGAGGAGGTCCAGGCAGCGGGAGTAGACGACATGTTCCAGAAGCTTTGAGGCAAAGGGAAGGAGGGAGACTGGCCGGTAACTAGAGGGATTGCATTGGAGGGCACATCCAAGCCACCCCCCTGTCTGTTATGGTTAATCAGTTATGTTAATTAGTACTGGACCCAAATTGCTAAATGGCAATTACCCCCATTGGGATGTCTTGGTTTTGTGGGGAATGGAGGGGTGGGGAATGGAGGGGGAAATTGGATTATGGGATCGAATCCGCGTTGTAAGAGGAAGGGGTGGCACCCATATTGTGGGGGGTAGAAGCTCACTCCTCTGTGAGAGAGAGGGGTGGTGTTCTTATTGGGGGGTGGAAACACACCCCTCTGTGAGAGAGAGGGGTGAGGGAAGGGGATGGAGGGGTTTTGAATTTGGGATGATTGAACCAATAACCCCTGGTGAGAGAGGGGTGTGTGATTCCCAGGGTGGGGGTTGGGTTAGAAAAAATCACCTGGTGAGAGCAGAGGGTTTAGGGGGTGAGGGTCTCCCTTGCTGGCTGGTCAGGACAGCCAGGAGCGGGAGGTCCAGGGGGGCTGTCCAGGGGGAGGACCATAGCCATTGGGGTTGTGACAGGACAGGGGAATTATGGTCCCAGAGGGGGGTGCTTCGATCTGTGAGGTGGGAGAAGCACCTGGTGTCGGTTCTCCTCATGACCCCCCAGGCAAATAATGAGGTGGTGCAAGATCAGAGGGTCCCTGATCTGAAGCTGCTGCTATTGAATGCAAGGTTGGTTGTCAGCAAATCAACAACTATCTATGAATTGATACGGGATTCTGCAGCCGATCTCATGTGCATCAGGGAGACCTGGCTGGACACTGAGTCAGGGGGCCTCTTCTGGCTGATCTTGTTCCAGCTGGGTACTCCGTGCAGCATCAGCCGTGGTTGGAGGGACAGGGCGTGGGCGGTGTAGCCATAATTTTTAGGAATTCATGGTCTGTTAGGAGGTGTCCAGTGCAGACTTTGTCAGGTATCGAGGGTCTCCATCTTGTGATTGGTTTGGCAGGAGACATGTTAGGGGTGCTGCTAGTATACCATGCACCTACCTGTGCAGCGGCATCCCTGCACACTCTGGCAGAGTTGGTGTTGGGAGTGGTATTGCAGTTCCCGAAGACTTTAATCCTGGGGGATTTCAATATTCATGCCGATGCCACTCTTGGAGGAGCAGAGCGTGAGTTCATGGCTGCCATGGCAACTATAGACTTGTCTAAAGTAGTCACTGGGCCAACACATGATGAGGGACATACCCTTGACCTTATTTTCTGCACTGGCCTTGAGGTAGATGATCTGTTGGTGGGGGAGGTATCAATGGTTCCCTTGTCATGGACAGACCATTACCTCCTACAGGCCTGCCTCCTGGCATGCGCTTGCCCTCGGAAGGGTGTGGAAACAGTTTGGTTGGTTCACCCCTGGAGACTTATGGAATCAGAAAGGTTCCAGACTGCTCTGGGGGAGGTACCTTGTTGATATTTGGAACACCTTGTTGACCGAGGCCATCGACTGGACGGCCCCCAAGCATCCACTGCCTAGGCATCGGCACCACAGGCTTCCTTAGTATACTGAGGACCTGCAGTTGCTGAAGCAAGAAGTTGGCGGTTGGAGTGACGGTGGCACCGTTCTCATACGGAAGCCAACAGATTGTGACACAGAGCTAGTTTGCGAGCCTATGCTGTGGCTATGTGGGCAGCAAAGGAGTTTTTTGCTGCCCTCATCGCATCAGTGAAGTCTCGTCCAGAAGAGCTTTCTGGGTGGTGAGGGGACTGGTCAGTCTGGCCTTCCTCCGTCTGGAACTGGAACCTTCCAGTGCCCGCTATGACATGTGTAGATTATTTTGTTGACAAAATCGCTCAGATTCACCACGACTTCGACACTGCATTTATTAAAATAGGAGAACCAGAGGCTATGTGTCACAAGGATCAGGGTCCTCCTCTTTCTCTAGGCTGTCCCCCAGATCCCCACTAGGCCAGCCGCAACCCACTTGCCTGTGCCCACATGGGTTCCCAAGTGAACAGAAACCCTCACCGCAATCAAAGAACTTTCGAAGTTCCGCACCCCCAGAAATGCCTCCCATTGTTCTTCCAGCCCAGCCGTAACTCAGAGAACCTTCTCTGGTCACCCATAGCTTGGAAGACTTCACGGTGGGGGTTGTCATATAAAATAAGTCCATCTAGGCTCTCACCTAGATAGGGTACCCCCTTATTGAACCCCCCAAGACCGAATAAACACACAAGAACACTAGGCTTGGTTATAAAACATACATTTAGTACATACAAGTATAAGGCTGTTGATCAGATAGTGGAAGTCCACAAATCAAATATAAAGCAAACGCATTCTAAAATCCACTGAAATTCCCTAACTGTCCTCTTACCCTAAGGCACAGTCCAGGTCCATCAGAGTCTCTCACGGCCTTGGTGTTGAGGCCGGGCTCAGTCCCTTTAGTGAATTGAAAAGTCTCTAATTCATGGTTGTGCAGGCTCTCCTGCAAGCTGCTTACTCTTTGCTGGTCAATATGGAAGAGAGAGTGTAGCGATCCTGTCTCTTCTTTTCTTTGCAGGGGGCTCTGGTCACTTCCCCCTCCTGCTCCTTTTGTTATTTTGTTATTCTGAGCTGATTGCAGATCCTACCTGTAGTTACCTTAGCAACAAAATGCTTGTTCTGCCTAACAATGGTTTTTCTGTCCCCCCAACCCTGCCAAACCAGTTCAGCAGGGTGATAAGGCTCACAATCTTCTAATCTTTACCTTTAGCTGTCCTTCTTACTAGCCAAATTTACTCCCAGTACTCCAACTTCGGTGTCCCATTACCCCAAATGACTGTGTTGCCCCCCTTTCCTCATGACACCCCCCCCCCTTTGAGAACATGTGAGAAGGGTTGGGTCACTCCCAATCCTGGAACATATCAGTCTGTGTTTTCTCTGCAGGACAGGGCATCTGCAACTATGTTCTCTTTGCCTTTAATATGTTTAATTGTCATATCAAAATCTTGTAATGCTAAACTCCATCACAAGAGCTTGTTGTTGGAGCCCTTCACGTTGTTTAGCCAAACTAGGGGTGAATGGTCAGTGTACATGATGAACTTTCTGCCCCATAAGTACGGTTTCAGCTTACCCACAGCCCACACAATAGCTGGATATTCCCTTTCAGTGACAGCTAGACTTTTTTCTCATGGCAGCAGCTTCTTGCTAAAGTAAGCAATGGGGTACCTTTGGTTATCTTCTCCCACCTGCATTAGGGCTGCCCCCAGCCCTGTGTCAGATGCATCGGTCCAGACCTCAAATTCCTTTTTGAAGTCTGGATGTCTAAGTACAGGTGCATTGGACAGAGCTGCTGTCAGCTTGTCAAAAGCTTCCTGGCATGCTGCGGACCACTGTACTCTGTTAGGCAGACCCTTTTTGCACTGATCTGTCATAGGAGCAGTGATAGAGCTGAAATATAATACATGGCGTCTATAATACCCTGACATGCCAATGAAACACAAGATCTGCTTTTTTGTTGTGGGTACAGGCCATAAAGTGATGGCTTCTATCTTGTCCAGTAGGGGGCTAAGCTTCCTGCTCCCCACCTGAAATCCCAGATATGTGACTTGGCTCATTGCAATTTTACACTTGGACACCTTTACTGCGAGCTCTGCTGTCTGGAGTTGGTCTAGTATCGTGTTTACCTGTTTCACATGTTCCTCCCAAGAATTGCTAAAAATCACCACCTCATCTATGTAAGCTGATGCAAAATCCCTGAATTTGTCAAGCAGGTGGTCCATTAATCTTTGGAACGTGGCCCCGCTGTTTTTAAGTCCGAAGGGCATAACTGTGAATTCATACAGCCCCACGTCTGTGATGAATGCAGTTTTCTTTTGTGACTGGGGATCTAGGCTAACCTGCCAGTATCCCTTTGTGAGATTGAGGGTGGTTAAGAACTGGACCCCTGCGATCTGATCTAAGATAGCATCTGTCCTGGGCATTGGGTACGAATCTGATGTAGTTATGGAATTCAGCTTCCTATAATCTACACAGAACCGAACTGTCCCATCTGGCTTGGGGACTAACACCACTGGACTTGCCCACTCTCCCCCAGCGATTTTAATTACCCCCAGTTCTAACATTTCCTGTATTTCTTTGTGTCTGAGTCTTGATCTTTCCTGCTGTACGAAAGGGTCCTGACCTGACTGGTCCCAGTGTCCCTGTGTCTATTCTGTGTACTATGAGATCGGTCCTTCCCGGTTTGTTGGAAGAAATTTCCTTATGTTGCCCCAGAACTTCTAGGATTTCCCTTCTCTGTGAATCACTCAACTCACTGGAGACATTTACAGCTTCCAGTGGTGGATCTCCTTTTGTGTCTTACAAAAGGTCGAGTAACAGTGTATGCAGGTTGTCCAGTGAGCTATCTCCCTCTGCGAGACAGACCATATTTACTTCTGTTCCCCTAGCATGATAGATTTTAATCCTATTCACGTGGAATTCTTGGGCCCCCGCTTTGGTGTTGGGTTTATCAACCCAGTATGTGACTTCATTTTTTCTTTCCAGAATCTGGTAGGGGCCTTCCCAAGATGTGTGTCCTCCTACTTTGTTTGGCGGCTTCATAATGAAGACTAAATCTCCTGGTTCATAAGTCCTCGCTGTCAAGGGGGATAGGGTCATTCGGGACCAAGCAACCAAATTCTAGGGCAACATGAGGCAAGGTCCCAGCACGGTTTCCGGAATGGCTTAGGGGTTGGAATATGCCCATCAGGATAGTAGTGCGGCCCTTAAAATCCCAAAGGGATTAGGCCTATATCATCATAGGGCACTGGGTCAACCATGCTGGTGTTCTCCTGCTCTCCCACCACCCACCACACACACAATCCCCAGTTACACCACGGGGAAGGAAAGTTAGTGCGCAATGTGGGGGAATGCATGGAAGGGTCCCAAGGAATACAAGGGGGAAGGGGAAGCACTCTTTCTGGGGTGAAGGAAATGGGGACAGGGCTCCCCAGGAGGGGAAAGGCCGACTCACACCCCACACGCCCCACCAAGACAACAAAATCAAAATCACTGAACTGGAGCAGGGGAAAAACAGGGAGGACTCACTCACACAAACAGTCCGTCGATACACTCCACACCTTTCCCATAGGAAAGTCGCCATGGGAAAGGAAGGGGGAAGCAAAGCGGGCTCGCCAAACTCCAGAGCCCTACAGTTCTCCTCTCACTTTCTCTCACTCTAGCGGGGGGGGGGGCAGTCTAAGCAGATTACCGGCGCTGTGTGCTTCACAGCGCCAGCATTTGAGGAAGAGACCATGCCCCCACTATGTGCCTGTAAGTGTGCAGAGCAGCAAAGCGCTAGTGGCTCCGCCCCTGCGCTTTGTGCGGTGTCAGGGGGCGTCGCCTGGGCCATTTGTTGTGATGGTTGCTCCGCAATCGCCGCGTCTGTGTCTGTGCTGCCAGGGGGAGCTGTGGCTCTGCTGCAGGGTCTGGTGGTGGGCTGTGCCACTCAGAGGTTCTGGGCTGTGGCAGCCGGCAGGATTGGAGGGCCCGGGGGCGGATCCTGATAGTACCCCCCTCGAGCCCCCTGCCCAAGGGTCCAGGAAGGTCCCGGCTTTTCTGAGTACCGACGATGGAACAGTCGGGTTAAGTGGGGCGCCGCCACGTGGGATGCGGATTCCCAGGAATGCTCATCAGGCCCATAGTTGACCCAGTCAATGAGATAATACAAACAGCCTCGGAGATACCTGGAGTTCAAAATGGCACGAACTTCATAGTCCCTTTCTGTTGAAGGCCCCGGGGGGTTCCCAGATGGGAGCCCTGAAGGTACTGTCGGTGGTAGCGCCTTTTTGAGGAGAGAGACATGTACAGTGGGATGTATTCAAAGTCATGGGGGAAGTTGAAGTTGAAAGGTCACTTCATTGACTTGTCGCCAGATAGGGAATGGCCCTATAAATCAGTCATCAAGTTTCCGAGAGGGGCGTGTAGAGGGGTAATGGCGCCGATCAAGCCAGACATAGTCCCCAGGCTGAAGAGCGTCTGCGGGCCGCTGATGTAGATCCACGTATTGTTTGTACCGCTGCTGAGCGGCTGCAAAAGTAGTCTTAGCATGGTGTTGGACTTGGCGTAGGTGTTGTAAAAGGCTTCCTGCCGCGGGAACTTGTATACAGGCAATGTCGGGTGTACAATTTTGGGGATGATAACCATATGAAGCGTAAAAGGGGGATTCCCCAATGGATGCGTTGGGGGCATTATTATGCGCAAATCCCGCAAGAGGAAGCCAGTTGTACCAATAATCTTGAAGATAATTTATGTAGCAGCGTAGGTATTGTTCAGCGTTTTGGTTTACCCGTTCTACTTGGTCATTTGCCTGTGGGTGGTATGCTGTTGTGGGGCTTAATTGCACTTGTAGGGCCTTTTAAAAGGCTTTCCAGAAGCGGGTAATGAATTGCGGGCCTCGGTCACTTATAATTTCACGCAGCCATCCATGTAAACATACGATATGACGGATGAACAATAAGGCTGTCCGCTGCGCTGTAGGTAGCTTTTTGCAGGCGATGAAATGCACCATCTTTGTGAAGTGGTCCACCACGACACACATGGTGGTATACCCCGGCGATGGGGGACGGTCAACTATAAAGTCTATGCTGATCCATTGCCAGGGCCCTTTAGGAGGCTCGGTAATTTGGAGAAGCCCTTGTGGAGCTTGCCATGCTATCTTTGTGTGTGCACATGTAGAACAGTTGTGTACATACTGTCGAACATCTTGGGTAAGAGAGAGCCACCAGAAGGAGCGCTGGATCAGGTGCCCAGTCCAGTCGCGTCCTGGATGCCCTGCTAATGAGGCATCGTGATGGGCCCAAAAGATTTGGGGCCAACACGAGGGGGGAACGACTATGCGTCCCTGGCGGTGCAAGAGACCCTGGTCTGCTACATAGGTCGGGTCAGTGGGTGGCAAACGTTTATTTATTTATTTATTTTATTTAATAGATTTTTATACCGCCCCATCCTGCAATGCAGCTCGGGGCGGTTAACAACAATAAAAACAGTTTAAAACATTTAAAATACAAATATAAAACATATCAATAAAACAGGGCAACATATGTTCATAAATAAATATAAAGGTGGGGGATTAAAAATCACCCCCCCCCTCCCTCCCTCCCAAAGGCCTGGGCAAACAGCCAGGTCTTACAGTTTCGCCGAAATGTCAAAAGGCTTGGGGCCAGGCGAGCTTCCTCCGGAAGGGAGTTCCACAGCCGCGGCCCTACCACCGAGAATGCCCGCTCCATCGTGGCCCCCCGCTTAACACGGGGGATCTCCAGGAGGGCACGTTCTTGTGTGGTAGCTCGCAGTAGTTGTTCAGGCATGACGTAGGTCGTAGCGAAAACTTTAGCCTCGAGAATAGCTCCTTTCGGGGGCTTGTCTTCGTTGGTGGTTTCATGGTAACGTGATAAGGCATCAGCGAGGGTGTTGAGTTTTCCTGGGCGGTAGCGAATGGAGAAAGTAAAACGTGCAAAAAACAGGGCCCAACATGCATGTCTAGCATTAGCAATTTGTGCTGTTTGCAAAAAGGTTAAGTTTTTGTGGTCCATTCCCACAGTGATGGGGTGCCATTCCCCTTCTAAATAGTGTCACCAATTCTCGAAGGCTGCCTTGATGGCCAGTAATTCTCTATTGAAAATTGTATAATTTTGCTCAGCAGGGGTGAGCTGTTGGGAATAGTACGCACAGGGAAGTCCTTGCTCCCCTTCAGCATCAGGTTGTGACAGTACCATCCCTAAGGCCTTGCTGGAGGCATCCGCTTCTACTTGAAATGGTTTGTCAAAGTCTGGGTGCTGGAGTAGAGGGGTGGACATAAAAGCTTGTTTTAAGTGCGTGAAGCATTGTTGTTGTTCAGGCCCCCACATGAATTCTTGGTGCTTTTTCAATAACCGAGTTAAAGGGGTGGTCAGCTCTGCGTAGTATGGGATATATTGGTGGTAGTAATTAACACTACCTAGAAATCGCTGCAGGGGTTTTACTGCCTTCGGTGGGGGCCACTGACAGATTGCTTCTACCTTACACGGGTCCATTTGGACTCCGGCTGGGGTAATCATAAAGCCCAAAAAATCCACAGAGGTGAGATGAAATGCGCATTTCTCCAGTTTACAAAATAGCTTATGCATTTGAAGTCGTTGAAGGACACGACGAACATGGGAAACATGTTGTTCAGGGGTGGCTGAGTATATTAAAATATCGTCGAGGTAAGCGATGACAAAGACATCAAGAAGATCATGGAAAATATCGTTGATAAAGTGCTGAAAGGCAGCTGGAGCGTTGGCCAGTCCAAAGGGCATGACAAGATACTCAAAGTGCCCATAGCGAGTACGAAAGGCTGTCTTCCACTCATCCCCCTGTTGTACCCGCAGGAGGTTATATGCTCCCCGGAGATCTAGTTTTGTAAAAATATGGGGCCCCTGTAGGCGATTGAGGAGTTCAGGAATTAATGGTAGGGGGTTCCGATTTTTAATGGTCACATTATTCAACTCCCAATAGTCGATACACAGGCGGAGCCCCCCATCCTTTTTAGGCACGAAGAAGATCGGGGCCCTGGCTAGGGAACAGGAATGATGAATAAACCCATTGCGTAAGGCTTTGTCTAGGTAGAGGCAAATATTTTAGAGTTCTGGCGTAGAGAGTGCGTAAATACGCCTGAATGGGGGTTCTGCTCCTGGCTGAAGATCAATGGGGCAGTCATATGGGTGATGCGGAGGCAGGATTGAGGCTGACTGCTTGCTGAACACGTCCCAGTACTCCTGATATTCCCTAGGAAGATTTAAGAACTCCGTACAGGGCACGGTGGAAATGGTGGCCGTTACTTGTCATGCCGGCGAGCCTTGTAAGCAGTGGTGCTGACAGTACTCCAAGTCCAGGTGTACTTGGTTCTGAGTCCATCCAATGCGAGGGTTATGTTTCCGCAGCCAGGGAACCACAAGGAATAAGGGGGTACACCCAATATCGAACGCCAATACTTCATAATGCTTACCAATTGTACATTGCAAGGGGCTGGTCTGAGTTGTAATTGGGCCTGAGCTCAAGGGAGACCCATCAATGGAGTGTACTGGTTCAGGCAGGGGTTTGGGTTCCGTAGGGAGCCTATGAGCGGCCACCAAGGTCATGTCCATAAAGTTGCTGGAAGCCCCTGAATCAATTAAAGCCCAGACAACGAGGGAGCGATGGGAAGAGATCAACACCATCAAGGGCATGCGAAGATGTTCTATTGACGCAAGGGTCAGGGATTTGGTGTTCAAGGCCAGGGTGATCCCTGTGCACCACGGCCGGGCAAGTTTCCCAGTTGTTGCTGTTGTGTAGCCAAGGCTAGACATGCTTGGATGAAGTGGCCCGAGTCACCACAGTAAAAGCATGCCCGAGCTTGTAGGGAAGGCAATGGGTGTGATGTCCCCCATCATTGACAGGGTTCGACCCCATTGGTTCCCCAGGTTCGGAGTCTAGGGGTGCTCCTCAATGCGCATCTCCATCTAGATGCCCAGGTTGGAGCTGTGATGAGGAGAGCTTTCCGCCAATTACATCTGGTGCGACAGCTTAGGCCATATATCTCAGACTCCGACCTGGCCACTGTCATCCATGATTTCATCACCTCAGTACTGAACTATTGTCATGCGCTGTACATGGGGCTGCCCATGGTGACAGTTCAGAGGCCACAGCTGGTGCAGAATGTGGTGGCCCATCTCCTTACGGGAACAGACCATGGGGGGCATATTACACCAGTGCTCCAATCTCTGCACGACCTGCTTATAGTCTTCTGAGCCCAATTCAGGGTTCTAGTCCTTACCTATAAAGCCCTACATGGATTGAGTCCCATGTATCTGCGGGATCGCCTCACTCCCCATGCTCGGGATCGGCCCCTGCGGTCAGCCGGGAGCGCCCTTCTTGAAGTCCCCCAGGTTTCCTGGGGGAGACTATGGAGAGGGTGTTCTCTGTGACTGCGCCAAGGCTATGGAACTCGCTCCCAGCGGAGGTCTGAGTGGTCCCGGCCCTCTCCTCTTTTTGTTGTCATTGCAAGACCTGACTGTTTCGCTGGGCCTTTGGCGGTGGAGACGGGTGAGGGTGGGTCTTCATTTACTTTCAGGGGTGGGGTATTTATTTGTATGAAATGTTTGTTTTTCGCATCTCCCTCTTTTCCCTCTTCCCTTGGGATGGGATGCTTTCCCCCTCTTTTCCTCTTTTCCCCCTTTTATATTTTTTTCTATTGTTTTATATTATTTTATATAGATTTTATATGTATTTTATATATTATAACCTGCCCTGAGCTGCCTTGACAGGAGGGGCAGGATATTAAATGTTTTAAAATAAATAAATAAAATTAAATAAACTCTGCCTTGCAATCACGTCTCAATCCTCTCCCTCCTCCGCGTCATTCCCTGATGTTCCCCCTCCCACCTCTCTTCTCTTCTCCTTCTCCCCAGCTTCTCTTGATGAGGTCACCTCCCTCCTCTCTTCATCCAACCCCTCCATTTGCCCCCTTGACCCCATCCTCTCTCACCTCCTAACGTTGATTGCCCCTGCCGCTGCACCTATTCTGCTGCACATCATCAACCTCTCCCTCTCTATTGGGTCATTCCCATTGGCCTTCAAACACGCTACCCTCTCCCCTATCCTTAAGAAGGCTACTCTTGATCCCTCTGACCCTTCCAGCTATTGCCCCATTTCGTTCCTACCCTTCATTTCCAAGTTCCTGGAGTGAGCTGTCCTCTTCCTCCAGGAAAGGAAGTCCTGCAGTGGACTTCCTCTCTTCAAATTCCTCCCTTGATCCCCTCCAATCGGGCTTTCACCCTCTCCATTCGTCGGAGACTGCCCTTGCCATAATAACTGATGACCTTCTCTTAGCTAAGTCTAAGAGCCTCTACTCTGTTGTTGTCCTCCTTGATCTTTCTGACGCCTTTGACACTGTCGATCATGGCTTCCTCCTGGATTTGCTATGCTCCCTTGGCTTCCAGGACACTGTTCTCGACTGGTTCTCTTCATATCTCTTGAACCGTTCCTTCAATGTTTCTCTTGCTGGTACCTCCTCTACATCACTTCCCCTCTCTGTGTTAGTTCCCCAAGGCTCTGTCTTGGGCCCCATTCTCTTCTCCCTTTACACTCTTTCTCTGGGTAAACTCATTGAAACCGACGGCTTCCAGTATCACCTGTATGCTGATGACATACAACTCTGTCTCTCCACTCCCATGCTCTCCCCCTCCATCCAGACTTGTATTGCTGACTGTCTTGTTGACATCTCTGCCTGGATGTCTTGTCATCAACTCAAGCTTAATATGGCCAAGACTGAACTCATTTCCCCCCTGAAATGCTCCTCTCCTACTTCCCTCTCAATTTCCATTGAGGGAGGCACCATCCAGCCAGTCCCTCAGGTCCGTAGCCTGGGATTCATCTTCAACTCCTCCCCTCTCCTTAAGCCTCAGATCCAGACTGTTGCTAAATCCTGCCACTTTGCTCTCTACAATATTGGTAAAATTTGGCCTTGCCTTACTGTTGCCACTGTAAAAACCCTAGTCCATGCTCTAGTCATCTTTTGCCTTGACTACTGCAGCTTTTTCCTTACTGGCCTCCCTTGCTCTGATCTGCCCCCCCTCATCACCATTCAACATTCCACAGCCAAAATCATCCACCTTGCCCATCGCTTTGACCATGTACAGCCCCTCTTCTCCGCCCTGCACTGGTTCCCTCTTCGGGAACGCCTTCAGCACAAGCGCCTGGTCTTCACCTTCAAGGCTCTTCATGGCCTTGCTCCCCCATATCTCTCCACTCTTGTATCCCACCACACTCCTGCCCAGGAGCATCACTCCTCCTCTGCCCCCACCCTCGCCTGCTTGTGAACCCCTTGCTCCTCTAAATGTCTTTGTCCCTTCTTCCTTGCTGCCCCTCATGCCTGGAACTCCCACCCTGGATACATTCACTCTGCTCCCTCCCTCGCAACTTTCAAATCCCTCCTGAAAACCCACCTTTTCTGTCAGGCCTTCCCTAGCTTGTCATGAGTGATACTGTATCCTTTTGCCCTCGCTCAGAACCTGTAACTAAGCAAAGCACATGAGCCTGCAACTTTTCAACCTCAGGAATGTACTCTTGTCTTTGCTGATGTTTACCTCTCCCTCGTGTTCCCCTCCCTTGTCTCTCAGATTGTAAGCCCCTTAGGGGTAGGGACCTGTCTCTGACTGTGGATTGTACAGTGGCAGGTACATTACTTGTGCTATATTAATAATTAATAATTAAATTAATTTAATAATTAATAATTGTCAATTGTGAATTTAATTAATAAGTAATAATTACTGATGTAATTAATAATTAATTGCTGATTTAATTAATAATAATTTCACACAACAGAATGTGGGTTTTGTGTCACTACACACTCTAGAAAACTGTGAATAAGCTACTGCAGGGTGTAGTCCTTTGGGGCTGGGCACAGGATCAACACGTGTGATGAATGGGCCAATTGGGGATGAGTAATTGCTCCCAGCTGGAGTAGGGCAGGAAGCTACTAGTCAGCTGTGGAGAAGCACCTATAAAAGCCTAAAGCTGAAGAGTCAATGAAGGGTCATAGGAAGGGACTTGCTTTAGAGCCAAGTGTTGGCTTTCAGTGTCCCAGCAGGAGGGGATCAAGAGGTTGGAAGCTTGCCCCAGAGCCCTGAATCTGGCAGACCAGAGTTGCCCTTCTAGAAGGGTGCCCAGCATAGGAGCCAAGGAGGAGGCTCTCCTCTCTAAGAGAGAGACCACCAGAACCTTAGGGAGATGCTGCAGCATGGTAGGGAGATGTACTAAATCTGTAAATAACTATTGGAACTGGGCATATTGTAAAATAGCTGATGACAGGAGAAGGCTTGGGACTTCGTTGGCTTGGACTGGAGAGAGGCCTACATGTGTTATAGGCAGAGCAACCATATTTTTTCCCCAGGCAAATAAATATTATGTACCAGATCCCCAGTTGGTGTAAATCAGCATAGCTCAACTTACTCCAAATATATTTAATTTTGTATTTATATTCTGCCCTATCCACAGTCATCAAGAAAACCCATGAATACAATCAATCAAAAATCACCACCCCATAAAACAAATAAATAAGTATCCACCAAACCACCCAAACCCATATCCCACACTTCCCCGCTTCTTCTGCTCCTAACCCGCCCAGCCCATATCTCTCATTAAAAACATCACAAATACAAATGAACCCATCCAAAACCTAATCTCCTTGCAGCCTGCTGCTAGTTACGGAAGCCTTTTGGGAAGCCAGAGGAATGGGGGTTAGCCCAAGGTGGGAAAAAGCCCACCCCCTGCAGGTCCAGCAGCTCCTTTCCTGTCATGGAAGGAGACCTTTATGGAAGCCAAAGGGGTAGGAGTGCGGCCCCAGGTGAGAGCTGAGAGTATGGACAGGTTTTTCCACATGAAAGCAAATAACTAGAGGTCTGCTTCTGATTTCCTTGGGACCAATAAGGAGGAGGTAAGCATAAGCATACCTCCCAATGTTTCCAGTGACAAAGCAGGAGAAGCCCCATCCTCTCAGTTAATAAGCTCCACCCCTCAGCAAATAAGCTCCTCCTCCTCACACATTCACATGCACACCTCCCAACATTCCAAGTGCATGAAGAGGGACAGGAGTTTTCTCATTCTCTCCAGTTAGTTTCTTGTCATTCCACCATCTCCCCATTGTCTTCTCAAGTGCTTTTTCCAGAAGTCAACCCATTGTGGCTGTGACTCCCCTATTTACAGACCCCACCATTCCATAGAGCAAGACCCTACAGCCCAATAAAAAGCAAAAAAAAGGGCTGTAGGGTCTTGCTCTATGGAATGGTGGGGTCTGTAAATAGGGGAGTCACAGCCACAATGGGTTGACTTCTGGAAAAAGCACTTGAGAAGACAATGGGGAGATGGTGGAATGACAAGAAACTAACTGGAGGGTGTATCTGAGGACTCAGCCGAGGGCCTGAGTACTTTGCCCTGCTACATATGGGTCTGCAGGGTCTTGCTCTATGGAATGGTGGGGTTTTGAAATAGGGGAGCCACAGAAGGACGCTGAGGCTGCCCGACCCTGGAGTTGCAGCAGGGGTGCATCCCCGCATCCACCTGCTTCCAGACCCACCTGAGTCCGCGTTAGACAGATTCAACAGTTTTCCCAGGCCACGGGTCACCACAGCGGCTTCTCTCTGCCCCCGCACCATAGAGTTGTGGGCAATCGCCCAACCCTCTAGACTGGTGCCTGTAACTCTATGGTGTTATCAGGGAGTGGAGCTGCAGCGTGGGTCCGCCCAGCAGACAGACAGCCGCTCCACTCTAGGCTGATGCCCCAGGTTTGACTGACCCGCTTCGCTGATGGCGCTCTGGAATGTTCCAGAGTGCCGCCAGCAGGGCTGCTACTTCCACATCTGGCACAGGTGTTGCCCCTGACAGCACTATAGAGTTGTGGGGTGCCAGGCTAGAGCATCAGGCAACTGCCCGCAACTGACTGGTGTTTTTAAATGAACAAGCCAGCCCAGGGGTGAAGGAGGCTGGCATGGACAGAACCGGAGCTGCCGTCTGTTTAAAAGCAACCATTGTTGGGAAATACGATTGCTTAAATTTACATACATTTAACTAAATATGCATGTATGTAAATCATCATTGTGCAGTATTCTTCCCCTGGAACATGTGGCAACTGTCCTGGTCTCAGCAGGGCCAGCCTTGGAATTTGCAGGGTTCAGGGCAAAGATAAAATCCAGGGCCCCTGGTGACCCTTCCCCCTTCAGAGGCACGATCTGTGGGGCCCCAAAGGTAGTGATGTTTGGGATCCCGCTGGGAGGGAGTGGGGCCCCCACAGTCTGCCCTGGTGAAAACAGGGGCTACTGTGGGGCCCCCAGGAGTAGAGAAAAGAGTGGGTCCGAGGGTGGCCGCCCCAGGCTGCCCTGTGGTAAGGCCGAGCCTGGGTCTCAGTGTGGGATAGACCAAAATCTCAGGCCTTTCTGCCTGTGAAACTTATTACGTACCTTGCTAGCTATTCTTATTGTAGTAGGTCAGATACTTCATTTCACTGCCCATTGCATGCCCAACTAGCAACAAGGGGCCCTTTGTCGTGCTCCCTTAAAAGGAATGATCAAGGAGTAAGGGATAATGGCCCTAGCCCAGGTTTCAGCTGCAAGGGCTGCAGCAGGTTGCCAGGGGCAACACTGCTTTGGCAGGAAAGTAAGCAGGACTGGCTCAGGTTACTGGGTCAACCAGGAAAAGGGCGCAAAGAGTGTCTCGCGAGGCGAGACTAGGAGAGGTGGCTTGGCAAGCTGGCCAGAGCTCCCAGCTCAGTTGTGGGTTGGGAGGAGTGCAAGCAGCACCCACCCACGCTTGCAAACATTGTAGGCATCAGCTGGTTGCCTTTTTAGGGGCCGGGAAGAAATTTTACGCGAACCACAGATTGGCCTAGAGATTCCTGGTTCTTGTCTTCCCCACAGTGATAAGTGAAGTAGCTATAACGTTGGTCTTTTGGCCAGGGTGATTTTTCTTGTTGTTACAACATTTTTGTTCACTTTGCGGGGCTCCAGTACTGTTATGTATTTGTTAGTTACAGATTTACATAGTAAACTGTGGGTCATCTCCTTAAGAGATGGGGGAACGATTCCTGGTGCAAAAGCATGGTTCTGCAAACGCTGGGGTCACGTCCCACGGAGGGGTCAATGATCGAGGTCAGCAAGGGGCAGATGCAGCCCCAGGGCCTTGAGAACCGAGTAAGGAGTCAGGTGCCTGAACGGACAACATTTGCCTCCCTTGTCCACGCCATGCGGCAGAGGCTGGAAGGGGAGGCTCAGTTTCCTGAGTGATTGGGGGGTGGTACTTGAGGGTGCATCAAGGTCAGTTCTCCTGAACATTACATTTAACTGTGTTAATGTGCCTCATACGGAAATTTGGAGGCTGGCACTTGAGGGTACATCAAGGCCAGTTCCCTTGACAGTTATGATTAACTGCGTTAACGCTTTGTACTAGACCCAAAATTACCTGTGGCAATTGACCCCAGCTAATTAATTAAATTCAATTAAAGAGTGCAGCCGTTAAAACCCAAATGACTGTTGTCCGTGTCTCATTCCGGGATGTGCTGACAAAACTTTTCCCACCCCCTTTGACAGGCCCAGCAGCAGTTTTCCTTTTGCTCATCCCAAACTTTGCTCATCCATCAACTCGAATCTTCTTATATTTACTTATACAAAGGACGGGGGGGCTGTTTGTTTTTATTGATTTTTTTATTAAGTACTCTCCCTCCCCGGAGGGAAATGGTGGGTGCCCTAGCATGATATCTATGCCCGCTCGCCAGTCTTCCTCAGGACTGTGAAATTACTCCCTTGGTTCCCATAAAAACTTTTTTTTCCCTCGATGATGGTCCCTTCCCCCTTCCCTGCTTTTTGAAATGGGTGGAAATCTACTACGTGGCATAAAATTTTAGGGAGAGAGTGATGAACTATGGAGGGGCAAACTTGATGCCATCAGAGGAGCCGTCCCTTAATAATAATAATAATGAATTAATAAAGACACCCGTGTGTGCCTGCGTGCACCATTTGGGATGGCTGAAGTTCAGATTTCACTCTTTCCTAGTGTGTCGATGGAAAAATGCCCCTCCCCACCCCCTTTGCATTTATGAACATAATCAAATTAACAAAAGATCTGGAAATATCCACCCTGCCAAATCCGTCCCCTTTGAATGATTTGTTTTTAGAACATTTCTGCTGAGTTGATGCAGTTGCAATCTGCCCTGCGTCTGTGCACCCCTGCCTGCCATCTCCCTCACGCACCCACAGTATTGTATTCCACTTCTGCTTTTCACGCTCTGCACAATGTTGTTTCTGGGCTCTGAAGGATGTCTGGCTCTCCCCCTTGACTAATCATTGGGTACTGGAGGGCCTTCTCTCCTGAGCTTGAGAATTTGACCTCTGATGACACCCATTTGACAGGGATAGAGACCCATATGGCTCCTCTCACTCATCCTTGTTCACCCCAGGAGTCCTCCTCTGATGCCCTGTCAGCTCAGGCTTTCAGAAGAAAGATACTAGAGAAATCGGCCACAGCTAAAGGAATGTGGCCCCACAGTCTACCAGCCTTTGATATTTTCTGTTTCAGTGCAGCCTTAACGTAAGTTAAAAATCCAGCATACAACCTGTTTTGGCATCTTCTGACCGTAAGTAATGGCAGTAGCACTGACTGAGGCTGCGTGTTTCAAAAAGAAATGAACTGCATCGGAATAACATCTTTCTATTTGCACATTCTTTTTGTAGATAATGAAAGTTATTGCTCTAAAGAAAATGCCAGTATCTGTCAATTTATACCAGCTAAAAATCTGGCTAACAGAGTAGGAATTATCTAACCTGGACACCTCTAGTATCAGAAAGTATTATAATGCCACTATATATAAATCTATGATGCCACCACACCTTGATTATTGTGTGCAGTTCTGGTCACCCATCTCAATTGGAAAAGGTACAAAGAGTAGAATTGGGAAAGGTACAAAGAAGGGCAACAAAAATGATCAAGGGTATGGAACAGCTTCCATATGAGGAGAGGCTCAATGTGTTAGGGCTCTTGAGTTTGGGAGAAAAGTTGTCTGAAAGGGGACATGATATGAGTTTATAAAATCATGAGTGTCAAGGAACAAGTAAATAGGGAGCTGTTATTTACCCACTCATACTAGAACTAGGAGGTGCTCCATGAAACTAATTGGCAGCAGATTTAAAACAAACAAAAGGAACTCAGTGGACAATTAACTTGTTGCCAGAGGATGTTGTGAAGGTCAGTAGCATAGCGGGGCTTAAACAAGGACTGGATACATTCTTGGGGGAGAGGTCAATAAGTGACTATTAGCCAAACAGATCTGACTTTGGGGAGCTGGGAGTGAACAGCAGGGAATGGTTTGGTCTGTTATGACCTGTTGGGTATTTCTTGGAAGCAACTGAGGACAGCTGGCTACTGTCAGGGACAGGATGCTGGGTTAAATAGACCAGCCATTGGTCTGACCCAGTATGGCACCTCTTATTTTCTTATGCATCTTTGGCGCCATGCCTTTTGTCTAGTTTAGAGGTATATGGACAGGGAGGGAATGGTTGTGCTGGGTGACAGCCTAGAGCGTCGAGCTATTTGCCCACAACTCTATGATGTGGGGGCGAGGGCGCTATGTGGGTGGACAGTGGGCCATGGCAGCCATCAGATCTGTTTAAACCTGACCCAGGTGGGGCTGCAAGTGCCAAGCGGGCAGATACAGGGGTGCATCCCCAGAGCAGGGCCAGGGGTTGCCAGCCCACATCCATCTGAAAACACCCAGTGGCTTGAGGCGAGGTTGTTCGGGGATAGCATGGGAGGAGCAAGGGTGGCTTCTGGAGAAAGAGCCACTGCTCCCTCCCTGAACACAAGAATGGCAGCTTTGTAATCATAAGAACATAACATAAGTATATAATCCTGAAAGCCCAGCTCTGCTGGATGCCCAGCCTACCAATTCCCTGGTTGCTTGCTTGTGCGCTGTGCTGTGATTGACCATGCACTGGTATAGACCTTGCTCTTTTACCCCAGAGCTGCATTGCCTGAGCATCTAGGGGATTAGATGGCTAGTTGCTTCCCAGGCGTGCCCTTCTGCGACTGCTTTGCTTTGCTTCCACATCAAGTCTTAGCTTCAGCTCTTCACACGTTCCTTTGTCTTATTCAAGTCCCTGCTCCAAGTTCCAACCAAAGTGCTCTGCCTTATTCCTGCTTTTGAGCTGTGCCCTGATTTAGACCTCTGTGTCTGGACATGCCTCTGCTTCTGGGTATAGCTCTGACCCCTTGATTCTGGTTCTCTTCCTGCCACTTTCCTCTTCCTATCCTGACCTTGGTCTTGATGCTGCTACTATGTCTGATTCCATTCCCAGTGCTGTTCCTGTCTTTGACCTTGTCACTGCCCATGCCATGGTCAGACTATACAGATCCTGGCCTGGCTTGCCTTTCACCACAGCATTGGTGATGCTTTTTAGTTTGGCAGCAGCCTGGTGGATTTCCACCTCTGGCTCTGATACCTGCCTTGGACTTGGGCTCATTTATTTACCCCAAGAGTCAGCTTAGTGCTGGCCCCCAGCTCTGACTCATGTCCCATAGCTGGGCTCCTAACAGAGGGTCAGTGTTAGGTGGGTGGGTGAGTCAGCGAAGTTTGGAGCATCTTGGACATGTGTTGTTTTTTTCTGATTATTTACTGTTTGTGTTGCAGCAGTTCCTGTGGGCCCACAGGAAAGAGAGGGGGGGATACATTGTGCTGGGTAGGGACGGGACTCTCAGTATTCCCGAGAACCGAGAATATCCAATAATGGCTATATTCGATTAATCCGATATCACAGTTCTTTCTCGGTTCTCAGCAGTGTCAGATCTTTTACATTGTTTTTTTAAATCGGATTTTTAACATTGTGGTTTTCCCCATTGAAGTAAATGGGGGAAAACAAAATGTTAAAAATCCAATACTGAGAGAACTGAGAACCGGTAGAAAACTGATAGAGAACTGAGAAAATGGAAAACCAAGATTTTGCCAATAGTCTCTCTCTCTCTTGCACGCACGCATGCACGCACGCACGTACGTACGTGCTGGGCATCTGAACAGATCTACCATGGAGTAACACTGAGGTGATCCATAGTAGAGGTATTTCCAGAAATGTTCAGGACTGGGAAACTTCTCAACTGCTGTGCCACTGCTTTAGTACATGATACAGCACTTCAGACGTCACAACAACCCCAGTGCAACCCCCATCCCCATCCTCTCGCAGAGTTGCCATGTGAGCTTTCTGTGGGTAGGATCTTTTTTTGGCTGTCACCCCATGTAGTTTAGTCAAGGTCACACAGGAAGTAAGGAGCAGAGGAAAAACGGAATCCAGCCATTTGGATCCTAGACACATCACTGTCTCCTGTCTCTGACCACGTCCTTGCCTCAGTCAATGTTTCCCACTGCCCCCCCCCCCCCTTCCCTGTCTCCACGTCCCTTCCGGGACCTGCAGGCCATTAACTCCCTGGACTTTGCCTCTTCTCTCTCCCCCCTTCTCCCCTCAGTCTTCTCCTCCTTCCCTGACTCAGCCATCTCTGCTTTCAATGCCTCTCTCTCCTCCACCCTTGACTCCCTTGCCCCACTCTCCTCCCACCCCACCCGCTCCCACAACCCCCATCCTTGGCTCACCCTCAGTATCCGCCACCTCCACTCCTGCACCCATGCTGCTGAATGCCTCTGGCGTAAATCCCACTCTCGTGCTGATTTCCTTCACTTCAAATTCTCTCTGTCCTCCCTTTCTTCTGTTATCCCCCTCACTAGACAGCATTACCACACCTCCTGCATCGAGTCCTGTTCTTGGGACCCTCGCCGCCTGTTCTCCACCTTTGACTCCTTCCTCAAGCCCCCCTATCCTCCTCCCTCTTCTTTTTCTGCTCAGGATCTCACTTCCTTCTTCACCTCCAAGATAGACAAGATCCACCTTGACATCGCTTCCTACATCTCTCCTCTTCCTACTCCCTTCCCTTCCGCCTCCACTGAGGAAATCTCCTCCCTGCTCTCCTTCTCCAACCCTTCCACTTCCCCCTTGACCCCATCCCCTCCCACCTCCTGAACTCCATTGCTTCCACTGTCGCCCCTTCTCCCCTGCACATCATCAACCTCACCCTCTCTACTGGCTCCTTCCCCATTGCCGTCAAGCATACTACTGTCTCTCCTATCCTCAAAAAATCCACCCTTGAACCCTCTGACCTTTCTAGCCACTGTCCTGTTTCACTCCTTCATTTTGCTTCCAAGCTTCCTGAACGTGTTATCTACTCCTGCTGCCTTGACTTCTTCTCTGTCACCTCCTCCCTTGACCCCCCTCCAATCTGGCTTCCGTCCCCTTCACTCTACTGAAACTGTTCTCGCTAAGATCATCAAGATCACACTAAGATCACCAATGATCTTCTTGTGGCTAAATCTAATCTCCTCTACTCCATTCTTGTCCTCCTTAACCTCTCTGCTGCCTTCGATAGTACTGACCACTCATTCTTGTTGGACTCACTTCACTCCCTTGGCTTCTGTGGCCCTGTCCTCGACTGGTTCCCCTCCTATCTCTCTGACCGCTTCTTCAATGTGTCTCTTGCCAACTCCACCTCCTCCTCCTTTCCCCTCTCGGTTGGTGTTCCCCAAGGCTCTGTCCTTGGCCCTCTCCTCTATCTACACCCTGTCCCTAGGCAAACTCATTGCCTCCCATGACTTCCAATATCACCTCTACATTGATGACACTCAACTCTATCTCTCTACTCCCTTTCTCTCACTCCATCTGTTCAAGCTTGCCTCACCAACTGTCTCTCTGATATCTCTACCTGGATTTCTCAACGTCAACTCAAACTCAACATGGCTAAAACTGAACTCCTTATCTTCTCCCCACCCACCCCCCAACTTTCCCCTCCGTCCTCCCTGACTATCCTTGTCGATGGGGTCACTATCCTTCCTGTCCCCCAAGCCCATAGCGTAGGCTTCATCTTTGATTCACCCCTTTCTTTTAAACCCTACATCAGCTCTGTTGCCAAATCCTGTTGCTTCTCCCTCCATAACATTGCTAAGATTCACCCTTTTCTCTGTCTCCTCTGCTAAGACCCTTGTTCACGCCCTAGTCATCTCTCACCTCTATTACTGTAACCTCCTTCTCATTGGCCTCCCCCGCTCTCACTTTTCTCCCATTATCACCATCCCAACCTCTGCTACCAGGGTCATCCACCTTGCCCGTTGCTTTGACCACATGCAGCCCCTCCTCTCTTCTCTTCACAGGCTCCCCCTTCCCGAATGAATCCTGCACAAGCTCCTAGTCTTCACCTATAAAGCTCTTCACAACCTTGCTCCACCCTACCTCTCTGTGCTAATTTCCCTCCGTCCTCCAGTCCGTGAACTCCGCTCCTCCTCTGACCCCTCTCTTGCCCATGCCTCCCCTGTTCCCCTAACCACCTTTGTCCCTTCTCCCTAGATGCCCCCCATGCCTGGAACTCCCTCCCTGCCCACATCCGCCTTGCTCCCTCCCTTTGTACCTTCATATCGCTCCTCAAGACCCAACTCTTCCATTCTGCCCTCCCTGACTCCTTGCTTCCCTCTCCTAACTCCTGCTGATACCCACCATCCAGTAAAATCTATTACCTGAGGTCTATGTACTCACATCCTCACCGCATGGACCAGTCAGCCATCATTCTTGATGTAACCAAACCAAGCACATGCACCTGAGACCGCGCATCTTCATGAATGTTACACCCCTTGTCTCTCCCATTGTTCCCCTTCTTTCATCTCCCCCTCCCTCTGTCTCTCAGATTGTAAGCCCTAGGGCATGGACCATGTTTATTCCATTACTTCGTAAAGCACCAGGTACATTGCTGGCACTATATAAATGCTTGCTAATAATAATTACTTAATAATCACTACCCCATTTCTTCTGTTCTGAGCACCATGGCCATTTGCTTTCCTGTTGAAACTGATGTCATCACAGTAGCCGCACAACCGATTATGCATGCATGTGTTCACTGCGTTTCCCCCATTGCTGTGAATGGGGCAGGAGATATCAACATCTGGAGTGTGAGACTAGTAATGAGGAGCTGCTGGGCATAAGAAACCATTGGCAGAGATGGAGTGATGTAATTTTAGGGTGTATTTTGTACATTTCCCTCTCTTAAGAGTGAAATGGAGCACAGCTACATGGTACCAAAAATGCTCAGCTTCAGAGAAGTCCCCAAAGAATGTCTAGGACAATATTGTACACTTTAAAAATTGCCTGTGAAAATTCTAGACTAACCATCTAATGGATTGGGTGCGTGCAGGCCCTTTAAGGAACAGTGGCTTGTGCCTTGGCTCTGCACCTCTGTACCTGGCTCTAGGAGAGTTCCAGAAAATGCAGCAGCTCTGGCAGTCCATACCTGACTCTAAGGGCCTTTTTAGACAAGCGGGATTTAAACCGCAATTTAATCCCACGGCTCTTGGACACCTCCGGGGGAGGGGGGGATTTAGATGCTCCTCCGTGATCCAGAAGTCACCTGGGCACCATTAGGAACAGCGGCACTGGGTGTCTTTAGGATGTTTTGAGATGTGGCTTAGTACAGACCTCAATTATTGAGATATTACTACGCCGTGTCTCAAAACACCTGGGAGTCATCCGGCACTGCTGTTTCTAATGGCACCCGGGTGACTTCCGGTTCACGGAGGCGCATCTAAAGCCTCCCCCCCCCACCGCAGAGGTGTCCAAGAGCCTCGGGTTTAAAATCCCGCTTAGCTAAAAAGGCCCTAAGAGAGCGTAGACCTCAGTTAGAGCTGGCTGGTCACTGGGAAGTCTCCAAGGTCCTGACTTGGGGAGAAGGTTGAGAGCCTGGAAGCAGGGCCTGTTGGATGACAAATAAAGGAATCAGAATTGCTGAAGATTTGCCTGAGTCTCTGGTTTGCTGTCATGACCTCAGGGAACTCCAGCATCTTCCCACACCATCTTACAGATTCCTAGACTTTAAATGCCCATGATGTAGGTCCGAGGCAGAGGATACCACCCCTGTACTGTCCAGGATAAGGATGCTGCACAGCAACCCTCATTCAATAATTCTCATGCATGCTCCTACTAAAAGAGGCACCACTGCCTCCACAGCTTCTCCCACTTCTGACGTTATGGTCAGACATGACAGACATTATGATCAAACATGAAAATGGGTGCTTTTAGATGGAAGTTAGCTTTGGTTCTGCCTGTGCCAACCCACTCCACCCTGGGTCAGCTGGTCAGTGTAAAGGTGCCCCCAACAGATGTGCAAGTAGAGTAGTCTGCCAGGGCAGCCCTGCTGGCATGTGCTGGCCAAAGTTGGGGCACCAGTCAGAAGTGGAGCTGCTGTCCATCTGTTGGGTGGACCCATGCTGGAGCTTCACACCCATCCAGTCATTGCCCCAGCCAGCACCGTGCAGCTGTGGCTGCCAATCTAGAGCGTTGGCCTGAATGGCCACAACTCTATAATGTGGGGTGCACTGCACAGGAAGACCATGATCTGGGGAAACTGCCAGTTCCATCTAAAGTGGACCCAGGTGGGGTTGGAAGCAGGCAGATGTGGGGGTACACCCCATAGTAGCTCTGGGGTTGGACAAGCTCTAAATCAGTCTGAAGACACCCATTGTCAGTGAGGTTTAAGCTCCAACGTCTCCTGTACAAAATATTAGCTTACCCCTTCTTCACAGTATTTGGGATGATTTATGTGCATGCTGACTTGGTGGGTGTTTTCAGATGGACGCAGGGTTGCCCACTCCTGGAGTTGCTTCAGGGGTGCTGTCATGTATCCTGTATATAGGCATATATTTTTGACCATTTGTGTTTAAATATATTGGAAATCAGAATTAGCCTCTCTGTCTGTCCTATAGTGACCTTTCTACTGAACTCTTGACCAAATACTGGAAAATCAGCCTGTATAATCAAGTCTGTTTCTTAAAGAAATCAACATTCACTGTTGACTAGGGTCAAGATACATGTCTCCAAGGCAGGGCAGGAAGAGGCCTTGTTTATTTGGTGTTTACTCATTGTTAATTCTATCTTATATGATAGCAACCTGTTTTAGAATGTATCAACAGGCTTCTTACTATGTACTTTGAGAAAACCCCTCCCTGTCAGCAGTTTTGACCTGACATCATTTTTAGCTGACTTCCAAGCAAATTTCATTCTATAAGAAGAGAGAGGAAAGATGGATTTTTCAGAAAGCTTCCTTTCCTGAAGCTTCTCTCACTTCTTTAATATGGCAGAATCGGGCAAAGGACTGGGTAATATGAATATATTAATATGATGCATTGAGTCAACCATAGCAATAATACTTAGAGCATATGTTATATCTTATAGATGTTAAGATCTTTGAATTTGTAACAGAGCTGTTCTTTGAACAAGAAATGCCTTTCTAAGTCATATACTTTTAACTGACACTTTCTTTTGTCTTTATTTGAACTTAAGTAAACTATTGCTTCATATTTTTATAATATTCCTTGTCTCATAGCCTCATTTATACAAATAAATTGTCTTTACTATACTTAGCTGAGCTGGCTGGCTTATTAGCAAAGTGTAAACTGAGTTTCCACATATTGGAAAAGAGCGCCCTATATCCAGACCAGACCATGTCACGCCTGGACCACTAAGCGCAAATTCCTTTTGAGGAAACTGAGGCACAATGTGACAGTGCACCCCCCGTCCCAACTCCACCTGCTCCAGCCCTGCCTGGCTCGGGATCAGATGGGCCTGGCAGGTTCCCACCACCACCACCCCCCACACACACCCAATAGAGTTGTGGGCTAGAGCATCTGCAATGCTATGATGTTGTCCAGGGCAACAGTCAGCTAGAAGTGGAGCAGCAGTGTGGGTTCACAGATTAGACTGACCACTGCTCTGCTTTGTGGTTTGGCTGACCCACTCCACTGGCAGCACTCCAGGATGTTCCAGAGCGCTGGTGACAGGGCTGTCTGCTCTGACTCAACATCTGGAAGACCGCATTTAGATGGACGGGCCACCCAGTGGTGAAGTGGCTGGGGAAGCCAGCACTGGGGCAGCCAGTCCATCTAAAAACACCCAGTGAGATACCACTGCAGCAAGAGTGAGATCCTCACAGGTAACTGTGGGGTGTCTGAAGGAGAGTGGATGTTTTGTCCACTTAGTGTACAGATAGGATAGCTACTAGCAAGGTACCCCACCCCAGTACCCTATGAATATACAGTACTACCCTTTGTGTTTGAATGATCCAATGCTACATGTGTTGTAGCTGTTCAGCTACTGTCTAACGTCACTTTTGTACAAACTCCAAGAGATAGAAGTCTTCCAAGAACCTTCCTGCCCTCCATCAGGATCTCTTCCCTTCCTGTCTCTCCCGCCCTCCCCCCCTCCAAAATTCAGCTGTCAGATTAAACTAGACAACACAGATAAAGCTAGCTTTTTAAAAAAGCTCCCACCACATTTCACAGTAAGAACCCCAAGAGAGATGTGTCAATGTTCGGAGACCTCTACTGTAAAATAATGTTTTAACTGAAATGCTAACTGGAACTCTGAGATATTTTACAGTCCCTCTCCTTGAACAGTGAACATCTTTCAAATGGGTTTGAATTCTCTCCTTGTGCAATTTTGGAGTAATAGCAACTGTTCACACTGATGTCTTTGACAGACAACCTTGGGAGAGTGTCCTGAAAATATATGTATATATTGAAGAAAATGTATTTACATAGGTGCCATGTGAGCCTTGAAATGGGGTGCATGGTGGTGAGGTAAATAAGGCAAAAGCTGAGCGGGTCTGAGGGAGCAGTGTGAGGTGAACAAGAAGGGGCACAGTTGAGGTGGGTCTGAGGGATTACTGTGAGGTGGGTGGGTGGAGCACAGCTCATGGGAGGTTTGAGAGAGCCTTGTGAAGTAGACAATCAGGAGCACAGTTGAGGGGGTCTGAAGGATTTACCAAAAACCTAAGGCCCCCCATGCTTCCCCTATGTATCACCTTCATTATTTCTACCTAGAGGTAAGGAGTCTTCGATGGAAAAGGAACTGACATGTTCAGTATGTTGGTACAGGGCCTAATACAGTGGGTGTCTTCACATGGACAGCTGCCCCACACTACCCTTAGGTAGGCTGTCTGTTTAAAGGAAGCCCACTAAATGTGCAGGTGGGGCAGGCTGTCCCTACTCCGGGGCTTCCCCACTGCTGGTGCTCTGGAACATCCCACGGCACCACCACCAACAGAGCAAGAAGCCCAACCCCAGGGAAGCAGCTGGAGGTGGGGGTGCCATCCATCTGCTCAGCAAACAGTTACTACAGCCCCGGTTTTGGCCGGGGGTTGCCCCAGGCAATGCCATAGATTGCAGGCAATTCACCTGCAATGCTATGGTGTGGTGGAGGGGCACTGCACGGGCAGACCATGGTCCCTGGCAAGCACCAGGTCCATTTTCAATGGACACAGGGATGGCTGCAAGCAGGCAGATGTGAGGGTGCACCTCCAGACTTGCTTCAGTATTGTGCACCCCGGCATCCATATGAAAATACCCAATGAGAAACAACCTAGTTGAGGCCTCTAACTGCTATGCAGTGTATGTGCTGAATTATAGAGTGTCGAGAGCCGCTCTATAGTTAAGGTGTGATGCATGCTCAATTATAAAGCCCCAACGTTCTATTCATTAGAAAATTGTCATGATTAAAGTGAGGATCTTGAAATTTGAAGGGTAAGTGATTTATGTTGTGGAAAGCTTAGCCAAATCCATTGGAGAACAGCTGAGTTATAGCGGTTTGAAAAGTGCATTTTGAAGTGTGCTTTTTCGGTCAGTCTGACCATCTCAAACTGACCAGGGTAGAAGTGTTTTGTGTTGGTTGGGAGGAGGTGGAAGCCTTTTAGAAAATTCAAGGCAGCTGGCAGGGTGTGCCCTTCATTTAGTTTTTGAAAATCCAGTTAATAGTTTTTAAGATGCGACGTTTTGAAAATTCAGTGTTAGTCAATGGAGACCACAGTATGTTAAAGATACGATGTGGGATGATGACAGGAGCAGGGCCTAAGTGAGGATTCTGTCAGACTCTGCTTCAGTCATCCATCTATGTCGTATTAATGGATGAACTGGGGGAAGTTTCAACAGGGGTTTAAAGTGTGGCAGGAGGAGGGCAGGGCAGGGAGCTGGAGATGTGGTAGGACCTGAGAAGGGAGAGCCTGTTTTGGTCATTGGGGGCAGAGACCTGTGGCCAGACAGGAAATGCCTCCCAGCCACCTGAAGTAACTTGAGTCAGGCCAGCTTCTTTATCTGGCTCGTTAATTTCACCAGGGATGCAGGTGAGCGCTGTCTGAGTTGGGGGGAGGGGAGTGCACTCAGGGCAGATTGGCGAGGGTGGGCAGGGGGGAGAGAGCAGGGGGCATATCAGTCCAGGTGGTATGGGGGAGGAGGGAGCAGGGGAGACAGGTTGGGTTCAGGTAGGCAGGGGGGAGATTGGGTCTAAAGGAAGCAGGGGTTAGGGCTTGAGGGGGGTTAGTTTGGCTAGCGGCGGAGGGGGGCAGAGAGTAAGGACAGATCTTGGTGGGCAGTGGGGGTGAAAGGTCAGCTTAAGGTGGGGGGGGTGCATTCGTTTGGTTTGGAGTCTCTTCCCCCCACCCCCAGCTGTGTGGGTTACCCCAGAAGTTCCAAGTGGTTCCACTGATTGGCTGCTGGCTGATTAATTTCACCAGGCAGGTGAAATTAACATGCCAGCAAGACAGCCACTGAGCTGCAGAACCACCCCAAACTGCTGGGGTAACTCCATGCAGCATTCAGGAGATCAGGTAAGGTCCAGATGGGTGGGGGGAAGGTCCATGGGGGGCAGTTCAGGTCCATGGGGGGAAGTAGCACAGGAGACAGGCAAGGTCAAGGGGGGTAGATCAAGTCTGGGTTGGCGAGGGAAAGAATCATGGGGGGCAGATTGGGTGGGGACAGGGATAAAGTGTGTGGAGGGCAGGTAAGGTGGGGGGCCAGGGGAAAGGAACGTGGGGGAGTAGATGGGTTTAGGCACGCAGGCGAAGGGAGCATGTGTGGGTAGACGGGCGAGAGCAGAGAAAAGGAGCAGAGGGGTGGGGGGAAGGAGCACGGGGCCATATCAGGTCTTGGGGGTGGGGGGAAGGGGTGGGGGCAGGTAAGGTCCAAGTGGGCTGGGTATAAGGAGTACAGGGGTGCATATTGGGTCCATGTGGGGGGGGAGGAACATGGGGCAAATGGGAGTGTGGGTAAGGTCCAGGGGCAGGGAAAATTTATTTATTTATTTATTTATTTATTTTATAAACTTCTACCCCGCCCCTCCTGCCATGCAGCTTGGGGCGGCTTCCAACATCTTAAAATCCAATAAAAACAGTTAAAATAATCACAAATATTATAAAAACAGGGCTAGCAAATCAATCTAAAAACCAAAAATAGGTGGGGGAACTAAAACCCCACACCCTACCCACCCTCCCTCCCAAAGGCCTGGGC
>QEPC01010771.1:474416-484499 GCA_003113815.1 Sphenodon punctatus
GAGGGCATACGGGGGGCAGGGGGGTTAGGCAAGGTGGGGGCAGATCAGGTTGGGCAGATGAAGATAACACAGGGGTGCAGATTGGGTCTGGGGGGGTGAAGAAAGTGTGTGGGGCAGGTAAGTTGCAAGACTGCAGATCAGGGAAGGTGGGCCGGGTGAAGAGAGCTGAGGGGCAGGTACAGTGGAGGTCAGATTTGGTTTGGGTGAGGATGGGGAAAGAGTGGGGGGCAGGCAAGCTGTTGGGGGGCAGATTGTGGCCAGGTGGGTGGGTTGAAGAGAGCTGGGGGGCAGGAAAGGTGCAGGGGGGCAGATCAGGGCTGAGTGGGTGTGGGGAAGGAGAGCATGGGGGCAGGTAATTTGGGGGGCAGATCAGGTCTGGGTGGGTGGGGGAAGAGAGCATAGGGGGCAGGAAAGGTGCGGGGGGCAGATCAGGGCCGGGTGGGTGGGGACTGACACCCCCGCCATCCACCCTATCTGCCCCAGGCACAATCCATTCCAGGCACTCCCTGATGGGCAGCCGGCTCTGCTGTTTCTCCCAGACAGTCACATTAAACTTGCACGCTCACTGGGAGAAGGAAAGGAGACAGCTGTGAGCGAAGAGGAGAGTGCTGACGTGTGTGAAGTGGCTGAAAGGACATTTACACCAGTCTCATTGCAATCAGGCCTGGATCCTGCCTCTTTCAGTGAGGTGCAGCTCAGCAGTCTTGGCCTGTCAGGGCTCATGGGACTCCCTTTAGCAAGTTCCCAGCCCCGTTGTGCAGCACCATGTTGGTCAGCCCTCCCCCGCACCCCCCGACTAGACTGGAGGCTAGACTGGACGGGGGAGGGGTGGCAAAGGAGAGGATGGGGGAGCCCTCACTATCCCCTCCACCAGGGTAATTCCCCCTTTGGCAGCAACCAAACCGGGGGGTAGAAACTAAAAACTTCTCTGTTTTGTGCTGCCTGTTACTTTAACAAACTCAAGCTAAGATAGTTAAAAACACTTCTGTTGGGGAGTGAGTTACCAATGCAACCAACTAACTCTCACTACCCACCCAGAGAACCCAGGAGTCCTGGGTCCCAGTCCACTCTCCCCTGCTCTAACCCACTAGCCCCCACCCCCACATATCTTAGCTCACTAACTCCCACTCTCCTCGTAGACAACCCAGGAATCCTGGCCTGGCTCCTAGCCCTCTGCTCTAACCCACTAGCACCCCCTCCCCTCCCAGAGAAGGCTGGAGTCCTGGATCCCAATCCTGTGCTCTAACCCACTAGCCCACACTGCCCTCTCACAGAAACCAGGAGTCATGGCTTCCAGCCCACCTCCCCCCACTCTAACCACTAACCCTCACTCCCCTCTTAGAGAACCCAGGAGTGTTGGCTCTCAACCCACCTGCTCTAAGTCAATAGCCCCAATCCCCTTCAAGAGACCCCCGGAGTCCTGGCTCCCAGTCCCTCTACCCTAACCTGCTAGCCTGCACTCCCTTCAGAGAGAACTCAAGAGTCTTGGCAAATACAATGAGCTGTATTGCTGATAGGGAACAGGAGTAAGGGTGTGTATATGGAATGACAAAAATAAACAGGAGAGGAAGTGGAATAACAGAGAGGGAGGCAGAAGAGGGGAGAGAAGCTACACCATTGCTATGGACTAAGGAAGGATTAGAAGTAGGATTTTTCCACTTTGAAGAAGTTTCACAAATCACCAGCCTTTCAAAAATCACAAGATCACTTTAAAAATCATGAGATTTTGAAAGGGACAGATTTATTAAGGCTGGGGTAAGTGTTTTGGGGACTTGAGTATTGTCCTTCCCTAGCTTAAATAATGAATACATTTGTCCCCTAAAAATCTCATGACTTTGAAGCTCATCTCGTGATGTTTTCCATGCACCCACACTTTGCCTTGGTCTTTCAGCCCCAATCCTTTTCCTCTGCAAGTTGGGGGCAACACTGAAGCTGGCGACTGCAGGGGCTGCTCCTTGACCACCTCTTACAATTTTTGCTTTCATTTGGGTGCGAGCAACAAGACAGTTCAGTATTGGAGGCCGTATAAGGGGGACAAATTTGATAGATGTGGGATGTGTATAGAGAGACAATACTGGAGGATCTGGACATTGGAGGAACTGTCTGTATCATGAAGGGGCAGCAAAGTGCTACAGGACTGTTTGTGGGACATGAGGCTGATAAATGGGTGATATTGTATGCATAGACAAGGCTAGGGATCCAGGCAGGGTGAGATAAGGTGTATGTATTGGCAATAAGGAGCCAGGTACTGAGAGAAGTGTGTATTTGAGGACAAGGCTGAGACAAGAGCAATGTGTACCATGGACTAGGCTGGCCTGCAACAGTATTTGTATTCAAATATCCAATAAAAAATATGGAAATTGCAAGTTAAGACTGTACAACATCTTTAATATGCCTGGCTCCCTATTGCCAGGCCTGTAAGACCTGGCTGTTCATCCTTGCCTTTGGGGGAGGGTAGGTAAAGTGATAGGGGGTGAGATTTTTTTGCCAGTGGGTCTTACCTCTTTTTATTGTGTTTAATGTTTTTGTAAAAAAAACAACTTTATATATCTTTATATTTTTTATATATATTTATTTGTTTTAACTTCTGTAAGCTGCCCCGAGCTGCCGTGAGGCTGGATATAAATAATTAAATAAATAAATATCCTTTACAAAAAGCCATGAAATTCCATAATCAAAAAACCTCCGGTTTACAACACGCGTTAAGGCTCTTGCAAATTCAATCGTGCAATAAAAAGCATGGAAATTGCAAGTTAAGGCGCTCACCTTAACGTCCGTGCCATGTTAGCAGTAAAGACATTGTACAATCTCACAAATTGTGCTTGCTTACAATTTAGGCTCCATGCACCCACACTGTGCCTTTGTCTTTCAGCCCCAATCCTCTTCCTCTGCAGGTTGGGGGCAACACTGAAGCTGGGGACAGGAGGGTGTGAGCTGACCCCTCACCCCCTACTTTTCCTCTATCCTTTCATTTGGGTTGGGGAGACTGGGAAAGCAGAGCACACTGACTAGTATGACTACACTGATGCTGTCTACAATGGTATACAAATGTTTCATAAAAACATTTAGTTGGGTACACATTGCAATGAATAAAATGGAATGGCAATTGGAAGGAATGGAGGCAACAGCAATGCCAATTTCTAAAGAAATGCTGTTGTCATTACAACATTAAGTGACCATCAAAGAATACAACACAGCTGCATCTTTGGGAGTACAGAGGGAAGACAAGAGTGTGAATTAATGAGGAAGGCAACAGATGAACTAAGTGAAATGGTTGGAATGACAGGAAAAAATACAAAGTGTGTTCAGGAGGAAGTAAGTGGGTGGAATGACAAGAGGAATTAGAAATATTTACAAAGTTCTGAGTGAAATAAATAATTCAGAAGACTGATGGGATACCTGTGGGATCACTTGTATCATTTCAATCACTTACCACAGCTGACTCCCTATCCTTTGATGCCCTATAGCCTCCATTATTCCACTTCCTGTCCTGCTTGTTTATTTTTTGTCATTCCACACACACAAATGTATTCCTGTTCCATATGAGACATACAGATGTGTCTGTTACAAGATTGAGAGCAGGGGAGAACAGATCAGGCTGGGAACCAGGACTGTTTGGTCGCCTGTGAAGGGAGTGCAGCCTACCAGGTTAGAGTGGGAGGGAGGGACTAGAATCCAGGAGTCTTGACTGTGACTTCTTTGGTAAAAGGTGGGGACCTAGTAGGTTAGATGGGGAGGGGGTGTGGGAGCCACTACTCCTAAGTTCACTGGGAGGGCAGTGGGGGATTACTGGTTAAAAGAGAGGATTCTCTTTTACACTGTCCGGAAACGGTGTAAGACTTGGCTGTTCCGCCAGGCTTTGGGGGAGGGAGATGGGGAGGGTGGGGGGGATTTGGTTCCACTCTTTGGTAGTTTCATGAATTTTATGCGTTTGTTTTTAAAACTTTTCTGAATATTATTGTAATAGATATTGTATTTTGGCTGTGAACCGCCCAGAGCTGCCATGTGGGCAGGAGGGAGTGGGGTAAAAGCTCCTCGAAATAAATAAATAAATAAATAAATAACATAAATTCTGAGCCATTACTTAGCTGTCCCATTCTCCCCAACCCAAATGAAAGGATAGAAGAAAAGGCAAGGGTGCGGGGCCAGCTCACACCCTCCTGTCCCCAGCTTCAGTGTTGCCCCCAACCTGCAGAGGAAGAGGATTGGGGCTGAAAGACGAAGGCAAAGTGTGGGTGCATGGAGCCTAAGTTGTAAGTGAGCACAGTATGCAAGTCAGTATAACGTCTTTACTGCTTACATGGCACATAAGTTAAGGCGGGAGCCTTAACTTGCAATTTCCATGCTTTTTATTGCATGATTGAATTTGCAAGAGCCTTAACTCTCATTGCAAACTGGAGGGTTTTTTTTATATGGAATAATAAATATAATCGTGATACAGTCTGAAATGCCTGCGTGCCTGTATGTATGATGCCTCAGGATGCCTCTATTCCAACCAATATATAGCAAATATACAGGTGATTGGTTCCACTGTTAATGATGTCACAATCACCACAGTTCACAGTGACCTGACAAGAGTATCCATGGAATTGTAGGGCCAGTATGGTGGGGGAGTGCCTCAATGCCCTGACAGGGCCAATATATCTGGTGGCAAATATATCAGGCTGCTGTCAACATCTTGTTGCCCTTGAATTTCCTTGGTATCTTACTAGTGATTACAATAGCTGTAGGATCTACAGAGTCTGTCAGGTGTTTACTTGTGAATACAGCCTTCAAGAAGCTAAGCAGATGCATCTCTTGCAAGATTCCCATTAGCTCCTACTGGGGCAAGACTCTCAGCATTTGGTCAAAAACAAAGTGCACACTGAGATGTTCCAGTAGGTGTGCAGATGAATCACTAGGCTGCACCCTTCTCCAAGACAGCATGCCACCCGTTCTCCAGCAGGGGGCACTGTGTGGCTGTAAGTGGCATCTTTTATGGATGACGTATAAAATATGGATTGTTAATGACCACAAGTGGTCCAGATATTGATTTTTATATCTCTAAAAATAGGAACACTTCCGGAAATGCAGTGCACCTGCTGTCAGTTAGTTACATCATAAAGAGCAATAATTATCTGGAAACTGGGAATGCTGCAAAAAAACAAACAAACATGGAAATGATCAAGATTTTTAGGATATTGGGAATAGGGAAAGTTCTGGGGGGGAAAGGTCCAGAGCTTGGTTCTATATGGCTAGTCAAAGGGTTTATTAATTGTGTTTATTAAATGTAATTTTCAAAGCACAGGCACCTAAGAAATTTGCATATTTTTGGATGAGATATGGAAATGAATGCTAAGCATAGTGGGAATGACTGGATAGAATCTGTGTTTTGTTCCAGGACCTGTCTAGTTCAGGGGTGGGAAATCCCTGGTCCATGGGGCCAAATCTGGCCAGTGGCTGATTTTTATTTGGCCCCTTTCCAGTTCCTGGATCAGGCCTCTGGCTCCAGCCCACATCCCCACATGCAATAAAAGAGCATGCTCAGTGTGAGAAGAGCAGAGATGAGGGCATACCCTTGACAAAAGGGGATGGATGGATCCACCCATGTTCTGAACGCTCCTATTCCTTCCCCATCTTCAGCATACCCCTCCCCTCCGTGCTGTCCCCTCAACTCCTATCCAATCTGCAGGATAAGAGTGGCCCATGGGAGGGGAAGGTTTCCCTACCCCTGCTGTAATTTCTTTCTACTTTCACTGGGGGCTGGGGTAGGGGAGTTTCTGGAGAAGCTGTGTTGCGAGACCTGCCCATCCTTGGTGTTTCCTCCATCTCCCCCAGGAACATAAAGGCTCTAGGTAGGCGGGTGCCTGCATCACCTGCCTAAGAGCACTGACTGTTGTGCAGGCATTCAGTGGCATTTAAGGTGTGGGCAGACATCATGGGCACTGGAGGCTGATACTGTTCTGTTCATGCTTTTAAGAGGTGGGGAGGAAGTGTGGGAGACTGGAGTGTATTTGGACCTTCTGTGTGGGGGAATATTGGGTTTTGGGGAAAGGGGAGGGATTGTTTGTGGGAGCCTCTCTATCCCCATGTGAGAGGGAGGGTTTGTTTGTGGGAGCCTCTCTATCCCCATGTCTCTATGGCTATGAGGCTGGGTCATGGATAAAGCTCCCAAAAGGGAACCTAGCTGAGTCCTTCAGGGTCATAGAGACTAGAATGTTAGAGAATAGAGTGGCCCATTTCCTGGGTCCTGTTGGGATGTGCTCCCTGTGTCTGCACAGGGATGCAGTCTGAGCTGGGATTTCAAAGGAGGGGTTGGTTGCAGAGGGGTTATGGTTTTATGTGCTGACCCCTTGGTGAGAGCAGAGTTGGTTGCTGGGAGGGATTAAGGGTTATATGCTGCTCCCTCTCTGAGAGGGGGGTTTGGTTGGGGAAGAGGTTTAAGGGTTATGCGCTGACCCCTTGGGGAGGGGAGGATTTTCTATGAGAGGATGGAAGAAAAGATTGTAATTTATTTTTTAATTTTATGTAATGTTCAATTGGTTGGTTTTTTGTTGTATTTCTTTGTGATTAATTTTTGTTGCTGTAGTTGCTCTGAGTCCTTCAGGAGAAGAGTGGGATATAAATCTAATAATAGTAATAATAATAATATCAATACCTCAGGTAGTATGCCAAAAACAATCTACAAGGTTAGGGGATTACACTTGCAGTGGTAAGCTACCTCTTCCTAGAGCTGAAACGAAGAATCAGGACAAACTCTGTCTCTGATGGATCTGTCCGAACTGGGTCCAAAAGAAATTTTGTTTATTGCACATGTACAAGATGGTGCCATGCTGAGTCACCCTCCACAGTGCAGCATCACCTGGTACATGTGCAGTAAACAAGTATTTGGTTTATTATACTTGCATAAGATGGAGCTGTGGTGTGGTTAGGAGCCAATCCAGATCAATGTCTCGATATCTGATGCGGTGGACAATCTGCAGTGGATCTCTGCACACTGAACTGAAACTGTGGTAATCTCTGGAGAAATCAAAGGCCTGCCCCATTTCAGCCCTTATTCTTACTAGCATTTATTTATTTATTTATTTATTTATTTATTTATTCGCATTTATACCCCGCCCCTCCTGAAACAGCTTGGGAACATAACATGGGAACATGTGTGAGGGTACCCTTTGAAGGCAGGAACATGCAATAGCTTACCATGCACTCAAGAATGTTTATATATCTGGGAATATCACAAGATGGACACTCCTGTGGTTCCTCTACCATGGAGTATCCTACTCCTCTCTTCACAGCTGCAGCCTCGCCAGGCCAGCTGCACATGAATGCAGGTGTGCGTAGGGAGGAGATGCCACTAGTACAGCTCTCCTGCTCCTGCCATTAGAGCGGTAAGTAGTCGGGATAACTTTGTGCGATGAACTAAATCCCCTGATCTCCTTTCACGTTACTCCCCTGACTTCTACTGAAGTCAATTGCAGTCTCATCAACTAAGAGTCTGATCCAATGTCTTCAACTATCTAGGTTCTTAGATTAGCTCCAGTATCCTGTCTTGTAGACTAGTTTGTGTGAACCTCAGTGCAAGCAATTTGCAGTGGTACAGAGTGTCCCATTATAGCTCAGGCAGAAAATGCCCTTACCTCTATGAACCAAAGTATTCAGCCTCCCCAAACCCTCTTGTCCTGCAAAGCAAGGGGCTGAGATTTTCAGTAGTATCCCAAGTGACATGAGAACATAAGTCCCACTGATTGTCAGTGAGATTTGTACGTCTGAACTGCTTAAGCTGCAGTCCTCGAATCATTTACTCTGGGGTGGTCCTATCAGCTTCCATGGAACTGCTCCAAAGTAAAACAGACTGAGAATAGAAGTCTTAGAGTGTTTTCAAATGTGATGGTGCTTGGGCGCCATCACAGACTTTACTGCCTCTAGAGGTGGGCCACCACTGCAGCCAGAATCTTGCCAGGCCCACAAACTAATGTGAGAAGGGCTGGGCCACTGGGGAGACACATGGACATATGTCCACCCTCCACTGTGCTGCACACAGCGGCCCACCCCCTCCAGTGACAGCCGACATGGTGCCCAGAACCAGTGCGAACTCTGTACTGGGTCCAGTAAAGAGGGCTTTCAAACATGAAAGCCCAATTTACTCCCAGTCGGATCCTGGCCTTGGTGGAGGCTAGCGCAGGCTGTGACTCTCGGAGACTTTTCCAAGTCACAGTCCACGCTAGCTGCCACCGGCTGGGATCTATCCAACATTTGGTGCTGAAAAATTAACATGACAGTGGCCCCATGCCAAAGTGTGGCAATCTGGGCCACTGTCATATTTGAAAACACCCTCAGACCCTTTTCACACGGGCGCCCCCCCACCTGTGCGGGTGGGGGGGTGCCTGCGCGAAAGCCGCCTGTGGTGGGGGGGCATCTGTGGAAATGGCACCCACGGTGGGTGGGGAGCCTGCGCGCTCCTGCCATCACCTCCACCCATCACACACGTACAGAGCAATGGGCTCCAATGCTGCATGGAGGTGGGTGGAGATGGGTGTGCGCCCATGGGAACGGCCGCACACCCAGCTCCACCCACAGCAGGCGCACACCCATCCCCCCACCCACCGCGACCCATACAAAAAGGGCCCTAGATGCTTTTGAAAATCTCATCCAAGATTAAGAGTAGGATTTTTTAAAGCTACTTAGGCAATTTCCAATTCCCTTAGGCAGTTTTGAAAATCTGAGTCTAAACATGTAAGCAGAGCTGAAATGGTTACCTGGGTAGATATCGGTAACTGTTGGATTTGTAGTAACCAAACTGGTAACAATCCATTACCAAGAGGTTAAATGACTTCTTAACCAGGGGTTTAATAAAGATACCATACTACCACTTTGCCACATTTACCATGTTTCCACATTCTGTTTTCCTGTCTATTCCATAGTTGCTGCCTGGTTCTGTTTGCCTGTAAGTCCTTTCCTGTTTACCCCACACACTCTGGTTTCAGGTTTAACTAAGTTTTCCCAAACTGCTGCATGTAGCTTTGCTTTTGGCCTGAAAGTAAACCAGAAATGACAAAATGTAGAAAAGCATTAAATCAGTTATGCAATAATGATGATAAAGCAGCATTCATTGGTATTTTGGTTAATCAGTTAACTGCTGCAGTATGCAGTTAGTTACCAATTAGTAATTAACCAATTAGATATCCAGAATTCGGGTTTATTAACCACAGTAACAGAATTAACTATCTGTTTCAGCTCTTCATTTAACCAGCCATGCATTCTCATTGTACCAGAATGAATATTTTACTCAAGTAACTCCATTCTTTTGTAACAACAAATAAAACCATTGCTGTATTCTCTACTAATCATCCCCCCAAATACGTGGCTTTTAGGCCATTCCTGCAGAATAGCATGTTCTTTTCAAGAACAGCACAATCCTTTGGTGGGATAATATGTGCATAAGCAGTTATCATGATTGCAAGGTCTAACTCCTAGCCCAGGATGGGGAACATTTTCTCTCCCAGGGGCCACTTTGAAAATGAGTACAAGATCTGAGGGTGTGTAAGGGGTGTGCTTAGCAAGAGGAGGGTCCTCCAGATCATGGTCTGAATCCATCCTCTATCATTGTGCTCATGCCCCCATCTCTGCTCCCTTTCACTGAGCTCAGTCTTTCAGTGCTTTGGGAGAGGAACTAGATTATTATTATTATTTATTATTATTATTATTATTATTTTATTTTATGTATTATTTATTAACATTTTTATAGCACCAGCAATGTACCTAGCGCTTTACAAAAAACAAGATAGACACGGTCCCTGCCCGCGAGCTTACAATCTAAAGACGGGGAGGGGAGAGGAGACAGGGAAGGGGGAACAGAGGGAGAGACAAGGGATGCAACATTCATGAGGATATGGGAACTCAGGTACACGTTCTTGGCTTGGTTACAGTAAGTTGGGAGTATACAGATAACAGGTGGGGGATAATCCTGGGTGGCGAGGTTGTAAAGGGCTTTGTAAGTGAAGACAAGGATCTTGTACAGAATACGCTCAGGAAGAGGGAGCCAGTGGAGAGAGGAGAGGAGCGACTGCATATGGTCAAAGCGACAGGCTAGGTGGATGATCCTGG
>QEPC01010771.1:490355-528516 GCA_003113815.1 Sphenodon punctatus
AGTCAGATATAGGATGGGGCTCGAAGGAGAGATCGGAGACAGAACAGTTCCTAGAGAACACGAGATCAAGAGAGTGACCATCAGTGTGGGTGGGGGAGCTAGTCCAGAGGTGGAGATTAAAGAAGGAGGCTAAGGAGAGGAAGCGAGCGATGCAAGGTTGAGAGGGTGCATCAACATGAATATTGAAGTCACCAAGGATGAGTGTGGGGATGTAATCAGAGAGGAATAAGGTGAGTCAGGACTCGAACTCGGAGAGAAAGGAGGAGAGGTAGCTGGGGTGGTGGTAGATGACAGCAACACTGAGATGGAGAGGGGAGTAGAGGCGTACTGAGTGAGTCTCAGAGGAGGGGAAGGAGAGAGAGGGGGAGGGGTTGAAACTGGCAGGAAGAGGTGAGGAGGAGGCCTACGCCACCACCCCGGCCTTTGGAGTGGGGCTGGTGGGAGAAGGAGAGACCTCCGAAGGAGAGGGTGGCAGGGGTGACAGAGTCGGTGGGGGAGATCCAGGTTTCAGTAAGGGCAAGAAGGTGAAGGGAGCGAGAGAAGAAAAGATCATGGATATAGGGGGCTTTATTAGCAGAGGAGTGACAGTTCCAGAGGGAACAGGCGAATGGGAGTTGATCAGGGGGGAGACAGGGAATGGGGATAAGATTAGGGGAAGGGGGGAAATGGGATCGGTGGGGGATGGGCAATGGGGCAGAGGGGCAGGAGGAAAAAGGTGGTGAGGGGTGAGGAGGAGGAGGTGTGGGGACGTTGGGGAGAGATGACAGGCTTAGTGGGAGGCCAGAGCAGAGGGGAGAGAAGTAGAGGGAGGAGCAGGTGAGAGGGAAGGAGGAGAGGGGAGAGAGGGGGTGAGAGATAAGGACAGATGCAGGGAACAGATCCAGGAACTGGAACGGGGCCACATTAAAAAAAACCAAAAAGAAAACCCCCACTAACCATGGGTTGCATTTGGCCCCCAGGCCTGAGGCTCCCCACCGTGTCCTAGAATACGTCATCACACCCTTACTGTAAGAAGGGCCTAGATTAGAGCTGACATGAATGTGACTTTTGCCATTTGTGTATAAAATTCAAATGTTACTTTCCTTTAATGTTAGGTAGAGAGAGTGTGTGGTTGCTGTGTTGGTCTCAAACGTAAGAAATGCAAACGAAGTAGTTCAGATGATCTTATTGGACCAACTTCTGTTGGTAAGAGTAGTTAAGCTTTTGGGATGCACCCTGTGTTACCTGAATGCTTACATACTCAAACACTGGTCCAGTAAAAGGTATCATTTGAGCTACCACTGGGTGCTTTTAGATTGATGGCAGCCCCTCCTCTGCTCTACTGCTCCCCCAAATGACCCATCCATCTAAAGATGGGCCACCAGATTTGCAGGCAGAGCAGGCTGTCCCTGCTCTGGATCAGCCCCACTTGCAGTACTCTGGCACATCCAGGAGCACCAGCAGAGAGGACCAATGTAACCCAGGAGACCGTCTTGAGGCAGAGCTATTGTCTGTCTGCTCAACAGATGGCTGTTGCAGCTTCACGCTCAGCTGGGAGTTTCCCTGGGCAACACCATAGAGTTGTGGGCAGTAGCCAAGAGCACTGAGCAAACTGCCCACAACTCTATGGTTGTGGGGAAGGCGGGAACCATGTGGGCAAACCTTGAGTCGTGGCAGCTGCCAGGTCTGTTTAAACCTGACTCAGACAAGGCTGCAAGGAGGCAGATGTGGGGGTACACCCACGGAGCAGGTCCAGGGGTGGCCAGCCCTGCATCTGTCTGAAAACACCTTTTGTCACAGGGTGTGACTCTCCAAATTTGAAAGTTAAAGGAAAGAGCAAGCTGAAGACAGTCTTGATGAAAACTTCATCTTAATTGGTCTGACTTCTTTAGTTCAACTTTTTGTTTTGTTAGTTCAGCTGTACCTGGTTCAATTACTTTGATTTCATCATATTTAAATATCCATGTTTTGTTTTGATAGTCCATCAAAGCAAGTGGTCTCTGTAGCAGGGAGCAGTCCTGTGAAGCTGCTGCCCCTTTAAGAAGGGGGCTGCGTGGGCCAGCCAGAGGGCTGAGCATGCACAGGGGCATGGCAGAGCCAGCCCCATGGCTGGGGATCAGCCTGTGAGGCAAACAGACTGAGACCCCCTGTGACAGAGTAGACAGGATACTGGCCCTTTAAGGCTGAGGAAAGGAAGCCTGGCCACGCCCACTCTGCCTTTATATAAGGAGAACAAGGCAGAGAGGAAAGCAGTCTCTGACTGGAAGCTGATGAGACCACATCTCCCTGACAAAGTCTAGCCACTCTACACTCTCCAGGGTGCTGAAGAGAGGAGAACCAGGTACTGGGAGAGGCTGTGCCTAAGGCCGTTTTTAGACAATCGCGGCCGCGCCTGCGCTTGTTTTGAAAAAATGCCGGGAGCCGGGATCAGACAATACACTCCCAGCAATCATGCACCCGGAAGGGGGACACGCATGCTTTTCCGGCCGCGATTTAGCCGGGTTGAAAAATCGCGATTTGACCGGGTTGAGGCCTGGTTAGATGGACTTTGGGGTTGATGTTGTGTTGCTCCTAAGCCTGTGAGAGACTGACCTGGGCCTGCAGGGGGTAGGTGACTGAGCCGGCAGTTCCAGGGATTGTGGACACTGAGTCAATAAAGACTATTGACTAATACTCTGAGGACTATAGTGTTGGGTCCTATAGGAGGGTACCCCCTTCTTCAAAGGGGGATTCAGCCGAGGCTCGGGCTGAATAGGTGTAGCAAAGGTGTAGAGCTTAAGTCCCCTAGAGGCACCCCAGCGCCCCCGTGTGACCTTGGGAATACCCCCTGTTACAGTCTCCACTGCTAATCGTTGGCAGTCACCCCTTTGCATGGACACGTTATATAATGGTGGGTACTGAATTTTTTAATACTGTACCAAACAACAAATGAGCTCATACATTCTTGGCAGCGGCGGCCCCTTGCTTTGGCGCTGGGGGCGGTGCCCTACAAGGCAGCCCCCAGCGCTACCAGTCACACTTGCGGTTTGCAGCCCCGGCCCCCGCGGCGCATCATGTTGGAGAGAGGGAGGCTGAGTGAGTCATGACTGTCTCTCAGCCCAGCCTCCCTGTCTCCAGCATGATGCGGGCGGGGGCCGGGGCTGCAAACCCTGCACACACACAGGACAGGTCAGGACCTTTAAAAAGGCCCGTCCTGTCAGTTTAAAGGCAAGCCGGAAAGCTGACTTGCTCCCCGCCCGGGCTGCCGCGCATGCGCACGATGCGGCGATACACTGAGTCCTTGTTTGAACTTGTGTATCGCGCGCATGCGCGGCAGCCCNCAGAAGTTCAAAGATCCAGATGTTTAAGATCTGGATGAGTAATTTAGACACAGAAAGTTCAGGATGTAACAGCAAACATGCTGGCTAAATGTGTGTGTAAAAACACCCATTGTGTTTCCTCCATCTCCCCCAGGTACAAGAAGGCTGAGCTGCAGGGACCTGGGGCTGGGGGAGGGGAATTACTGGGGAAGCTGCACTGCTGGGCCTATCCGTCTGTGTGCTGAGTGGTGGTTCTTCCATCATCTTCTCCAGGTACATGAAGGTTCTAGGAACTGCAGGCAATTGCTGAAGGGCAATGTCTAAGGGACGCTGACCATTGTGCAGACATTTGGCAGAGTTTAACGCATGGGCAAGACGTTGTGGGCACTGGAGACTGATGCTATTTTACTCAAGTAAATCATGCTTTTTAGGGGTGGGGTGGAGGTGTAGAAGAGTGGAGTGTATCTGGACCCTCTGTGTGGGGGAATATTGGGTTTTGATGGGAAGAGGGGAGGTTTATGTGCTGACCCCTCGGTGAGAGGGGGTTTGGTGGCAGGGGGTTAACGGTTACGCGCTGACCCCTTGGCGAGAGGGGGGTTGGTTGAAGGGTGGTTACAGGTTATGTGCTGACTCTGTGAGAGGGGGGGTTGATTGCAGGGGAGGTTAGGGTTATACGCTGGCCCCTCTGTGAGGTGGGGTTGATTTCAGGGGAGTTAAGGGTTATAAACTGACTCTTTGGTTAGGGGGGTTTGGTTGGAGTGGGGGTTAAGGATTATGTGCTCACCCCTCTGTGAGGGGGTGTTGGTTGGGGATGAGTGGGTTAAGGGCTATGTGCTGACCCCTCTGTGAGAAGGGAAAGTTACGGGGAAGGGTTTTCTCTATGGGAGGGTAGAAGTGAAGATGGTAATTTACTTTAGTTTTTTAACTTTGTGTAATGTTCAGTTGTTTTTTAATTTAATATAATATATATATATCTTTGCGATGAATTTTTCCTGTTATAGCCACTCTGATTCCTTCGGGGAAGAGCAGGATATAAATTAGGGCTAAAATGAGAATGTGATCACATTCTTGTGAGAATGGGTGAGATTCTTGCACACCCGGCGATATCTTGCACACACCCGGCGATATCCTGCACATTCTCAACAGGGTTTTTGAAATCTTCTGAGATTCTCCAAAACCTAAATAGCTGCCATGGCCACTCTATGCATATGTCATCCCCTGGTGGCCATTTTTCACATGCGCAGACTGTTTTGAGGTCCCTTCGAGAATGGCGGCGAGAACACAAATTCTCGCGAGATTCTCGAGGGATGTGAAGACTCGTTTCAGCCCTAATAATAATAATAATAATAATAATAAACTAATTAATTAATATATAATCTTCACCCAGAGGTAGAACTGAACCAAATGCCTGTGGCAAAATGCCACTGACCCTGACAAGGACACTTGCCTGAAAGTGAGTCAGGCTTAACCGAGTGCTAGGCCTCTAAACAAGCACATGTTTAGGACCCCCACATTTCTGAAATTGCTCAGGAAATTCCTAAGGCCAGCAGGAAGCAGAAAGCTGATTGGCTTGGACTGATCGGGGGGAATCTGTACCTGAGCCAGGTGACTCTCCTGAACGAATCATAGGAAGGGAACTTTTAAAAAGGCTGAGCCACAGGCTCTCTCTCTCTGGGGCTCTCTCTGGCACACATGGATGGGATTGCTGTTTGGCTGTGAACTCTGGCCTTGCCAGGACAAGAACCTTGACCCCATAGGAAAAACATCACCTATGGAGACCAGACCAGAACCTACCCTGCGTGAGTACTTGCTAGTCTGCCTGCTACATGAGATACAGTTGTAGAGAGACGCGTTCCAACCAGGCTACCAGACTGACTCACATTGCTCAAAGGGTTTATCACCTCTTGGTTCTCTTGCTTTTATTCCTTTTTATAACCCCCAAAAACTCTTGATGTTCCGCTGCCACCACCCGAGTGTATCCCAGAGGGTATTCACACCACTCAGGAAATGTGAACCCCAAAAGGTATAAGCCTCACAGCTTCCCAAGAGCACTTCCTCCTCTTTCCCCAGGGTTTCCTCCCCTGTGTTGGAGGCCGAACCCCAGAGTCACCCACAGGAGGCTTCCCTTGATCCCAAAGCTGTTGGCTTCTAGCCAAATAGGGAGTTTTCCCCTCTTTAGCAGTTTGGCCTGGCTACCTGGCCAAAGGAGATATTTAATGGTCAGCCAATAACACACACACACACCCAGTAGGGTAAAAACAAAGCTTAGAGTTTACTGATGCATATAAAAAGGAATAAAAGCAAGGTTTACACTGAGAACCAAGAGGTGATAAACCCTTTGAGCAATGCAAGTCAGTCTATTGGGCGTGGTAGCCTGTTTGGAACACACCTCTCTACAACTGTATCTCATGTAGCAGGCGGACTAGCAAGTACTCACGCAGGGTAGGTTCTGGTCTGGTCTCCATAGGTGATGTTTTTCCTATGGGGTCAAGGTTCTTGTCCTGGCAAGGCCAGAGTTCACAGCCAACCCATCCCGTCCATGTGTGCCAGAGAGTTCCAGAGAGAGAGCCTGTGGCTCAGCCTTTTTAAAAGTTCCCTTCCCCCTCCCTATGATTCATTCAGGAGTCACCTGGATCAGGTACAGATTCCCGCCCCTCCCCCCCCCGACCAGTCCAAGCCAGTTAGGTTTCTGCCTCCTGCTGGCCTTAGGAATTTCCTGAGGAATTTCAGGAATGTGGGGGTCCTAAACATGTGCTTGTTTAGAGGCCTAGCACTCGGTTAAGCCTGACTCAGTTTCAGGCAAGTGTCCTTGTTAGGGCCAGTGGCATTTTGCCACAATGCCCACAGCAAGTTCCAGCTTTTATGAATTCAGCCACTTTGAATCTGTTTTAACAAACTGGATACAAAGCACTATTTGCTTCCTGAATTTGGATATTCATTTCAGTTATTTAGTATTTTGGTAATTTCAGTTCTGCATTCTTTTCCCTGTAACTAAGCTACTAAATTAGTTCCCTGTAACTAAGTTAAGCACGTGTACCTAAAACTTCTCAACCACGTGGATGTATTGTCTTTTCCAATGTTCACCTCTTCCTTGTCTCTCTTAGACTGTAATCCCCCTGGAGTAGGGATTTATCTATAACTATTGATTGTACAGTGCCAGGTACACTGCTGGCACTATATTAAAAATAATAACAAATAATTAACTTTTATTGGTCTTTTGGTTGCTTCCATTCTTTGGTACTTTGTTCACTCTGCTATCACTATTTAATGCTGTTGCACACCTTACTGTTAAACAAAGGTGCTCTCGCACAATTGCTACCCTAGCCATTAGGATAGAGATGGGGAAACCTCAGGCCTGGGGTGCAAATGAAGCCCATGACCAGTTTTATGCGGCCCCTTTCCAGTTATTGGAACTGCCTTATGATCCAGTTTCTACCCACAAGCACTAAAAAACTGAGCTCAGGGTGTAAAGAATTAGAGATTTGTTTATTTATTTATTTATTTATTTATACAAAAAAATTATTAAAACAGTTAAAATTTACAAAAATGCAGGGAAGAAAACTCCCACCCCCACCCACCCTCCCCCTCGCCAAAGGTCTGGCGGAACAGCTAGGTCTTACATAAACGTAAAAATTACAGGAGAGTGGGAACCAACCGAGCCTCCTCTTGGAGCGAATTCCACAGCACAGGGGCGGCCACTGAAAAAGATCTAACATCGGTGGTCACCCATCTCGCCTGGGGAACCTCCGAAAAGGCTCCCACAGACTATCTCAAGGGTTGCACGGGCACATGGGGAGTGAGGCGGTCCCGCAGATAAGCAGGGCCCAGGCCGTGAAGGGCTTTAAAGGTTAAAACCAGCACCTTGAACATGGCCCAGCGCTTTATAGGCAGCCAGTGCAAAGCCCGGAGCACTGGTTTCATGTGCTCCCTGCGGCCCACCCCCGTAAGGAGATGGGCCATGGCATTTTGCACCAGCTGCAGCTTCCGGACCAGCTTCTTGGGCAGCCCCATGAGATGGGGACATGCACACAAGGATGACAGACAGACTCATGGCACAGAACCATGATCTGGACCCTACTCTTCCTGAGCGCACCCCTTAAGTAGCCCCATCCACATCAATTTCTAGGTGGCTCTTGGACCTTGCACTGATTTTCAAAATGGCTCCCAGGAGGGAAAATATTCCCCACATGTGCATTAGAGCAATAGTGCAAAAGCAGTAAATAGCACCATTTATTTAAGTAACCAAAATACAAAACAAAGTAGACAACAAACAGTAGGGATGGGAAATTGTTTTGAAAATCGCTACCAGTTCAGTATCAGACCTACCAGAGTTAAATTTGGATTTAAATCATATTAATTGGAATTGGTATTAATTCAGAGCAATATGGTTTTAATCCATATGTTTCCCCCCACCTCTGCCTCCCCCGGACCCCTGCCCAGCCTGGGTGCCAGGCAGGGGTCTGGGGGATGCAGGGCTGGGGGTAGAGGGGCCTCACAGGGGTCAGGAGAAGGGTAGTTTGCTTACTTGCTGTTTTTTCCTAGGAAACAAAGGTAAGTAGGAACATACCGACATGCACAGAACAGCCGTCAGCCTTTTTGTACATGCGCAGTGCTATTTTTTCAGTTAATTTCTTCCCATCACAGTCCTGAGAAGGCCACGTCAGGTGGTCACTGGAGCCTAAGTCACTGGAGCCTAGGGTAAAAAAAGTAAGTAAGCAAACTACTCTACTCTCCACCCCTGCATGGCCCCTCTACCCCCAGCTCTGCGTCCCCCGGACCTCTGCCTGGCATCCACCTCCCCCGGAATCTTGCCCACCACAGTGGTCCTGCGGCAGGTGCTGGGACCAGCAGGCACGGACATGGGTCCAGGGGAGGCAGGCATTGGGTAGGGATCCAGGGGAGGCAGAGAAGGATGGGTACTTTGGAAGGAGCTTTATGTCCCCTGGGGGATCCTATGGGGACATCAATATGATTCTCCTGATTCGCCCCCAATACCGACCTCCATCCCTAACAAATGGAATAAACAAGTTTTATGAAATGAAATCTCCAAATTAACAAAGATGCAAACGTTGATTCACTAAGTAAGATTTATTTGGACTCTCATTTGTTTAACTGAGTGTATGAATCATGTTAACGACTATAAAATGATGTGCGTATTTTGGCTCCTGAGCAAGAGATGGCCACTTTTTTTTTTTACTTTTTTTTTTTTCATTTGGCAAATTTCAATCAAAACCATTTCCCCAGATCAGGGGGCGTTTTGCAGTCTGCTTCTTCATCTGACTTCCAATCCTGGCCTGCATAAATGTCACTGCTTCCTTCAGGGCTGTTGAAGGCATTGGATTGTCCATTCCATTCTCCTGAGAGCCTTCTGGATACAAAACAGCTGTGTGGAAGCACAGAGATAGACAGTCAGAAGCTGCTACAGGCTGAAATCCAGAACCGCTTTGTTGCTTGTGATTTATGTGACACCTTTCATTTCCCAAAAGCCAGCTGCTTCCCAAAATCTGCTAGAAACAGCGGGACCAGAGCCTGACATTAGTCAAGCCGGTGTAAATCCGGAGGAGCTTCACTGACTTCAGCAGCCTGCTTGCCTTTCCCATAAAGACTTTTTTTAGCATTGTACTGAGATCAAAATCTAGCCCAGTTTAGTTCTGCTTTTGAGGGCCGTTCAGCAAATGAGAATTTCTTCTGATGATGTAATGCTGGGTAATCTGATATCCTGCTGCCGTTTGTGGTGGTGGAGTTTCTGCAGAGCTGGAGGGGGCTGGAAATAGCTCTTCCGCAGTGTGTTCATACAGTGTGAACTAAGGTCAGTTGGATTTATCTTTTGCTCTTCCTTTTTGTGGGGTGTGGTGGCTAAGTGACTGAGCATGTGCCTGCATTCCTCAAGACTGCAGGTTCAAGTCCTGCTTGCTCTTATACTGGACAGCTAATACCCATCTGCCCAGCGCTGACCCGTTGGATGGGCGAACATTTTAAGATGTTATGCGTATTGTGTTAGCATCGTTCCCTGATAAACCTGGACCTGGTTTTGTGTCCGCAGTTAGCCAATATTATGTATCTCGACCCACAGATTCACGTCTGGGAGGCAATCACAGCTAGTCAGCAGAAAGCAGGCCAGACTTGCCCCCCACTGAAGTGCTGCCACCAGTGGCCGCTGTGGTCTGCTGGCATCCTCCTCCTCCTTTCTCTCTTTGCATCTGAGGGTGCTGTTGGGAGACTGGAGTCACTTGGCTGTCAGCAGAGCCGCGAATGCACTCAAAATGTTCTGCAGCAGCGCCACGAGTTCACATATGATACTATCCTCCATCCCTTGCTACAGGTGTGGATAATGTATAGAAATTCTCTTACAGGTAGGGGGACGCAGTGCCGGTGAGAACACTCCCTTGTGTACCATCAGCTGCAGAATCTGGCACATCGTAAGCATCTCAGGCCTGATGTATTTATTTAAATGTATATATCACCTTTCCCATAAAGCAGGGATGGGGAACCTCAGGCCCGGGGACCAAATGCGGCCCACTGCTCGCTTCTAGGTGGCCTCTTTCCAATTCCTGGATCTGGCCCCTGGATCCAGCTCCTAACTGAAAGCACAATCCCAGGGTAAGGGAGCAGAAAAGAGGGCATGCCCACAAGGAGAGGGGACAGATCCATAATCTGGACGTGCCTCTTTCTGAGTGTACTCCTTGCCCTACCCCACCTTTAACTTCCATCCAAGGCCCTTGGAGCTTGTACTAATTTCCAAAGTGGCCCCCAGGAAGGAAAAGGTTCCCCGCCCCTGCCATAAAGGCTATGGGGAATCAATAAAAATGTTTTTAAAGTCCTCTTAGTGCCCCCACACCCTCTTCAAGCCCCCTCACCCAACCCTATCCCTGCCTGCAAAATGGCTGGCCAAATAGCTCTCACATTGTTTCCAGAAGATGAATAGACTCGGGCTTAGCTGAACCTCCAAGGGGAGGGAGTTTCATAATTATGGGGCAGCCACTGAGAACACCTCTGTGCATGCCCTAGCTGTAAAAACTAGGGGTGTGCATGTCATTTTTGTTGTTGCAATAATGAAAACGACAGCCGAGAATAACGATAATGAAAATGACAACTGAGTACCAAAAACGACAACCGAGAATACTGATAACGGTAATGATATCAATATTGATACCAATACCAAAAATGATAATGAAAACAAACAACAATGTCTTTAGCATTCTCGTTTTCATTAGTGCTGTGGCAGTTGGGTTTTGGAGGGAAAATGTGGAGAGGGGAGGAGGGAGCAGACATCTCGGAGTCTTAACAGGGTTGAACCCTTGAACTGTGCCTGTGTTGGGAGGGGCACGCAGCTCAGCAGTATCTGATGGATGTATCACTGACCAATGAGCAGCTCAAGCAGGCCCCAGCAGTCTCATGGCACTCTGTAATTGCTCAATGCCTGCTGCCTCCCACAACCAATCGGGGGGCTCTGGGAGGGGGCACTGCAACCCTTTATAATGGGAGGACCAGGTTTTTTCTCTCCGTTCTGTGAGAGCTCTGCTTGTCAGGTTGCGTTTACAGAACTGTGGTGCTTGCACATTAAAAATCCTCCCTAGCCCTCGTATTATTGATTGATTGATTGATTTGATTGATTAGGTATTACCACCAATACCTTTCCTTCCTCATACCCTACATTTTACCTTCTCCCTTGCTATGCCCTTTCCCTCCTGTGCATTATATATAGATAGGTAGTATAGATTAGATATAGATATATATTATGGACATTTAGATTAGAATAGTTATATAGATAATTGGTTAGATAATAGTTTTCCTTTCCCCTTCCCCTGTCTCCCTTAGCTTTAGATAAATATTAGGGCTAATTCAGACGTGCATTTAAATTGCACAGCCACTGCGGCGGCATCGTGCGATTTAAAGCACCGTGCACTTCCGGGTTGGTGTGAATGCACCGACCGCGCACATTTCAGCCTAACGCGAACTGTTGGAGTGCTGTTTTGAAAGCTGCTCCAAGCAGCTTTTAAAACCGCACTCCAACAGTTCGCGTTAGGCTGAATTGGTGCATTCACACCAACCCGGAAGTGCGGGGTGCTTTAAATCGCATGATGCCGCCGCCGCGGCTGTGCGATTTAAACGCACGTCTGAATGAGCCCTTAGTTGTGCATGGGAATCAATAACGATTCCATTACCAAAAATAAAATCTTGGTTTGAAACAGTACCAACATCGATACTGATAATAAACAATACTGATAACGATATCGATACTGATGATGAAAACGATACCAAAAATTATACAAAAATGAAAATGACATTGTCGTTAATAACGATAATGAAAATGACATTTTTGAATAACGAAAACCGAAAACGATATGGGGGCCTGGTGCACACCCCTTGTAAAAACTTTAAGGGCAGATGGTACCTGCAAGAGGCCACAACGGGACATGAGGGAGGAGGCGGTTTCTCAGATACCTGGGGTCAAAGGAGTTTAGGCCTTTATAGGTGAAAACCAGCACCTTGAATTGTGCTTGAAAAGCTATTGGCAGCCAGTGCAAGCTCTGGAGCACCGGTGTAATGTGCTCCCAGCGACCTGCCCCCAACAGAAGATGGGTAGCTGGCTGGGCTGTGTTGGGAGAAAGGCTTGCTGCCGGCTGGGGGCTCCTGGGACCCTCCCACCTGGTCTAATTCTTCTGAACCTCCCCCCAGGTAATCACTATACAAGGGGGCTGCTGCCCAGGGGCGGCGCCGCCAAAGGACGAAGGTCCGTTGGTATACCGTTAGTGGGCAGACGCAGCAGTGGCGACCAGCCCTCTTCCATCGGCACCTTGGACTGTGAGGATAACATTGGAGGGAGGTTCCAGCATCTGCTGCCTAGCAGAGGAGTGACCAGTGGGGCTGGGAGCTTGTTGCTCACCCCTTCACCGAGGGCCATGGCCGTCTCTTCCCTCCTATGTTCCAGCTATAGGAGTGGGTGGGGTCAGAATGACCCGTCTGTAGCCCGGTACAGCAGGGCTTCAACCACAAACAGAGGCTCCATCACCAGCCATGTGCTGAAGGGACACAAGCCATAGGGTGCAGCAAGCTCATAAGGGGCTTTGAGGGTCCGTGAGGACCTAGGACTATTTCACCCATGGGACATTTAATAGGTCTCTTGTATTATTCCCCAATTTACCATCTAAGCGGTGTGGTTGGGAGTTACTGTCAGTTTGTGAGGCAAGTTTATGGTGGTGTTTAATCCGATTAATTTGCAGATTTTAGTGTTTGTGGGCTGATTTGCTAATGGGTTTCTTAACTCTTGTGATTTAATATGATGACTAGCACATAAAGTGCTTATAAAAGACTGGGTATTTCTCCTCTTCCTGGTTTTATCATTTGGGGGAAAAGCATTGATTGTCATCCTGAACAGTCAAAAATTACTGATTATTTTTGTATCCAGGATGGATTAGGAAATTTGGATAATCCGGTGTTTTAACATGGTAATTTGGGGTGTTTTTCTCCAAGTGATAGATCCCCTGTTCATCAAGCCTATAATTTAAATCATAATCCTACTAACTCTGAAGAATTGATGGAACAGACTGACACCCTCAAAAAGGGATTGGTCTTTCCGCTGGAGTGTGGGTTGGTCCAAGAGCCAGTGGATGTAGTAATTGAAAAGCACTTGCCCGATTACTCCTTGAACATAGTGGGAGCCAGTCGTCAGATGATTCTTTCCCCCAAGGTTCAGTCCTTAGGGAGGGTCTTGGAACAAGTGCAAGATATTTCAAAGTCACCTGAAATGAATTATTTAGCTTACTTGGATCTCCTTGGTACTCAGAATATTTTGACAAGCAGGTTGATTGCTTTCCTGTTTGAAGATTTATCCAATATTAAAGATAATATGAAGACCTCTAAGGAAGCTTTATCTTATCTGGTAAATAGGGGTGGGACACCGGGGAGAATACCGGACACTGGATGTACCGGTATCGGATCTCTCTGGTACTGGATTTACCGGCATTGGCATACCGGATTTTTAATATTGGCCACGGTACCGGATTTTTTACATTGCGGCTATTGACTTCAATGGCCGCAATGTTAAAAATCCGGTACCACAGCCAATGTTAAAAATCCGGTATGCCGGTACAGGTAAATATCAGATTTATCGGATTAAGCCAATACACCCAAATACCAGCAATATCGGATCTCGGGAGAACCAGAATTCCCAGCCCTAGTAAATATATTTCCTGTAGGAGTACCTAAGGAAGCTTATAAGGGTTGTCACGGGTTTGCGGGTCTAACAACCCACTTTCCTGGGATGGGTGATTCAATTTCCCTCACTTGCAGCCCACCTGAACCAGTTCTTGCTCTAGCTGGTTCAGTTCTGCAAAGGGGAGAATCCTTTTACCACCCAAGGTCCAAAAAGCTTCCCTTTCACAGACTCTTTCTCTCTCTGGGTTTGCTAGAGCTTGCGAGCTCAAGTCACTCACTTGTGTTCCCAATGTTAGACCACAGACACTTCTCCATAAAGATAAGAAGAAAGTGTATTGATTACATAAGCTAGAACAGTTGATACAGAGTGGCTAAAGAAATGAAAAGTAACATAACACATTCCTATTCTATACTGGGTAATTCCTTACATAAGATCTTACCCTGCGGAGAGCACATTCTCAGTCAGTGATGTGACTGGGCACTGATCTCTTAGTTGGTAGAAAGCAAAGTCTTTCCTCTCGGTCCATAGTTCCAGCAGTCTCCTTGCTGGCATGCATGATGCAGATGAGTTCTCTCCAAGAGATAGCAGAAGATGGCTCCTCTTTGTCTTGGCTTCTGGCTTAAATAGCATTTCAAAGTCTTTGTTTCCCTTCCCACCTTGGGGAAATCTGGAGAGGTCATGCCTGTCTGCATGTAGACAAAGCCAGCAAGTAGGCACACAGGAAAACTTAATTTGCACCTGAATGGATTCTGTCTGGTGTCTCTCTGAAACAACATTCTCTATTTCTCTCCATTTCCTGGAGTTTCCCAACTGTCCGTTTACACTACATGATTACATGAATTGAGTTTGCAGTTCTCAGTGTTAACATTACATACATGTTTAACCTTTAGCTTTCCATATCTGTTAGACCTGTAGTCCTGTATCTCTTCTGTGTGACCTCATGTTCCTTCGTGACAAGGGTGTCGGAGGCGCCGGTTCTTAAAATTTGGATAAACAGAGAAAGATAAAGACTAAAGAGGTTAAGCAGGGGAATGTTAGGAAACTTAGAAGTAAGGTATCTATTAAGAAATCAAAGAATATCAAAGGATCGTTGGCTAGATTTAGGCATTATAAGAAAATGAATTTTAAGCGTTTGTTCAATATTTTGGCCTCTGAGCAAACTACTCCTCAGCATGGGTCTAAAATAATAGCCAAGGAGAAAGTGGTACATCAGGGGACAACTATAATCCGCACTGGTCAGTCTGCATGTGTTGATCTTCAATCTAGTGTAAAGGGGGAGACTGGGGCAGACAAGGGTAGGGTTTCTTTTGATAACATAGCTTCTACCTTGGTGCCCTATATACAAGATTCTAGGAGGAGAAATATTCTGCAAGACCCTTGGTCAGTTGAGGACCTAAATGAGAATTTTATGCTCATAATTTGAGGAGTGAACAGCATGTGTCCAAATGGAAGCTCCGCTTAATGTTACACCAACTATTTTTCATTAACTTTCCTAAGCCTGCTGGGCTTTCACCTCAACAGGAACGGATAAGGCATCTAATTAAAATAGTTAACGAGATCAGTATAGAGCTGGTTAATATTGTGGATGTTGTGAAAATTGATTACCTTTTCTATAGCTATCATACTGCCAGAGCTTTGATTACCTTTAAAATAGGGATGTGCGAACGCGGTTCGGAGTTCAGACCGAACTCAAATAGTTCGGTTGACCAAACCAAACTTTCGAACCGAACTCAAATTCGACCGAACTGTTTGGTCAAATCTGAACCAGTTCAGAAGGCCAAAAAACCCAGTTTTGAATGTACGAATTCGGTTCGGAAGTTCGGAATTCGACCGAACTCAAATAGTTCAGTTGACTGAACTGAACTTTTGAACCGAACTCAATTTTTGAACCAAACCGAATTTCCAAACTCGGCTCTGTTCGCACATCCTTACTTTAAAACAGACTTAGTGGCTAAGAGGGTTTTATTTCAGGAAAAGGCAATACTACTAGTAAAATACTTTAGAGATCTTGCTTCTCCTCACCCTTTATTAGACCAATTGAGTGATAGGACTATGATGGCTGGGTTATTCACTCCTAGGACATCTCCCTAAGATGATTTGATTAATCTGCATGTAGATAACTTAAAAGGAGTAGAACTCAATCTCTCTAGAACGTATTCTCATGTAATGGAAAATTCTATGGAACGGGAGTCTGATCCTCACAATCCAGAACAAGGAGTTTTTCAGCTAAAGGTCAACCTAAATTGAGACAGGTAGAGAAGCTTAGTGAGATTCTTAGTTTACAGGAGAACAGTAGTAAGTATTGTACCTCACTCCGTAGGGCCCTGGACGATAGCTCCAAGGTATCCCTGCAACCAGAGACTGATGTCTCTCTTAGCCCTGTGGGCTTTGATTGACTGGCTGCATTGGGGGAACAACTCAAGGAGGGTAGGATAGAGGTAGATGAGGTAGAAATTCTGTCCTCCTTCTGTGATCTCCCCATAGAGAAGCAGGATAATATAATGGAAATATTATATCTTTAATCAATACTACAGGAAATACGTGATATCAAACCAGTTAATCCTTTGGCGATTGAGGTCCAAGTATGTTATAGTGATGGTTCAATTGTTACTTCAGTGGTGGTGGAGGGTTCACCTGCTCCCCCTAAAAGATATAATTCATCAAATATTCCTGTGGCCTTTGAACTGTATCGGCAGGATAGGCATCTGGGCCTAGATTCCTCCAATGCTATATCCCCACATTCTCTGGGTATGAATGAAAAGAGTGGGGCTAGTAAGAGTGGGGCACCTAGAAGGTCGGGGCTCGGGGGCTCTGCGATGTTTCATCCTTAATAGAAGTGCCCCTGGAGGGTAATTGACTGACTGGAGTGGTAGAATCTAAAGGCAGATCCTTTTCACTTCTCTCTTGGAACATTGCTGGCTTGTCGATTAAATTAGAGGACAGCGATTTTCTTGGGTTTATTGATAAGTTTGGAATTATAATATTCCAGGAGACTTGGTGTTTGGAATCTGTCTTCTTAAAAGGGTATTCCTGTTATAGTTTACTTAGTACCCCTTCGAAATCTGGAGGTTGCTCCAAAGCAGGACCGGCTCCTATGATAGTTAATAGATCAGATTGGACCATACAACAGCTACCCACATTCCAGGATTTCTGCTTAACTGTGGTACTTAGAATTCCATATTTGTCACCACTTATTCATGTAAATGTGTATTTACCCCCAGTAGGTGTGATTGGTGAAATTACTTTGAGATGGGATTTATTTCTGTCTTATTTAGACTCGCTTAGAAGTGAGATCCCTCAAGGAAAATTTATTAATTTCCGGTGATTTAAATGCTAGAGTTGGGGGATTAAATTGGTTGGGTGAGGACTTTGTTGTTAATGAAATTTATGGAATTCCCCCTCCACTACTTAGAGATGTTAGAGCAAACCCGGCTGGCAGATATTTTACACCAAGTGTTGCTAGATTTAAATCTTAGGATGCTTAATGGCTCTTTCCTTAGCCCTACGGCACCGGATTTTACTTTTGTTTCTCGTGTGGGTATTATTATTATTATTATTATTATTATAAACATTTATATAGCACAAGCCATGTGCCTGGTGCTGTACAGAGCATAGAAACAGACATGGTCCCTGCCTGTGGCTTATTGATTATATTCTGATTGAGCCAGACATGTGGTCAGCTATTAGGGATTTTCAATTAATGAATTGCCCAGAAAGTAACCATAGCCCTCTTATGGCTGTGTGTAGTATGGAGGAGTCTTCCCATGGTCCTTGTACTCCAATAGAAGGCTATGGGGCAGCTCAGATAGGAGATTCCCTTATCCCAGTCAGCTCTAACAAAAGAGTTAGATGGACGGGCCAGTAAGCTGGTACTATGGCCTCTATACTTCAGGGCGACGATCTCATGTGTCTGTGGACAGCATTAAGGGATTCAGAGGAGGCCCAATTCATTATTTCAACAACAGAACAGTTATTTGATTGTTAAACCTTATTTTGTGTATCAGGTGGCTCCTCGGAGGATATCCTCGAGGAGACCAAGAGGAGCTGCATGGCATGACCATGAATGTGTAGAAAAGAATAAATTATTGAATAAGGAACTTAAAATTATGCAATTAGGTGAGCCAAGTGAACATAGCACCCATAGGGAATTACATATAGAATATAAACTCATGATTAAGAATAAGAAATTGGTTTATGCAGAATCCCAGTGGAGGGAAATTTGTCAAGCTATTAAAGATAAAGATGCTCAACTGTTTGGCAAATGGTCACCAAGGGAATGAGCAGATATAACATAAATTTGGAGACTAATATATCATCGGACTGCTGGGTCCAGCACTTTTATGTTAAATTTGCTGGATATCAGGGAGAGGATAGTGGAGTAATTGGTTCGCACATCCTGATAGAGGGTAATATGGATGCTTATCATGTAACACCTGATATTATTGACTGCTTATTCAATCAGTTAAAAGCTAACAAGGCTCCAGGACCCGATGGTATTCCTGCAGAACTCTATCTACTGGATAGAGAATGGTGGCGTGTAATTTTTGTTACTTGGTTTAATACCATTATTGACCCATGTTCTATCCCTGAATCATGGATGGGTAGTGTAATAGTCCTGATCTTTAAGAATGGCCAGAGAGACAATCCTGATCCTTATCACCCTATTACCTTGATAAATGTATCAATCAACCAAATTGCTTGGAAGGCATCTGTTGAGTCATTTACAGGTTTGGCTTGGATGGGGGAAAATGACATCATATTGGACTATTAGGCAGTTTCGGGTGGGGTATACAACAACAGATCACTTGTTTACTTTACAGTTTTTGAAACATAAGTATGTTACTAGGAGGAAGTCTAGATTGTATGCAGCTTTCATAGATCTAGCTGCAGCCTTTGACTCAGTGGATAGAGTTATTCTTTGGAATAAGCTGTTTTTACTGAGTATCGATCCACCCATTCTGAAATTACTGGAAGCATACTATGATAGTACTTGGGCGCAGGTTCGCTGGGAATTGTCAGGAGAACTAACCCTCAATTTGATACCAAAAAAGAGGTAAGACAGGGATGTATCCTGGCCCCGGTTTTGTTCAATTCATTTTCAGGCAGCGGCAGCTGCCTGAAACTTAAATATACAGCCACTGTTCATTATAAACAGGGGACTGCTGAAACCCCAATTTTGAGGAAACCGCTTGACCTACATTTCTAAAAATTTAACCATGGCTGTAAGTTGTGAGGACCATCATATCCACAAACTTTGAAAAAGATCCATTAGGAAAATAAAATGTTATAACTGCTTAAACGTTAATTGCTTGTGGTCAAAATGCACACCGTCCTCGCGTATTTGAATCCTCAATATCTCCTCCCCCTGGATGAGCTGAGCTCTTAAACTTCACAGGCTTCGAGAATGAGATCAATAACAAGTGCTTCTGAAATAGGATACTGATTGATGCAGCCAAACGCGAGTTATTAGTGATAAACAATCAGTTCTGTTGGTTCACATATGTGCACTTGTGGTCCTCTCTCCTGTCGGAGAGCTGGGGAAGCGGCTGCATCTGTCCCCCTGTGAGCTCTGTAATTAGCGACGCGCTGAGGAGCGGAACTCTGTAAACGCTGGCTATTGTAGTCTCCCCCTGGCTTGTGCACTGTGCTGGAAGGCAAGCATACCTGGAGCCCGCACAGCCCCAGCTAGCTGGGGCCCCACAGTTCCATGGCTGGGGGGAAGGCTGCAGCCAGCTTCTCCCCCAATAAGTTGTTCTGCTTCCCCTCCCTGGCTCCTATCCCCATCCCTCACCTTCCTGTCCCTCCTAGTAGCTCCAGCAGCAGCGGGACACAGGGACACCAATCGGGCTAGGAGATAAGGCTGTTTGTTTACAAACAGCTCCTCCCCATGTGCTGATCAGAAGGTTGCTGCCTTGTAAAGAAGGTTCTTCAAGATGGTTCCCAACATTCTCACAACTGGGTTGTGCATGCTAATCCTATGCAAATAATAGACTGCATGATGGTCTCGAGCTCCTCCAGTAGAAAAACATTCTCCCCCTCAAAATGACAGTTCCTTTCAACCCTTTCTAGAAATATAAGAAAAAAATTCCATGCAGCCTGGAAGGGTGGGTATTTGTGAGAATGTTCTGAACCATCTCATAGAACCTTGTTTACAAGATAGCAACCTTCTGTTCTTCGAGTGGCTCCTCACATGCTATTTTTACATGGTTCTGCTGGGTGGGGGGGTCCGTGGGCACACCAGGGCATGGACACGGCTGCACATGCATCCCCACTCACCTCCCACTCATCCACACCCACGGAGTAACCGCCGTTTCCCCCAGTTACTCCGTGCGTGGGGACGAGTGGGGGGGGGGGTGCATGGGGATGCATGTTAGGCAGGCGCACACGCACCCCCACTCACCATGGGCGCGTGCACTGCGTTGTTCACACGGGGCTCCCCCACCCATGAACACACAGAAATCTGCATGTTCATGGGTGGCAGAGGCCCGTGTAAAAAGGGTCACATTCTCACAACTGTCTCACTTATACTATCTTAGGTAGGAATTTAGGATGTAAAGCAATATCTATTCTATCTTGGAAAATAAATCTGCAAATATGGTTCTGAGATTATTATGGCTGCTATTTCACTCACTCTTCTTAATGAAGTTATTGCTAACAGGAATACTGTCTTTAAACTTGCACCCAATAACCAGTTCATTTGCGCCTCCCCCCAATAATGAATTCATGCTGCCCCGGGGCACAAATTAAATGGTTATGGGTGAGGGGCAGCGTGAATTGATTACATGGGGGCAGGGGTGCAAATGAATTGGTTATGGGGTGGGGGCAGCATATTTATTTATTTTATTTAATATATTTATACCCCGCCCCTCCTGCGAACAGCTCGAACATAAGCATGAACTGATTATGGGGGCTCAACTTCCCTTCCTCAGGACTTTATTAAAGGGTTCCCCAGGAATGGTGGTGCTGGAGAGAGTGGGTCAGAGTAATTTAAGTCTGTTTCTACATAACTTCATTGTGTACAACAAACTGTATAATGTCTACACTCACATTCTTTACTTCATTGTATGAACTGTACACAATTTGTATACATGTAAATAACAGACTTATATTACTCTGACACAATTGTTCCTTGTCAAATTATGATGATAAATGAGTTTCATAATTGTAAAATATGCACCTTTAGTTATTGCTAAAAATGAAGTATGTATGGTAAGGAATTTAGTATATACATTATATGTATGTTGATGTAAAATATTAAATCTTGCTCTAATTGTGAATTAATTTCTATGTTTGTTGACGTTTATGTTTTGTTGCAATGTATAGCGTGGAAGGTGTTTTGAATTGTAATTGTACTGAATTGTGTTTTTGTGTGTATTTTAAGAAAACTCTTGTACATTTAAGTTTATTTTTAAACTGTTAAGTTTTTTGCTTTGGTTAATATATAAATGGGCTTTTTAAGGATATGTTAGAAATGGATTTTTACCCTCCTATTTTAAATACAAAGATGCCCATTTTGGCATATGCAGATGATGCAGTAATTTTTTCCCAGTCTCCAACTGGCCTCCAAAGGGCCATTGCAAGGTTTGAACTTCTTTGTAAGGACAATCATCTGCAAATTAATTAGTTTAGTTTATTAACGGCTCTAGCTTTCGCCATGGCCATCTGACAGAAATACAAAATACAAAACTAACATCATCATCTTTTATCGCCTTACCCCAATAAGTGATACGTACAGAATACCAAGTATAAAATTGCCTTGCTCTTTTGCGGGGGTTACTTTAGCAGAGCTCGGCCCCGGATGGCTTTAAGTAAAGAGAAGTAGAACAAACTTGGACCTAGCCTCCACCATGGCCGGGCACTATACAACGGGATTTAAATATAACATAGTGACCAATACTACGATAACATTTTGTCCAAAGCAATTCCACCGCCTCTAAAGGGGAAATTCAAGTCTTGAGTTTCCCAATATGAGTAAATAGAGCAGTCTATAGTAGAGCAGGAGGAAGCCTATATTCCATTTATAAAATGTTATAATTTACTGAGCTCCTTCAAGCGAGCTCTTATTTCCAGCCTTCTTTTGCTGGCCAACCAAATGTAAGTTGCTATTGGCAAATTAATTATGGAAAAACTAAAATTATGACCTGGGGTCATGGGGTTAAGCCTCATACATAGTGGCTGGGTGCTACTAGACTTGAAAAGGTGATGATCTATAAATAACTTGGCCTTTGGCAATCTGCTGATAAGAAGTGGAATTATCATCAAAAAGCAGTTAAAGTGAAGGCTGTACAATCAGCTACAGCAATTAGGAAATTATATGTCTCATTGGCAAAGAGGTCAGTTCAAACACCCCTGAAGGCCTATGAGGTTGTGGTTAATGCTCAAGTGTTGTATGGGTCAGATGTTTTGGGTATATGTGCTAAGGAGGATATCGAGGTTCCTCAAAACAAATGTTTGTGTTTTGTTCTGGGAGTTTCTTTTACATTTCCTGCGCCCTTATTAAGGTTAGAGGCAGGAGTGGATTCCTTGCTATCCAAAATTACAATACGGATCCTAAATTACTGGACTAGGGTGTTAACATACCCTCCGTCACGACTACCTAAGTTGTGTTTGTTGGAGGACTGGGATCTGGGAAAGGATGGTTAGTCACCGTGGTCATCTTACACAGATAATACCTTGACGGGGCTGGGTCTTGGAAGCTTTGCTGATAAAGACTACAGATTTTTTTTTTCTGGGGAGGATAGGTCTTTATTCATCCAACGTGTAAGGGACACAAACCAGACAAAATTTTGCAGCAGCTCGTTTTTCTCGTATAGCACCACTTTATATTTTGATTAAACATTCGTGGGGTCTGGAAGATTACCTTAAACTTGATCTAAAATTGAAACTATGCTTGGCCTTGACTAGGCTTCAATATGAGCAGATGCCCTCAGCAATCCTAGAAGGCCGTCGGCTTAGTATCCCAAGAAATGTAAGGTTCTGTCCTAGCTGCCAGGACAGAATTGAGGATACAATCCATTATATACTAGAATGCCCACTGTTTCATGGGATGAGATTGGAATTTTATCACCCCTACCACTAACAATTAATGGTTTCTCCAAGTGGGAAAAAGTAATCTGGATCCTTCAACAGACAGAGGGGGCTTTCTTGACTCGGCTGGCTTCATTTGCCCTGTGAGCCGAGGATATTCGTAGAGCGTTTGTTTCCACCGTTGATCCCTGGTTATCACAAGTTGGAGAATAGAGACTTAGCACTGATGCTGGTGCTGCATACCATAATGAATAATAATATATTATAATACTTTCGGTGGCAAATTAAGTCTACTTCTTTTAAATTTTATTAATCATGGATTTATTTTAAGATAAGTTATTCATGTGATATTCTTGAATTTGAAAGATGGGTAGCTGCATTCTGCACCAACTGCAGCTTTTGAACAGTCATCAAGAACAGCCCCATGTAAAACACATTGTAGTAGTCTAGCCTAGAGGTTATGAAGGCATGGATGACGATGGCCAGATCCGAACCTGATAAAAAAAGGTTGCCACTGTCTCACCAGATGTAATTAGTGAAAAGCACTACAACCTGGCCATTGCCACAACCTGGCAATCCAGGTACAGCAATGGCTCCAAGAGCACCCCAACACCGTGAACCTGATGAGCTAAAGTGGCTACTGGCTAGGGCTCAGAAATGGAATTTGATTTGGGGTTTGTAACTCTCATCTCCAGGACATTTTGGATAACTATTACTTGAAAATCACGATTGGTGTGGAGTGCCATGAGTGAGCTGCCCACTGCAGCTGGAAAGTTCCTGGTGGATATGGCATGGAACAGAAGAGAGAACACCCATCAGAAATAAAGGCCCTAAGCTAAATGCAGTTGCTGCAGGTTCACTTAAGCCTGAGTCTGTTAATCTTCTGGAGGCAATATAAGATTTTTCTGTTTGGCCAGGCATTTGGCAGACAAGGATAGGTTCTGGGGGGATTTTAAAAGGTTTTATTTTCATTTATTTTTGTGTATTATATATCTATAATACGTCATTCTTATTGTTCTGTAAAGCGCCAGGTACATAGCTGGCGCTACACAAATGCTAATATAATAATAATAATAATATAATTAATAATTAATTAATAATATGTGAGACTGTACAATGTCTTTACTGCTTATGTGACATGCAACTTGCAATTTTGGAGCTCAAGTGAATTTGCAAGAGTCTTAACTTCTCTATTATACCAAAGGTTTTTTGATCCTAGAATTTTATTTTTATATATAAAATTCTAGGATCAAAAAACCTTTGGTATAATAGAGAAGTTAAGACTCTTGCAAATTCACTTGAGCTCCAAAATTGCAAGTTGCATGTCATATAAGCAGTAAAGAGATTGTACAGTCTCGCATATTATTTATTATTATTATTATTATTATTTTATTTATTTTATCTTATTAGCATTTGTGTAGCACCAGCTATGTACCTGGCGCTTTACAGAACAATAAGAATGACGCGGTCCCTGCCTACGGCTTACAATCCTCTTCCTCTACAGGTTGGGGGGCAACACTGAAGCTAGGGACAGCAGGCGATAAATAAATTAAATTGGTCTACACGGGCCAATGATTTGATCCAGTGTGACAAATGTTATGTTCTTCCATAAGACCCCAGTGACTGTTCCTGCTCCCTGCGCGCTTTGAAATAACGTAAAATCCCCCAAGCAGAACCTTCTTCAAGCCATAAATCTGGGGCCAGACCTAATGCGGCCAAGCTCTTCAGGCCCGAGTGGCCCCTATTGCCACAACGAGATGCCATAGTACGTGTAAACAGATGGACATGGAGCCCTCCCCATGTCCATCCTTTTCTAGCTGTGCTTTGGATGGACTGGCAGTGTCCTTGGGCCAGGGTGAATCCACTCAGTGCTTCCCCCGCACCATAGAATTGTGGCCGCTCACCTGATGCTCTAGGTTGGCAGCTGCAACTCCATAATGCTGACAGGAGCAGCAGCTGACCAGTCATGGAGCTGCACCAAGGGTCCACCCAACAGATGGACAGCAGCTCCATGTTCAGCCATTGCCCTGGGTTTGGCCAGCCCACTTCACGCACTGTTCTCCAGGATCTTCAAAGTGCCGGTGGCGAGCCTGCTCCGCTTTCACTTCTGGCTGGCACTTCTACATGGACTAATCAACCCAAGGGTGAAGCAGAGCTGCTGTCCCTCTAAAAGCACCCAGTGTTCCCCTCCCAGCTGCCCTTTTCCAATGTGGCCACCCCACATGACATCATGGTATTTTGTAATGGGCAGGTCTCAAACTGAAGCAGATTGCCCATTGCATATCCATGGATATTATCTACATTTATGGAATGATGCACAGAAATTCCACACAATTATGTTTTTGCAGTGGATTTCTGCACACCTGTTATAGCAGCTGTTCCAGCTAATCCTAATCCCAGCATTTCGCCATCCTGCACACACACACACTATAGCCAAAATACATTTGTGCATGCACAAAAATGTATTGGGGCTATTACACACTCATGGGATGGTAAAACATGGGTTAGGAGCAGTCAAAAGGGATCTCTGATGAAATGGGAATCAGATCGCAGCTGGCTCCATGGCATCAGACCATGAGCAGACTGGGTAAATCCGTTGAATGTGGAATTCACCCAAAAACTCAGTTTGAGTCCTTGGCAGGGCCTCCTGTACCTAGAGAGCCCTGTCATGCCTAAAGAGCTTGGGCAAAGAGTGCACCTGGCTTGGCCTGGGACCAGTCAGGTCCCATTGGACTTGGGCCAGGTTTTATCTGCCGACAGTGGATGGAAGGGGAAGTCCCTGTTCTTTCCAGAATACAGGATCTGCAGTTATCTCTGAAATCTGCACAGATAATCAGAACATAAGAAAGGCTCATTGTACTCTGCTCCCCTCTTTTCACTCACCCTGACAAAGCCCCATAAACCTGGCACTGAGTGTTTAATAAATATCATCTCCTAATTTCTGTTATATGCCCTTGTGTGGGATGTTCCAGATTTTTTTGGTGGGGGGGAATTGCGAGTATTCTCCGAGGGTCCAAGGAGCAGTCTGAGTGTTCAGACCGTCCCTCAAACCCATGGAGAATAGTCCCCGTGCAGCTTAAATGGCGGCACGAGGGGGATTTGTTGCACCCCCCCTGGAGCGCAGAGGAAAGCCGCAGTGGCAGGAAGCCTGTTAGAAGGTTCCCCCATGTTGTTTGCCCTGGGGTTGCTGTGGCAACCAGCAGTTTGGCGCGAAAGCACCACCTCGTGGGCTGGGAGGCAGCTCCTGGTAGGAGGGGCCGTCCTCCCATGCTGCAACGTACGCAGCAGTCAGGTGCAAGCGGCTGACTGGGGAGATGACTTGGGGAGGGTCAGAGTGTGCTTAAGGGGGAAGTGGGGGCCTAACAGGGGGTCAGGGTAGGTTACTTAACTTTCCAGAGGAGTGCCACACACGATGTGTGGCCTCTTCCCGATTTGTAAGTTGAAAAGTAAAAAACAGCACAACTGAGCATGCTCAGAAAGGGATTGAATGGCTCTATCTGAGCACGCTCGGCCCTTTTCAAAGATTTTATTTATTTATTCAACTATTTTTAACCCGCCCCTCTCACTCAAGGCGACACGACTGCTAGCACCATCTTTGAAAAGGGCTGAGCATGCTCAGAAAGGGCCGTTTAGGCCCTTCCTTCTGAGTATGCTGTGGTTTTTTGGTTTTACTTTCAAACGTACAAGCCGGTAAGAGGCCATGCAACATGCAGGACCCCTCCAGAAACTAAGTAACCCTCCTCTGACCACCCTGTTAGCCCCCCCCCCCCCAAGCACCCCACCAGGCCACTCACTAGGCCTCATCCCCCTTTCTTGGTGCTTGCTGGCTTATTCCCTCCCCAGCCATCAGGGCCAGGGAAGGGGGAGCAGGGTCATGCGCCTCTGGCCCCTGCTTCCCTGCCCTCTGACCTCTTCCTTGCACTTGGCTGCAGTTTGGTTGAGTTCTGAAGTTCTGGGGCCCTTCCTTGGAACTTTGGAATTCAGGAAATCGAGGCTGAATGCACCAGTCCTTGGTGTTTCCCAAGGAAAACTGAGGACTGAGTTTCAGCGCTACCCTTGTCCTTTGTTCTTGACTGTATTCTCTCCAAGGCCCTGAATGACTGTCCTGTTTTATGAATCAGGCTGCTTTCCCACGTTCAGTAAGGGTCAGGAACTAATGTGAGTTGTCATTAGTGCAGTCACATGAAACCCGCGATCGTGGGTAGTGTTATTTTTCCATTCCTCCGTTAAATTCAATAACGTGAGACAGGGCTCAAAATCTAGCCCTGTATCACAGTATTGAATTTAATGGGAAAATGGGGAAATAATGTTAAATCCCCCATGCCTACAATCAGAGGTTTCACATGACAGTGCTAACATGAGTTAAACTCAAGTTAGTCCCCACCCCTCTCTAAATGTTGGCAAGTACCCTTACTTTTAGGTCCATTCACAGGAGGTCTGCTGAAGCTGATGTCATTCTTTTAGTGCGAGCATGCATAAAAAATCCCTTGTCATCTCCTAGTAATTAGAGATGGCCTTCATGTGAACATCAGATGGTTTTTTAATGCTATCTAGAAAGAATGTTAGTGATGTGACATATTTAGCTCCTCAAACACTTGGGCATAACTCATGACTGTTTCTAGGGCATATAATGTGATTTAGAACTTGGCAGTCTCTGAGTGAATAAGAACGAAACCACTGGGATGTAGGCTCACACAACCCCCAGCTCTGCAGTCTTTTGTTGTTTTTTGCTTCAACTGGACACTGCATGGGTGTGACAGTCCACTTATAGTTCGAAAGTGGCCTTAAACTGCCCCTTCTCTTAATATTCCTGCTACTACTATAGTCACAGAGCTGTGTTCGTTGCATTTCCCCCCCGCTGGTAGCAATGGGGGAAATGCAGTGAACATGGATCCCTGAATATAGGCCCAGAGGTGAGCACCAGACTGTAGCTCGGGAGCCACATGTGACTCTCAGGCAGTTCAAGTTTGGCTCTTGGCCAGAGCCAATCCCAGGCCCCGCACTGCCTTCATAGTTCTGTGGCTTAGTGCACAGCACTTGTCTTGGCAGCTGAATTGCAACTGCTCCACAGAATCTCAGCACCACCAGAGCCACAGAGCACTGGATGCGCTGTCCAGGATGAGGCTCAGTGTGAGAGAGACTTTAAAGGGGCACACGTGTTGTGTGGCTCTCGGCCATATGAAGACTTTGGTACACAGCACTTGGGGTTGGGAACTTTCCCCACCCTTGATATAGGCCAGTTTTAAACGAGCATGGCTCTGTGTGTGTGTGTGTGTGTGTGTGTATGTATGTCACATGGAGGGCTGACACACTTCTGGTGAGTGGGGGGTGGGATTTTAATGTGCCAGTATGGGTGTGTGCCCCTATTCACACACACCCCACTCCTGCTCCCGCACGGAGCATCCCAGATTTTTCCACGATGCTCCATGCGTGGGCATGATTGGGCAGTACATGGGTCACAGGAGCACGCGCCCACCCACACTGCTTTTTGACGGGCGCATGGGTGGGGGATGGGTGGATCTGTGTGGGTGTGTCCCCTTTAAAATGGCCTTAGTCTCTGGTTTTAGGGCACTAACAGGACCTTCTTGGTGGGGAGTTGACATGAGCCTGTTCTATTCTGGGGGTTCTGTCATGGTGACCGGATCCCTCAGCCACCTCCTTCAAGCCTGGGAGTAGAGAGATGTTTGCTGCTGGCTCCACCAGATTCTGGATTATAGATGGATGGATGGGAATTGGAAACTTGGATCCCCACTCCCAATCTTGAAGGAAGCAGCTGATGGATGCAGCCCCAGCCATTCCCCTCTGGGAGAAGAAGCCGCTGGAGGAGAGAGGAACTGTTAGGTGCTGGGGGAACCATCTGGAGAGCAGGAAAGGACAAGAGAACAGCAGCAAGGGGGGAGAGTTTTCCTGAGCTTAGTCAGGGGAGGTGCTGGGCGGGGTGGGGTGGGGAGAATCTATCTCCCCATGACCTCTAAAAGTCTCAATACCATCCTGACTGAACACTGACTATAAAAAGGGAAGTCATGATTCAGAACTGGATCCCAACACCCATGTTCATATTTGATAACTTATCACAGCACAAGAAATAACGATTGCAGTATGACGGTGACCCTTTTTACACAGACGCTCTAACACCCATAAAATGGGTGTTACATTTTATTATACATGTTGCAGGGCACCACTGCAGCCAATCACCATGGGCACTGTGCACACATGATGCCTCCACCCAGTTCCTCTGGGTGGAGATGGATGTTGGCCGGTGGGTGGGGAGCATTTCCCTGGGTGGAGATGGGTGGGGGCGTCTGTGTAAATGCCACTTTCGGTGGGTGTTGGTGAGTGTTTGCTCCCAGACAACACCCATCTTCTCCACCCACCCCCACCCACGGTGCAACAGACGCCACTGCCGGTTGCTTCGTGGGTGGGTGTGGGTGGAGATGGGTGTTGGCCGGGTATAAAATGATAGAATCTTGAATGGCATGCTTAATACAGGTGGCTAGGTTGTTTTTGATGGGAAGAGAAACTTTTATTGAGTTGTGTTTTGTGATTGTGCTATTTAAGTTTAATATAATCTGTATTCACCCTTAAATGGTTGTGTACTAAAAAAGCAGAGCCTGTATTAAAGTGTATAAAGCAGTAAGCGCCTGTATAAACAGAATGGATAGTAGATTATGAGAGAGGGGGGGAGAGAGAATCAAAGCATGAGACATTAGGAGAAGGTGACTTAATACATATAAAATTAAAATAAATAAATAAAACTAGAAAAGGAATGAGAACATAACAACTATAAAATAAATGGAGTTTCTTAATACTATATACATATAAAACAAAACATTTAAAAGTAGAAACGGAATTAAGAAAAGAGAGATTAAACATTAAATAGCTGTGTAAAATAAGCGGTTAATTTAAATAAGCGATTTTCTTTGTCATCGCCACTCATCAGGCAAAAGGCATCTTTGCTACACGTGAGTTTGATTTTAACATCCACCTCGTTAAGAAGACATTTTTCTTGAAAAAACAAATTGCAGTGTAAAGGGCCTAGCAAATCCACCTTCCTGCTCTGTGCCATGAGGCCGGCCCTGGGTCTGAAACCGGGATTACCCATTTCTGTCAACACAGTTTGCTCGTGAACTCCCCCTTTATCTTTATAAAATCCGCCCGCGGTAAATTGTGTCACTAAAGTATCGCTACCATAGTTGAGAATCAGCTCTATCATCGTCCTATAAGGGTAACAGCTGTTGCTCTGACTAATAGGCTGATCCCCTAAAGTCACGTTCACCTGATTAAAAAGCAACACTATGGAGTAATTTGTTAAGACAACCTTGGCGCCTTCATCAATATTCGTTCCGTTGCTTTTCACAATCTTGCACCACAAGTACAGCAGCGCGTTGTTCTCCATGGCCTGAAATAAAGAATTCTAATGGCGCATTCATGTTTAAAGTAGACAGCGACGGCACCTCGATGTACATACTGTTCTCGATACTGTTTGGGTGGGGCCCATCTGAAAAAGATCCACTTCAGATTTGATGCATTCTTTAGAGCTGCAGTGGATGAACGCCATAGTTTCTTTTAAAATATGTTCCATTTACCACGATGGCTTCTGACCTTCCGTTTCTTAGAGGCGTTTCTACGTTTATGACCTCTGTGTCTACCATCCACTTTTCTTTTAAAGGGTCTGGGTGGCCCTATCAGTGGGAAACATGGTACTGCTCTTTTCCTTTTCTTTACCACCAGCAGCCCCAACACTCCTTGGTTTTTTTCTCACTGGCTTTTTGGTTAAAAATGGCACTGGATACACCACTCACTACATCTTTAGCAATATTTTTTTGCGGCAGCTTTCACATGAAGTTTAGCAATATCAAAGCCCCTTCTCAACAATGGTATGGCTTTCCAAAAAAGACAGCGAAATAACCCCCAAGGCCTGCTCCGTACATAATGGGTAGCCCCCGAAAACTTGGGAGAGTATAATCAGCCTGGGCCCTGTAATAGTTCCTATAAACCGACGGTTTACCGTAGCTTTTGATAATCACCATGCTTCGTTTTTTAGGGGTCGGAAATGCAACTTAACTATCATCTTACCGTAATGAAACAAAACGGGGAAACCCTGATCCATCTTTATTTCAATAGTCACCGTATTGATGTCTTGTTTGCTCACCAGAACATAATGTGGTTTGTCGTACATAACGGTGACACAATCATTATCACCCCCTCTGACAGGCATGCAACACAACAGCTGCACGTGGTAGTCCCTGACTATTTGATGTTCTACTATATCCATATATTCGTATAAAGAATTATTGCCAAGCATGATACTGGCTGGGTGCGGTGCCTGCCTGTAGTACTGCTGAGGGACTATTCCCAAGGCCCAATTCAAATGTCCCTCTGCTTTAAACCTGTAAGAAGGGTTTTTTTACTCTAATCTAATGAGTTTGGTCACCGGGTCATAGACAAGGTCAATTTTTTCAGCCTGTGGTCTTTTCACGATCTCCCCGTTGATCTCCGACACAACCTTTCGATGCTTGAATAATAGCCCACGCGTATCATGTATCTGCCCTGGCTCGTCATAAATGCGCAGTCTTTCTGGAGAGTGGGCCAGGTATGCATATAGATGATTCTGCTAAACCCACCTCCCACTTCCCTGGCAAATTTAAAGGCTTGGCCAACTGTATCATAAAGTCGGCACTGGTATTCTCCAGAAAGGCATTGGCAGAAACATTATTATTATTATTAGTAGTAGTAGTAGTAGTATTATAAGCATCTGTATAGCACCAGCCATGTACCTGGTGCTTTACAGAACAAAGAGAAAGATGAGGTCCCTGCCTATGGCTTACAATCTAAAAAGACAAGGAGAGGGGACAAAGGGAAGACAAGGGAGAAGCAAACAAATATGCAAGTGGCTGCAAAGTCTCAGGTGCACATGCTTGACTTGGTTACAGTTAGGCAGGGGTCTGCAGATTAGGGCAGACCGTAAGTATTTGGGGAAAACCAACTAGCAGGCATTGGGATAGGCAGCACGGAAGAAGTGGGTCTTGAGGAGGGATTTGAAGGTGCGGAGGGAGGAGGCGAGACAGATGTGGATAGGGAGGGAGTTCCAGGCATGGGGGGCAGCGAGGGAGAAGGGACGAAGGTGGTTAGGGGAGCATAGGAGATAGGGGAGCGTGAGGGAGGGGACGTGCGTAAGCAGATTAGGGCTGAGAGATAGGGTGGAGATTGGCTGTGAAGTGTTTTATAGGTGAATACCAGGAGTTTATACCGGATGCGTTTAAAGAGCCAGTGGAGAAATGAGAGGAGAGGCTGCACGTGGTCAAAGAAATGGGCTGAGTGAATGACCTTGGCAGCGGAGTTTTGGATGGTGATAATGGGGGACATGTGAGAGCGAGGGAGGCCAGCAAGGAAAAGGTTGCAGTAGTCGAGGCAAGAAATGGCCATGGCATGAACAAGGGTTTTGGCAGAGGAGATAGAAAGAAAGGGACAGATCCAAGCGATGTTATGGAGGGCAAAATGGCAGGACTTGGCAACAGAGTCAATGTAAGGCTTAAAGGAAAGATGAGTGTCAAAGATGAAGCCCAAGCTACGGGCTTGGGGAACAGGATGGATGGTGGCTCCATTGATATGGATGGACAGGGAAGCGGGAGAGGAAGAGGAGGGAGGAAAAATAAGGAGTTCAGTCTTGGCCATGTTGAGCTTGAGCTGGCGTTGGGACATCCAGGAGGAGTTGTCAGTGAGACAGTTGACGAGGCATGAGTGGACAGAAGGGGAGAGAGAGGGGGGAGAGAGGTAGAGCTCAGTGTCGTTAGCATAGAGATGATATTGGAAGCCATGGGAGGCAATGAATTTGCCAAGGGAAAGATAGAGAAGAGGAGAGGGCCAAGGACAGAGCCTTGGGGAACCCCAACTGAAAGGGGGAGGGAGGATGAGCTGGAATTGGGAAGAAATACATTAAAGGAGTGGTCAGAGAGGTAGGAGGAGAACCAGTCAAGGACAGAGCCGCAGAAGCCCAAGGAGCGAAGCGAGTCCAGTAGGAGTGAGTGGTCAACAGTGTCGAAGGCAGCAGAGAGGTCAAGGAGGACAAGAATGAGTAGAGGAGCTTAGATTTAACGACAAGTAGATGTGTCGCTAAATCTAAATCTAAACTCGGTAGCGTCACATAAAAACCACCCTCGGTCATTTTTTCCTGACAAGGTTTTGCACTCGTGATGCTTCGACCCAACTGTTACATTTTTCAAGCCATCAAGCCATCCCCAGCCGCCATAGCAACAGCAGGGCTCATCCCCTGCAGGTGAGCGAGGCTCCACCCCCTGGGAGGGCTCAGCCCAGGCCCCAGGCCAAAGCTGCCCGCCAGCCCCCGGCGGGCGGCGACAAAAGGGCCCTGGCCGTTTTGTGGCCGTTGTGCGGCCGGAGCGAGGACAGCGAGGGGCCACCCCCCTGACAGCACGCACACGACACCTGCAGGCCTGGACTCCCCCCGATACTGAACAGGTAATACCTATGATGCCTCCCTATACCTCCCTCACCTCCTCGCCCTCTCTCACCTCCCTCCTTCTAGCCTCTCTCACGCACCCCCTCCTTCTCCCTCTCCCTTCACCAGCAGCCTTTCTCCAGCCAACCTACCCCTTATCCTCACCCACGCCCATCCCCCCTCCCCACCCTCATCCCCCCTTACCCATTCCCCCTAGGCCCAAACCCGCGACACCCAGGTGTTCCACAGACCATTGTGGCCAATACGAGGCCAGTGCACGACTCCCGCCCCGCAAACCCGGCCGTTCCCCATCCCCCAACCTCATCCGCATCCCCTGCCTTCCCAAACACCAATTGCCTTTTTCCTGCTCCCTCTGGAACTGCCGCTCGTCCGTGGCTAAAGCTCCCTTCATCCACGATCTCTTCCTCTCTCGCCCCTTTCAACTCCTGGCTCTTACGGAAACCTGGATCACGCCCTCCAACTCTGTTACCCCGGCTGCTCTATCCTCCGGGGGCCTGTCGTTCTCTCACCGCCCCCGCCCTGAGGGCCTGGGTGGTGGTGTGGGCTTGCTCCTTGCTAAGCACTGCCAATTCAAAACCCTCTCCCCTCCCCCCTCCTCCTCCTTCCCTTCCTTTGAGGCCCACTCTGTGCGCTTATACTCCCCTCTACACCTTCGGGTTGCGGTCATCTACCGCCCCCCGGGTTCCCTCTCCTCTTTCCTCCCGGACTTTGAATCCTGGCTCACCTTCTTCCTCTCCGATGATATCCCCACTCTTATCCTTGGTGATTTCAACATTCACGTTGACACGCCCTCCGCCCCCTCTGTTTCCCGCTTTCTCTCTCTCGCTTCCTCCTTTAATCTCCGACTCTGGACCGACTCCCCCACTCATACTGACGGCCATTCCCTCGACCTCGTCTTCACTCGAAACTGTTCTCTAACTGACCTCTCCTTTGACCCCTTCCCTAGTTCTGATCACTTCCTCGGCTCCTTCAGCCTTTCCCACCGACCCCCCTCCGCCTCCCCCTCTATGCGCCCCTTCCGCAATATGCAGGCCCTTACTCCCTCGGAGTTTGCCGCACATCTTTCCCCCCTTCTCCCCCCCGTTTTCGCCTCCTCCTCCCCTGACTCTGCTGTCTCTGCTCTCAACGCTTCTCTCTCCTCGACCCTTGACTCTCTTGCCCCCCCCTCTGCTCGCCCCGTCCGCCCCCTCGACCCCCGCCCCTGGCTTACCCCTGCCATCCGCTACCTCCGCTCCTGCGCCCGGGCTGCCGAACGCCTCTGGCGCAAATCCCGCTCCCTCCCTGACTTCCTCCATTACAAATTCTCCCTCTCCTCCCTCTCCTCGGCTATCTCCCTAGCTAGGCAGCGCTATTATGCCTCTAGGATCGAATCTTTCTCCCGCGACCCTCGCCGCCTTTTCTCTACTTTCGACTCCCTTCTCAAACCCCCCTGCCCTCCCCCGCCCTCTTCCCTTGCTGCTCGGGATCTTGCGTCGTTCTTCACCTCCAAGATTGACAAGATCCGTCGGGATATTGCCTCCCTCCGCCCCCCGCCCCCCTCCCTCCTCGCATCCTTCCCTCCTGCCTCTCTCCAGGAAATCTCTGCTCTTCTCTCTTCATCCAACCCCTCCACCTGCCCCCTTGACCCGATCCCCTCCCGCCTCCTGACCTCTATTGCTCCCACTGTCGCTCCCCCCCTTCTGCATGTTGTCAATCTCTCCCTTTCCACAGGCTCCTTCCCCTCTGCCTTCAAACATGCCACTGTCTCCCCCATCCTCAAAAAGCCTACCCTGGACCCTTTCGATCCCTCTAGTTACCGGCCGGTCTCCCTCCTTCCCTTTGCTTCGAAGCTCCTGGAACGTGTCGTCTACTCCCGCTGCCTGAACCTCCTCTCTGCCAACTCCTCCCTCGACCCTCTCCAGTCCGGCTTCCGCCCCCTCCACTCTACTGAAACTGCCCTGGCCAAGATCACCAATGATCTACTTGTCGCTAAATCGAAGCGCCACTACTCCGTTCTTGTCCTCCTTGACCTCTCTGCTGCCTTTGACACTGTCGACCACTCGCTCCTCTTGGACTCGCTTTACTCTTTGGGCTTCCGTGGCTCTGTCTTTGACTGGTTCTCCTCCTACCTCTCTGACCGCTCCTTTAATGTCTCCCTCCCCGAGTCGACCTCCCCCTCCCTTCCCCTCTCGGTTGGGGTTCCCCAAGGTTCTGTCCTTGGCCCTCTCCTCTTCTCTATCTACACCCGGTCCCTTGGTGAAATTATTGCCTCCCACGGGTTCCAATACCATCTCTATGCTGATGACACCCAACTCTATCTCTCTACCCCCTCTCTCTCCTCCTCTGTCCGCTCACGCCTCGTCGACTGCCTCTCTGATATCTCCGCCTGGATGTCCCGACGCCAACTCAAACTGAACATGGCCAAGACTGAACTCCTCATTTTTCCTCCCTCCCCCTCCTCTCCCTCTGACCTGACCGTCTGCATTGATGGGGTCACCATCCGTCCTGTTCTCCGTGCCCGCAGCTTGGGCTTCATTTTTGACACGCACCTCTCCTTTAAACCTTACATTGACTCTGTGGCCAAATCCTGCCGATTCGCTCTCCTCAACATTGCCCGCATTCGCCCCTTTCTATCTGTCTCCTCGGCCAAAATCCTTGTTCATGCCATGGTTATCTCTCGCCTCGACTACTGCAACCTCCTCCTTGCTGGCCTCCCTCGCTCCCACCTGTCCCCCCTTGTGGCGATCCAAAACTCTGCCGCCAAGGTCATTCACTCTGCCCGTCGCTTCGACCATGTGACGCCTCTCCTCCTCTCCCTTCACTGGCTCCCCCTTCCGGAACGTATCCTGTTCAAACTCCTGGTTTTCACGTTCAAATCGCTCCATGACCAAGCTCCCCCTTACCTCTCGGACCTAATCGCCCTACGCGCTCCTGCGCGCGCTCTCCGCTCTTCCGCTGTCCCCTCCCTCGCTCTCCCTCGCTTCTCCTGCTCGCCCAACCGCCTTCGTCCCTTCTCCCTCGCTGCCCCGCATGCCTGGAACTCCCTCCCTGCCGACGTCCGCCTCGCCTCCTCCCTCCGCTCCTTCAAATCCCTCCTCAAGACCCACCTTTTCCATGCTGCCTTTCCCAATGCCCTCTAGTCTTTCCCCTTGCTCTTACTGTCGGCCCTCCTCTGCTGACTGCTGCTACCGACCACCTTGTAACCAAGCCAAGTACACGCGCCTGAGACTTCGCATCCGCCTGAATGTTTGTTTGTCTTCTCCCATGTCTCTCCCGCTGTCCCCTCTCCTTGTCTCCCCCTCCTTGTCTTTTAGATTGTAAGCCACAGGTAGGGACCGCAGCTGATTATATGTTCTGTACAGCGCCAGGTTGTTACTGGCGCTTTATAAATGTTTAATAATAATAATAATAATAATAATAATCCTACCCATTTTACCAAAAAAGTTTGTGTTTTCCCCTCCCTCTCTCCGTTAAAACCTTTTCTATTCTGTAGACATGGTCCTCATGATGATGGTTTATTTTTTGTAATTCCTCAGGATAGAATGAGCCAGTAATGTTCTCACCCCCATAATCTTTTTAACTTGCAAACTGTTCTCTGCCCCCTTGTTACAGCATCTGTCACAATAAATACTTTGTCGGTAAATGTTTGTTCGTATCCTTTTTCCAATCTTCTCTTGTGTTTAGATATTCTTACATGGTCTTCTTTCTTCAATAGAGACTTGCAGGGTTTTGTTTTAAAACTGCCCCCCCCCCCCGTAGACTGTTCTCCATACCCTTAAAGAATTAACGGCAGTCATATCTGCGAGGCTGCGTTATATTGTTCTGTGATAGCTATGATTATAACTCTGCATAAAGGCTTGGAGCACATCCACGTATTGAAACATGTTATGGGCTGTAATGTATCTCAACATTTTTGTTCTCAATGTTCTGGTAAACCTTTCCACCACGGACGCCTTGACCTCATTATTGGTCACAAAATGATGAACTCCTTCTTGATTTAATAATTTATTTAACGCCTTGTTTAAAAATTCTTTCCCCCTGTCTGTGTGCAGCATTTGAGGAACCCTTCCTTGGCTGAAAATAACCTTAAAAGCTTTGGTCACTTTTCACCATGTCTGCCCATGCTTATTTAGACAAAATATCTATCCCAGTAAAAATGTACATATAACCATCATTGTACTTAGAATAAGTTGACATATTCATTAAATTGGCTTGCCACTGGGCGTCCACCTCTGATACAACTGTTTTATTTCTTTTAATTTTAACTCTAGCCTGTTTGTGCAGTGTATAAGCATCTTGATCTGTAAGCCACTGGGCTTCTTGCCTTCTTCTCAGGGTGCTCCCCTGCTTTTTAGCGCTTCTGTGTAGACCTGTTACACCCCCAAAGCTTCCAGCCTCTCTTGGATTGTAATAAATGTTCTTTAACAGTCCCATAATTTCCGACACCCCCCCCCTACCCTCTGGGACCCAAAATGTATAGACACGAGAAAGCAAAAGTCCTTAATCATTTTATTTTTATTCATACATTTGTTAAGCAAAATTACAAAAAATAAAAGAGCCACATTCTACAGCCTTCTTAAAAGAAACACACGCACACACACACACTCTTCTAAATCAGCTTTCTGAAATACAAATGAAAAAATAAAACACCAATCACTGTCTTATTTTTAGTCTTAATGGATCATCCGTATTTTGGTAAAAAAATGTATAATGTATATCTCGAACCCTCTTACAAACCATCAGCCCATGTTTTGCTGAAACCCTCTCACAGGTTCCTCATCATCCCAAAACATGCATTCATGACGACATTGGCTGGAATGTTCTATAACACATGCCGGACAATTATCATGAAGCTGCTGCTTCCAGCAATGCTGAATGATTTTTACTATGACCGCCTGAATAATCTGATAAATCGAGATGTATCCTTCAGAGTACTGGAACTACTAGTACTATGCTTGCAGGAGGGGCAGGATATAAATATATTAAATTAAATTAAATAAATAATAAACTCATCCCCTAGCACTGCTTCTGAAATAAAGAATGTATCATTCTAATCAAAAGCCAGTTTTATTATTTTTGGCTTCTTACTACAATCAATAGAATGCATCTCATCATGGTATAAACGGTCATGAAACAATGTCCGGCTCCATCTATGGACTTCTCTGGCCATTTGTAATGGAACCACTTGCTGTCATGTATTTCCTATTATAAGCATATATTTTTGGCCATCTGTGTTCCTAA
>QEPC01010771.1:542782-572135 GCA_003113815.1 Sphenodon punctatus
CCCCTCCTAAAAGGGGCGGACCCGTTCACTCCCTTTCGGCGCGGCCTCTCCTTTCGCGCCGAACCGTTCGTTGCCCTGGCAACCTCCGCCCAGGTTACTTCCTTTCAGGCTGCAATTGCAGCTCCTCAGGTCTCCTCCTTCTGCATCCCATGATGGGGGGGCGCGGCAATTGCGCCGTCGCCGCTATTTGCGGCGAGGGGACTTGTCAATGGAGCCTCTGATCGGTCACTGATGCCGCTTAATGCGAGGTCAGTAGTTAATAAAACAATTGTCATCCATGATCTTACTCAAGACGAGGCTGCTGAGCTCGTATGCATTACCAAGACCTGGCTGGACGAGGCTTCTGGGTCTGGGTTGGCCCAGATGGTTCTGGCCAGGTTGCAGCATCAGTCCAGGATTGGGAGCTGGAGGGGCGGGGTGGGCAGAGTGGCGATGATCTGTAAAGATAATCTGGTCTATCAAAGGTATCCAGTGTCTGACTTGCCCAATAGCGTTTCCACCTTGTGTTTGAGGGCCGGGATAGATGGAGGATTCTTCTGGTGTACCAACTAGCCCTTTGCACGGCAGACCCCCTGAATGCTCTGGCCAAGCTGATCTCAGAGGTGGTGTTGAGATCACCCAGACTTCCTGTCTTGGATGATTTCAACATACATACTGAGGCCAGCCTTTCAGGAGCAGAGCATGCTTTCATGGCCACCATGACAACCATGAGTCTTTCCCAGACAATATCTGGCCTAACACATGAGGCTGGACACACGTTGGATCTCATGTTCTGGAAACAGAGGTTCTGAGTGTTGGGAGTGTTGTTATGACATCATTGGGCATTTTTACACACACCTTAAAGTTCCAGATTTTTCAGTCTTCTGGATTTACAAGTCCACAAGTAAATTCCGGATGCATTCTTCACACAAACACTGCCCTGAGGCAACCTAAAGTAGCCGCAGCTGGAGACTTGAGTGGCTGCCATGGAAACCAAGTGACCACAGCTGCCTGGAGCAAAGCAGTTTACAATGAGAATGTTTTACACACAAAAGTCCTGGGAGAAGTTCTACACAGAAGTTCAAAGAGCCAGACGTTTAAGATCTGGGTGAGTGATTTTATAGCTAAGCACCAACACCTTGAAATGGGCCTGGAAGACTATAGGCAGTCAGTGCAGAGAGAGGAGCACTGGTGTAATGTGCTCATGGCGACCCATTCCTGTGAGAAGGCAGTCTGCCACATTCTGCACCAGCTGCAGCTTCCGAACTATCATCGTGGGTGGCCCCACGTAGAGCATGTTACAATAGTCCAGTCTTGAGGTGATGAAAGCATGGATGATGGTGGCCAGGTCAGAGTCCAAGACGTATGGTCAAAGCTGCCATACCAGATGTAATTAACAAAATGTGCTTCTCACTACAGCCCCCACCTGGACATCCAGGAGGAACTGAGAATTGAGGAGCAACCCCCTCCCCTCCACCCCGACTATGAACCTGAGGAACCAGCAGAGGGCACTGACATGGCACTGAGACTGTACTTGTGGCCTTGGTTGACGAGCTCCACTTCAAATCTAACAAGTAATTGTTTCCTGCTTATTTTGTTAGATCTTGGAGAAGCCTTTGATACAGCTGATCATGGGGTGTTGTTGACATTGTTGAGGGACCTAGCAGGGGTTCTCTGGGCTGCTCTTGAGTAGTTATGTTCATTCCTAGCTGGGAGAACCCAGAGGGTGGTGATGAGTGGTGGCTCGTTGTCCCCTTGGGAGCTCCATTGTGGGGTCCCACAGGGTTCCATCTTGTCCCCACTCCCATTCAATGTGTATCTGAAGCCCCTGAGTGAGACTGTTCGGAGATTTGGAGTGAAGAACCATCTGTATGCTGATGATGCCCAACTCTCTCTCTCTTTTTCATCTGATCCAGGTCTTGCAGTCTTGGTGCTTTTGCAGTACATGGCTGATGTTGGGACTGGATGCGGGAGAACAGATTGAAGCTGAATCCAGGCAAGACTGAGGTGTTGATGGTTGACTGGCCTTGTGACCTGGGGGATATAGGAACTCCTGTTACTAACAGGGTTTGGCCTCCTTTTGATCTTTCAGGTTCACAGCTTTGGAGTGCTCTTGGATCCACTGCCGTTCCTGGATTGCCAGCCCGTGGCAATGTCCAGGAGTGCTTTTCTCCATCTTCATGAGAAGGCTACAACCTTTTTTAAAATCAGATTTGGATTTGGCCACCTTCGTCCATGCCTTTGTAACCTCAAGGCTAGACTACTGCAAGGCGCTCTACATGGGGCTGCCCTTGATGACTTTTCGGAAGCTGCAGCTGGTGCAGAATGTGATGGCCTGCCTTCTGTTGGGGGGCAGATAATTGGGATCATATTATGCCATTGCTCCAGAGTCTGCACTGGCTGCCATAGCTTTCCAGGTACTATTCAAAGTGCTGGTTTCGATCTATAAAGCCCTAAAGGTGGGGGAGGTGCTGGCTGTGCCCTTGTCATGGACGAATCATTACCTCCTGCAGGCCAGTCTCCTGGCACATGTCTGCCTTTGGAAAGGTGCGGAACCAGTTTGGTTGGTTTGGCCTCAGAGACTATGGAACCAGAGAGGTTCTGGAATGCTCTGGGGGAGTTATCCCTTGATCTTGACGCCCGCCCATTCAATGACCTCGTCACATTTTGGAACACCTTGCTGATGGAGTGACTCCTAGGTGTCCACTCCCTTCTCGTCATCACCACAGACCCCCCCCCCATGGTTTACGGAGGGCCTGCGGTTATTGAAACAGGAGGGGAGGCAGTTAGAATGATGGTGGCATTTTTCTCCGGCTGAAGCCGACAGATTGCAGCATAGAGCGAGTTTAGGAGCCTATGCTGTGGTTGTGCAGGCAGCGAAGAAGTTCTTCGCTGCCCTCATAGCATCTGCAAAGTCTCATCTAGCGGAGCTTTTCCGGGTTGTGAGAGGGCTGGTTAGTCGGCCTCCCTCCGCCTGGAGCTGGATTCATCCAGTGCCTGCTGTGATATGTTTGTTGAGTACTTTGCAGATAAAATCGCACGTATTCAGCCCAAGTTCAATGCCACATTTATTGCAGTAGGAGAACCAGAGGTTATGGATGCCCCGTCTGGTCCTATTTTGTGGGATCAGTTTCGGACGGTATCGTCCACTGATGCGGGGGATGCTCTGGGGGCTGTTAGGGCCACTTTTTGTGAACTGGATCCATGCCCGTCCTGTCTGGTCAAGGCCAGCCAGAAGATGTTAGGACCATTGCTGGCTGGGGAGGTCAGTGCCTTCCTATGGGAGGACAGAGTGCTGGACCACCTCAAGGAGGCAGTGGTGTGGCCTCTGCTCAAAAAACCATTGCTTCATGTTGACTCCCTAGCCAGTTATCGACGGCACTGGCTGCCTATAGTCTTCCGGGCCCAATTCAAGGTGTTGGTATTGATCTATGAAGCCCTACATGTTCTGGACCCTGCCTACCTGCGAGACCGCCTCACTCCCTGGGCTCTGGATCGTCCCTGCGGTCATCAGGGCTGCCCTTCTGGAGGTCCTCTGGGTATTCTTGGGGTGGGGGCAACAATGGAAAGAGCAGTCTCAGTGGCCGCACCACGGCTGTGGAACTCCCTCCTGGTGGAGGCCCGGATGGCCCCGGACCTCCCTGCTTTTCAATGTCAATATAAAACCTGGCTGTTCCACCAGACTTTAGCGGGGCAGGGAGGGAGGGTGGTGGGCGGAGGTTTGAGGGTGGGAGGTTGTGTTGTGTTTCTTGGCTCCACTTTTATTGTTATGATGATGATTTTTATGAAATTGTGAGCCACCCTGAGCTGTTTGGTCAGGATAGGGTGGGGTATAAAAATGTTGAAATAAATAAAAAATAAAATAAAATAAAAATAAATGGCTTGGGCCCCAGGTATCTGAAAGACCACCTCCTCTCTTATGTTCAGTCACAGCCTCTGAGGTCATCCTGGAGCACTCTCTTGTGGGTACCATCAGCATGCGAAGTTTTCACAAGGGCACACAGAGAGGTATTCTTGGTAGCTGCCTCACAATTATGGAACTCCCTCCCCTTGGAGATCTGAGTTTGCTCATTTTCCAGGAGCGGCGTAAGACCTTTTATTTGGCCAGGCATTTGGCAGGCAGGGCTAGGCTAGGTGGAGGGGTTAGGGAAAAGGGTGGGGGAGGCTACGTGATGTGTTTTTTTTAGTTGTTTTAAATTTTTTCATATTTTGTAAGCCACTCTGAGCGTAATTGCGAAGGGTGGGGTAAAATATGAATGAATGAATACTCTTGAATTCTTTTCCTGGTTTTGCTTCAAACTGGATGTGTAACCTTGGTCAAGTTATTCAACCTTTCTACACTTCAGCGTGCCCTTTAAAAATGTATAATAACTGACCTATCTCTCACATTAGTAACGAGGATTCATTATAGTGGTTGTCAAATGCTTTGAAATTTTAGGATGACTACAAAAGTGCAATATGATCTATTACCAGGCTTCAAATCCTTGGGTGTCCTTGGACAAGTCACTATCAGCCTCAGTTCAGCCAATTCTGTAGAAGGGGACTGAAGTATGATGGCCTACCTCCCAGTTGTGCTATGAAGAGGAACTAGGTAAGAATTGTAAAGTACTTTTTACATTGAAGGTGCTGTACCAATAGTAAACGATACATAATTTTTAATTCATCCATTATTGAATATGATACATTGGTAAGTGCAAACCTAATTTTCCCTGTTGTCTCTCTCACAAACAAAGGACACTGTAGTGCAAACTGAATGTTAAGAACTAGTAGGAAAGGGATAGAGCAGGGATACTCAACATATGGATCAAGAGCCAATGTGTTCCACAAGTCCATCTGCTATGGCCCGTAGATAGGTTAGCCCAGACTATCGTCTGTGGCCCAGAAAGATGCCACTCTCCCAGGAGTCCCAGAACGACGCTGCTGACACCATCGTAAGGGAGATGCCGCAGGGTGCCCTTTATGACATTTGGGCAGAAAACTCAAATAGAATCAAGTAAAATTTGGGTCAGGAGTCTGGGATTCCTGGGCTCAGGGCAGGATGGATGTGTGGTCCAATATTGGGCCAACCAATATATTGTGGCCCACCCAATGATTTAAGCTGAATAACCCTCAGATACAGCATAAAATAGAAAATATTGTATGGTCAATAACTCAATGGTGTGCCTACATCTTGCACAGTGGATGTGCAGCTCAGATCATCCATCTCAAAAAGGATATAGTCAGGAACCTGTTTTCTCTGCATTTCCCCCATTGGTGGCAATAGGGGAAGCGCAGTGAATGCAGATTCCTGGAATATAGATGGGTTAGAGATTGGGGGGGGGGGATGATCAAGCGTATGGAACAGTTTCCATATGAAGAGAGGCTGAAAAGGGCTATGTAATAGGGAGACAGCCCAGCCCAGCAGTAAGTCCTTGCAGGACTGGATCTCTGACTCTGATTTCTGCTTCCCCAGTTCATAACAGGGAAAAAGAGTCTTGTGGCACACTAAAGACTAACAAGAAAATGTCTTTATTTTGGCATGAGCTTTTGTCAGCAAGGGAGTTAGCTCTTGCTGACGAAAGCTCATGCCCAAAAAAAGAAATTTTCTTGTTAATCTTTAAGGTGCCACAAGACTCTTTTTTGCTGTTTTTAGAGCTATACACTAACACGGCTCCTTCTCTTGCTCACTCACTGTCATTAATACCCTTCTACTGTTTCCCGAGGGGAATGACAATGTCCTGGCTGTTTCTCTCACACTGATGTTCTCAACGCACTGGAGAATTGCTCATGATAGACCCCAAGGCCTCGGTTCATGATCCTTCAGGCCTCCACCTGAGAGTAAATGTCCACAGATCTCCTTGGAGACAGAGGTCTTTTTGGTGCTGAGGTTCTTGGCCTGCTGTCTCCACTAGTCTCCTTGTGCTCCTGGATCTCTGGTCTGAACCAATGTCTATCATGGGCGCCTCTGCTCTCGGGGACTTTGGCCAGCCTGGTGTCTATCTCCCTCCTAGCATCATCTTGTACCTCCATGATGGCCCCAGCCCCAGAGCAGCTCAATCAGGTTAGCAGCCAGGCTCCCTATAGCCCATCCTAGCTAGGGTCCTTCCACTGCTGTCTGGCTCCTGCCAGTCTCCTGGCGGTGTTAGGCGTCCCCTGCCTGCCAATCTACCTCCAACATACACAGATCATATGGGCCTGGTAATGCAAGGAGCCCTGGCCCTTGATCAGGGTTTTATTTTTAACTGAACATTAAAAATTAATTATGGTACCATTCTCCTTTTTTAAAATATGTGAATCAGTGTGTGTCAGGAGCGGGCCTGCCCACATCATCATTTCACACAGAGCCCCAGCTTCTCTGAATCTGGCACTGCTAACCCATCACAGGGACAGGAAAACTTTCCCCTCCTGGGGGGCCAATTTGAAGATTAGTACAAGCTCCAAGGGCCGCATAAAAGCTTAGGTGCAGGGGTGTAGTCAAGGAGACTAGGGAGCATGAATCTATGCCACGAATCTGTCGCCTATCCTTGTGTGCAGGCTCTCATCGCTGCTGCCTTCCCCTGAACTTAGCGTTCAGGACTTCGGGGAAGAAAGTGGATCTGGGGGCCAGATCCAATCATTGGAAAGGGATCACATAAAAATTTGCCATGGGCCACATTTGGCTCCCGAGCTTCAGGTTCTCTGCCCTTGGTATAAAAGTAGGGGGAAGACTGGTGGAACATGCCTCCCCGCCTGATCATGCGGTACAAGGGGCAGTTCCCTTACTTAATGGGAGAGAGAAGCAGAATAAGGATAGAACTGTTCCATACTTTCACACACAGTGTAGCAGATCCCCCTCCCCTGCACCCCACACGTCCCTCTCTTTCCTTGCATCCCCCATATGTTTGTTTATACCCTAAGTCAACAAGATTAAAATTGGGGGGGGGGGATAAAAACTTGCAAAATGTTACCATGAACTTCAGTGAGATCAGGACTTCTTGTTAGGGCGCTGTCGTTCATGGGGTCTTAAAAGAAGACTGATTGACTGCCACAAATGATTGAAAAACATATGCTAGAAGAATATTTGGAACCAGTCCGGGATGCTTGGAAAATGAAGTCCACATTGGATTATTAGACCGCGACAAGATTTGAATTGCATTCATCAAAGTTTGTTAGGCTGAGCAACATAAATATATGTGTGTGTATGATACACACATGTGTATATGTGATTGGGTATATCTGTTTGGGTGTGTTTATTTGCAACACTGGTCCCTGACCCTCCCAGGCTCAGCTTGCAAAGCCTAAGGAATTTCTGCTTGCACTTTCTCATATATGATTCCCAATCCCCTTCTCTTTCATATTATAAACATATTATTGCAAATAGACGGTGAAGGGTCTCTCTTCCCACCCCCAGCCTTTTTTGCGTTACTTTTTTAAAAATGAATTGTTATCAGATTTAATGATATGATAAGCTTTAAAGTTCCCCTGGGAAGCTACTGCAGCCACGCTGATTTGCATAAGCATTTTCCTACACATAATACGGCATGCAAGCTCTCTGATCTCATTATTCATTAGAAAATTAATGATATCTCTCAAAAAACGTGAAAGCCGACTGGTTCCTGCAAAGAGTGCTGGAAATTGGCGAGATCTCGATGCGGTGGTCATTTTCAATTTACTGGCTTTAAAAAAAGATGCTTTTAAGCAAATAAAAGGGTGCTGACATCAAACAGATACTTGTCCTGCTGCCAGGGAACGAGCTGCCTTTTAAGGCAGGAAGGTGGGACTTGGGTGATGTGAATAGGGAGAAAAGAAAACAAGCCAGTCAGAGTTAAGCAGCTCTGCCCCATTCATGAAAAATGTCTAGGCTTGTTTCCTCATTACCAGAGGTCTTTTTTGCTTGAATTCTAAAGCCTGTGTGCTCTGTTCCTGCCAAATAATAAATAGCAGCCTGTTGTTTAAAAAAAAAATGAAAAGAAAAGAAAAAAAAGTGCAAACTAAAGGAGGGGGGGGGTGTTAAGTGCTGTTGCCCATGCTCCATAGCTTGTGGTGTCCCACAGATCAAGAGAGAGTGTTAATAAAATCCCTGATAACTATATTCTAAATTGAGACTTTTGGAGTTTGTCACCGAATTAACTGTGGCATTTTCACTCCTGGGGAGGACAGGCTCCTAATCAAGGACAGCATGAATTGCTATCCGACTAGCCAGATTAGGAGCAGAGCTTTATCCTGCTTCTATTTAAATTAAAGGGCCAATCATTAGCAAAAGCTAAGCCCATTAAGTGAGTCTGCTGGATAGGGGAGGGGGAACGGGATATTAGGAACAGGATGATTATTTTTGCAACTCCGGTAGTGCAATTGTAGTGAGTTTCTTTCCTCATTGTTGTGTTTTGCATCAAAGCAGAATCATCCCTTGTATAAACCCCCTCCAAGAAAATGGGTGAAAATGCTAAAATGGATGGAGTCATTTGCAGCGGATCTGTTTGCTCTTCTTTCCTGCAATTTGTCGCTCAGATAGCAACAGACATTTCTGGGGTGTGGTGGAAAAGGGATATTAGGCACGCACTGCAACATCCTGTTTTGGAACACATTTCATACAAGGCTCCCAGGCTCAGCATTACAAAATTCTGCACTCAGGGCTGTCATTAGCCAAACTTTTTCACACCGTTTCATTTTCCCCCCTCGATGATCAGTAGCGACATAAAGGAAACATCTGGTCTTAATGTGTCCGAATTAGGAGATGGTATAGGAAGAACTTGTCAGAACAACTGCAGCCGGGAAATAACCGTCCAGGGAGAATTTTTGCAATGCAGTAAGAGTTGCAGGGGTGGGGTGCTTTTTACAGCACAGTGTTATTGTCATCTAGGGAAGTGAGGATTACATCAATTCAGCGATAATTCTGCCAGTGCAGTGACAATTTCACCAGGCAGGGGTTCTGCCAATGCAGTGATAATAGCACCAGGCAGGAGGTTCCATCAGTACAGTGATAATTACAGCAGGCAGAGGCTCTGCCAGTGCAATGATAATCACTCCAGTAGTCCCGCCAGTGCAGTGCAGTGTAGTAATAGCACCAGGCTGGAGGCTCCGCCAGTGCAGTGACAATAGCACCAGGCTGGAGGCTCCGCCAGTGCAGTGACAATAGCACCAGGCTAGAGGCTCCGCCAGTGCAGTGACAATAGCACCAGGCTAGAGGCTCTGCCAGTGCAGTGACAGTAGCACCAGGCTAGAGGCTCTGCCAGTGCAGTGACAATAGCACCAGGCTAGAGGCTCTGCCAGTGCAGTGACAATAGCACCGGGCCGGAGACTCTGCCAGTGCAGTGACAGTTGCACGAACCAGGAGGTTCTACTGGTGCAGTGATAACTGCACCAAAAGTCTGATTCCGCCAACTATTTCTCCAGTGTAGCGCTAGCAAGTTCCAATGTTTGGCCAGAATGAAATCCACTGCTGTGTGGAGGGATGGGTTCAAGTCATGGGAGACTCAATTAAACCCTGTTTTGGGACCTAAGTGGTGCTTGAGCCTTGGGCTGGCCCTGTGCACCCAGATGGCTTTAACCTTTATGATGATATTGTTCCATTAGATCCTGCTAGGCTGTGGTTAAGGCTGTTTCCCATGAGACTCTATGCACAGCCTTTAGTGCTGCGGGAGCCTGCGAGAGTCAAGTGACGCACAGCTTCCGTCTTGTGGGAAAGGAGGAAGTGCGGGCCTGTCGCCGACACGCACACGCGTCAGTACTCTGTCCGACGTGCATGCTTGCCAGAGACAGACCCGCACTTCCGCCTTTCCCACAAGATGGAAGCCGTGCGTCATTTGACTCTTGCTGGCTCCCGCGGCGCCAAAGACCACGCATGGAGTCTCATGAGAAAGTGGCCTTAGTTATTTTAAAACTTGTCGAGAAAATGCCTCGGCAGTAGCAGAAATAATGCAGGGAACATATCAAGAAGGAAAGATCAGCTTTTGGAGGACACGAAAAATGTGGCTTATTCAGTAGTTCATCAGCCAGCTGCAAGATTATAGGTGTTCTCCCACGTTACTAAGCATGCACCATTTGCTTCTGCAAGAAACTGCACGAGTGTGAGGGATGGGAAAGGGGAAGAGTTACCTTTGCGGTCCTATGCACGGAGTACCCCTGGAAAATAACCCTCAGGATCGTACGGTGGCACTGATTCCCACGCAACGGGATCCTGCCGCAATCATCACAGGGTATGGGTAACTAGGTCTTTAGGAGAACTCACCACAGTGCAGAGGTGCGCAGGGAAGCCTTATCCTACTTTGGTATGGGGGGTGGGGGTACTTCCCACAGTGCAGAAGTGCGCAGGCAACCCCAACTAACCCTTCTAATCCACCCTCTCTCACACACACACAGGGAAAAAGGGGAAGTGGAGCACCCTACAGGAGTGAGGTGTGGGGATAGGGATTCTCCTGTCCTAAGTGATCTCACACACACCACAGTTCCCAAATACCCTAAACAGACACATAGGGTGAAAACAGACATGACGCTAACCACCCTTTAATCATCCTTGGTGGTCATTTATGCATGTTATAGGGCTGCATAGGGCACCAATACAGCCCTGCAACATGCATAAATAACCACCAAGGGTGTTAAAGGGTGGTTAGCGTCATGTCTGGTTTCACCCATAAGCACAAGCACACAGAAACACAATTTCCAACTCACAGACCCCTCCACATGTACTGTAGAGATTCCCCACTAGGTATTGTCACAGTAGAGCTAACAAAACCACAACAACAATCCCAGCAGAGTGGCCAGTCTTACAGGGCAAGCACTGATCACCGGCAAGGAAGCCACTTTTGTGCCCTAGGCCCTGTCCCAGCACAGTGCACGCCAGCCCAGGCGCTCCGAGTGCTACAGCGCCTCAGACTCAGTGTGCATGCGCGCCCCGGCATTGGGCACCCCGGCACTGGGCACTCCACCAGCATCCATTGAAGCCCCGCCCCCTGTCCCTGCGGCCGGCGGTGAGTCTGCTTGCCATGCAGCCTTCTCCCTGCGGCTTGGAGATTCCTCCTTTGCTGCTGAGGACCCCCCAGGTTCCCGGAGAGTTGCTGCCTGCAGGCGGGGGAGGTGCCTGGACCCCCTATGGGCAGGCCACTAGTGCCTGACAAAAAGAGGTAAATGTTTTGCAGCTTTTGTCACATGAGAAAGCAAAACCGTGTAGCTTTGGTGCCGATTATGTGGAGGCTGCAGAGTTCATGATCAGCCCCACAGCCACGTGGCTTTGCTTTCCCACATGACAAAAGCTGCACAGCATTTACCTCTCGCAGTTTCCCGCAGAGATAAACAGTGCGCATTCAGTAACATGAGAAAGCACCCTATTTCGTAGAGCTTTTCAAATCTGCACCATAACGCCTTGCACACATAATGAAAACCTTTTAGCTACAACATACATCTGAGAAGTTCCGGATTTGCAGATGAGAGACCACTTATTGACATATGCAAACATCTGGAGCAACCTGTGGCCTGGAATAGGAAAGTTGCCACTCAGAGCAACAGCTGGTTCAAGAACATTGACTGACCAATCCAAAACTGGGACCTAGATGGAAAGAATGCTTTGATGACACCTTCCATCCAGCTGAGATCAGGGCTTCATTGTGTTATATAATACGTGGACACATTGTAAGAACACAGGGTGCAGCCATACAAGCTGGGGCAGGCCCAATCCCTCATGCTCCTAGTGACTGGCAAGCACAGCCATCACACTTTGTCCACGAGGTCCACTCCCCTGTGGCCATCATCAGTCCCGCCATGCCCCAGGATTTTAAAAGACCCACATGCGCTCCTCCTCCCACGTAACAGCTGACTGGAGCACACATGCCCCTCCTACCTGCCCAACAAGATCATGGGAGGGGGCCTGGGAGGAGTGCACATTCTCCCCTGGACCCTCCTCTCCGTGATCAGCTGTTGAGTGGGTGGGAGGGGGCGTGTGTACTCCTCCCAGGCCCCTCTCCCCCAAACCACCCACCCAACAGTTGATCTGGGGAAGGAGGGGCCTAGAGGAGTACGTGTGCACGCTCCTCCCAGGCCCCCTCCCATGATCAGCTGTTGCGCGGGTAGGAGAGGCGTGTGTGCTCCAATCAGATATTACGTGGGAGGAGGAGCACCCCCCTCCCAACCCACTCACCTAACAGCTGATCGGAGGGAGGAACCCAAAGAAGAGTTTGTGCTCCTCCCAGGCCCCCTCCCTCTGATCAGCTGTTGTCTAGGTGGGAGGGGGGTGGATGTGCTCCTCCCAGGTTCCCCTCTCCCTTGATCCACCTGCCTGGGTAGGAGAGGTGTGTGTGCTCCAATCAGCTATTACATGGGAGGAGGAGCACACACATGCCTCCCAACCCCCCAATCCACTCACCTAACAGCTGATCAGGGGAGGGGCCCCGAGAAAAGTTTGTGCTCCTCCCAGGTTCCCCTCCCCCTTGATTCACCTGTCTAACAGCCGATTAGAGGAAGGAGAATCCCAGAGGAGAACACGCTCTTGCCAGGCCCCCGTTTCCTTGGGCAGATGGGAGGGGTACACATGCTTCTCCCAGGCCCCCTTCCACCCCATCCACCTGCCTAGCAGCTGATCAGGGGCCTGGGAAGAGGGTGCAAACTCTTCCCTAGTTCCCCCCTCCCCGATCAGCTGTTAGAAAGTGGGGGAATGGGTGCATGCTCTTCCCAGGCTCCCCTCCCCCATAATCAGCTGTTAGGCGGCAGGAAGAGGGCACACCTCTGGGTCCGATCCACAGACCCTGCCTTGCCACAGCCTGGCCACATGGGAGGCGGGCCCATGAGGAGATGGGCCTCCGCATTCTGCACCAGCTGCAGTCTCCGTACCATCACTGAGGTTAGCCCCATGTAGAGCACATTGCAATAGTCCAGTCTTGAGGTAATGAAAGCATGGATGATGGTGGCCAGATCTGTGTCTGAGACATAAGGCTGACACAACAGATGTAATTGGGAAAATGCTCCCTTTGCCATGGGCATCACCTGGACATCCAGGCAGAGCCGTGAATCCAGGAGCACCCCCACACTATGGACCTGAAGAACCAACGGATGGCAGACCCCATCAATGACGGAAGCCACAACTCCCTCAGCCCTTCCTACCAGCATCATCTCCGTCTTGTCGGGAATCCGCTTCAGACTGTCCATCCTCATTCAGTCCCCCACAGCCGCCAGACACCAGGTAAGCACCATGACTGCCAGGTCTGGATCAGTGGAAAAGGAGAGGTAAAGTTGGGTGTCATCAGCATATTGATGACACCACAGACCAAACCCTTTGATGAGCTCACCCACTGGCTACATATACATGTTGAACAGGAGGGGGAACAAAATAGAACCTTGAAGGATTCCACACACGAGGTCCCGGGGAGAAGATCACCCAGCACCACACGCTGAGTTCACCCCAGCTAGGTCCCACAAGCAAGTCACCAGCCTCTCATGGTCAACAGTATCAAATGCAGCCGAAAGATCTAACCAGATCAACACGGTCGATTGATCTTAGTCCAACTCACGATGAAGGTCATCGACCAAGGTCACAAGCATAGTCTCAGTACCAAAACCCAGACAAAAGCTGGACTGTGAGGGATCCAGAAAACTTATACAGTCCAGATGCTCCTGAAACTGCCGAGCCATTAACTGTTCAATAACCTTCCCTAAAAAGGGAAGGTTAGAGACAGGTCAATAACTGGCCAGGGAGTCAACGTCCAATGATGGTTTTTTTTAGCAGAGGCCACACCAACACCTCTTTGAGGCAGCCCGGCACTCTTCCCTGCCTAAGGGAGGCATTGGCCACCCTGGTCATCAATGACCTCAACATCTCCCAGCTAGCCTTAATCAGCCAGAATGGGCACAGATCCAGTTCACAACAGGTGGCCCTGACAGTCCCCAGGACATCCCCTGCATCAGCAGGCGACACCGACTGGAACTGATCCCATAAAACAGGACAAGGTGGGGTATCCATTACCTCTGGTTCTCCTACTGCTGCAAATGCAACATTGAAGTTGTGGTGAATACAAGCAATTTTATTCACAAAAAGTCAACAAAAGTTTGACAGTGAGCATTGGAAGATTGCAGTTCCAGGCGGAGGGAGGCCAGACTGACCAGCCCCCTCACCACCCAGAAAAGCTCTGCTGGACGTGACTTTGCGGATGCTATGAGAGCAGCAAAGAACCTCTTCTTTACTGCCCACACAGCTACGGCATAGGTCCGTAAATTGACTCTATATCGCAACTGATCAGCTTCAGCGCGACAACGATGCCACCATCACTCAAACCACCACCCTTCTCGTTTCATCTGCTGCAGGTCCTCTGTAAATCAAGGGGACCTGCATTGTCTGCTGTCAGGGAGTGGAGGCCTAGGAGCCATTTGGTCGATAGCTTCAGTTAGCAGAGGATTCCAAAAAGCCACGAGGTCATCAAGTGGACAGTCATTGAGATCGGAGGGTAACTCCCCAAGAGCCTTCCAGAATGTTTCGGGTTCCATCAGTCTCCAGAGGCGGACCATCCGAACAGGTACTGCACTTTTCTGGGGGCCAACATGCACTAGGAGACAAGCCTGGAGAAGGTAATGATCCATCCATGACAAGGGCACAGTTGACACCTCCCCCACCAGTAGAAACCACACACACACACACACCCCAGGCCAGTGCAAAAAATTAGACCCAGTGTATGCCCCCCATCATGAGTCAGGCCAACAACCAGTTGAGACAGTCCCATGGTTGCTATGGCGGCCATGAACTCATGCTCCACCCCCCACTCCCCAAGGCTGGTGTTGGTGTTAATGTTGAAATTCCCCAGGACAACTGTCTTCAGGGACCGCAAGGTCACTTTTGACACCAGCTCTGCTAGAGTGTGCAGAGATCCTGCCGTACAGGTAGGTGCGTGGTATACAGTCTTTTTTTCAACCCAGTTATGCTATTGGCCTTCACAACATCACCTGGCAATGAGTTCCACAGGTTAATTGTGCATTATGTGTGTGGGGGAAATACTTCCTTTTATTTGTTTTAAACCTGATGCCTGTTGTTTTCATTTGGTGTCCCCTAGTGCTAGCATTTTGAGAGAGGATAAATAACAGTTTCCTATCCACTTGCTCTGCATCTCACATGATTTTTGTAAACCTCTAGCATATACCTTCTCAGTCCTCTGTTTTCTAAGCTGAAAGTGCTAACCAATTGAGCCTCTCCTCATACAGAAGTTATTCTACCTTTGATTATCTTAGAAGACTATCATAATAAAAGACAGTTCATGCCCAAGGCCTATTGAGAGAAAATTGTGACCATGGTACATCGTGGCAGTAGGCACCCCCACCTTCTCTCACCCCTCCTTCAATGCCTGACCAGGTCTTTCACCTGAGAACAGTCTTTTAAAGTCTTTCAGTAATAGTAGGAATGATACAGTGAAAATATCAAGACTAGCGCTGAAACGGGTAGCACATTTTGAACCTGCGTTGAGTATCAAAGATTTCAGGTAGCCTACCGGTTACCCAAATACCAAGACCAGTACCTGGTATTACCATGACCAAATTTTACCAACCTATTCTCACCAGTTCCTGATTTCATGTCATTTCGTCATCAATGGATGAATAAAAATAGACAGAAAAATGACAAATTGATAATCAGTAAAATGGTACAAAATGGAATTATGGTAACTCAATAACGGTAATTCACGGAACCCATTGGGCAATAAATCAGTGCCATTTCTCACCCGATCCACCCAAAACAATCCAAGTACCATAATTTCAATGAGTACACCCATTTTGCAGGAACTCTTTTCAGCTCTGATCAAGACGTGTTTGAACAGAGAGGTGCAAAGAAGGACACCAGAGAGGAACAAAAGTATGGAATAACTTCCATATGATGAGAGGCTTAATAGGTTAGGGCTCTTTCACTTAGGGGTGGGGGCATCATAGAATTTTACAAAATCATGTGTGGTGCATAGCAAGTAAATAAGGAGCTATTATTTGTCCTTTTTCAATACAATAGAACTAGGGGACAGTCTCTGAAACTAACTGGCAGCAATTTTAAAACAAAGAAAAGGAAGTACTTTTTCATTCATCATATAACCTGTGGAACTCACTGCCAAGGAATGCTGTTGAAGCCAAGAGCATAAATGGGTTAAGAACCAATTGAGTAAAAGGATACAACCATAAATTTCAGTATGCTCTTTGGTGACAACCGTCCACTCGATGACCTCGTGACTCTCTGGAACACCTTGTTGACAGAGGCTATTGACCAAATGGCTCCTAGGCATCCGCTCCCTGGACATCGCCAACGCAGGTCCCTTTGGTTTACCGAGGGACTGCGGCAGCTGAAGCCAGAAGGGTGGTGGTTGGAGTGATGGTGGCGCCGTACTCGTACTGAAGCCGACCGATTTCAGCAGAGTTAGTTTAAAAACCCATGCTGTGGCTGTGCAGGCAGCAAAGAATGAGTTCTTTGCTGCTCTCATAGCATCCACAAAGTCACATCCAGATGAGCTTTTCTGGGTGGTGAGGGGGCTGTTCAGTCCGGCCTCTCTCTCTGCCTGGAACTGCAATTTTCCAGTGCTCGCTGTGACATCTTTAGTGCCTTTTTTGTGGATAAAATTGCCTGTATTCACCACAACTTCAAGGGTGCATTTGCAGCAGTAGGAGAACCAGAGGTAATGGACGCCTTGTCCTGTTTTATGGGATCAGTTCCAGTCGGTGTCACCCTCTGATGCAGGGGGTGTCCTGGGGACTGTCAGGGCCACCTTTTGTGAAGTGGATCCATGCCCGTCCTGGCTGGTTAAGGCTAGCCGGGAGACGTTGGGGTCATTGCTGACTTGATGCAGTGGGAGAACCAGAGGTTATGAAAGCCCCATCTTGTCCTGTTTTATGGGATCAGTTCCAGTGTGTGTTGCCTGCTGATGAGGGGGATGTCCTTGGGCCAATTAGAGCTACCCTTTGTGAACTGGACCTGTGCCCATCCTGGCTGGTCAAGGCCAGCCAGGAGACATTGGAGCCATTGCTGGCGGGGTTAGTCAATGCCTCCCTGAGGGAGGGCAGAGTTCCAGAATGTCTCAAGGCGATGGTACAGCCTATGCTCAAAAAACATCACTTGACACTGACTCCCTTGCCAGTTATCGGCTAGTCTCTAACCTTCCCTTTTTAGGAAAGGTAATTGAATGGGTAATGGCTCAGCAGCTTCAGGGGCATCTAGACCATGTCAGTTTTCTGGATCCCTCGCAGTCCAGCTTTCGTCTGCATTATGGCACTGAGATTGTGCTTGTGGCTTTGGTCAATGACCTTTAGTGTGAGTTGGATCAGAGTCGGTCAACACTTTTGATCCTGTTAGATCTGTCGGCTGCATTTGATACCGTTGATCACGAGAAGTTGATCACGGGGTGGGCAGAATTGTTCTTGAAGAATGGTTCTGCTCCTTCCTGGCTGGGAGAATTCAGCGGATGGTTCTGAGGGACTATTCTTAATCTCCTCGGGACCTCTCGTGTGGAGTCCCGTAAGGTTCTATCCTGTCTTCTCGTCTGTTCAACGTATACATGCAGCCTTTGAGTGAGGTTGTGAGGGGATTTGGTGTTCGGTGTCATCAGTATGCTGATGACACACAACTTTACCTCTCATTTTCAGCTGACCCAGGCCCAGCAGACTCGGTGCTTACTCTGTGTCTGGCGGTGGTGGAGAACTGGATGAGGGCAAGCCATCTGAAACTGAATCTCGACAAGATGGAGGTGATGCTGGTGGGAGGGGCTGAGGGAGTGGTGGCCCCCATCATTGATGGGACTTGTGCCCCACTGGTCCCCCAGGTTTGTAGTCTGGGGGTGCTCCTTGATTCACTACTCCACGTGGATGCTCAGGTGGGGGCTGTAGCGTGGACCACTTTTCACCAATTACATCTGGTGCGGTGGCTTCAACCATACATCTTGGATTCCAACCTGGCCACCATTGTCCATGCTTTTATCACCTCAGGACTAGACTACTGCAATGCGCTCTACATGGGGCTATCCTTGGTGAAGGTTCGGAGGCTGCAGCTGGTGTAGAATGCAGCAGTTCATCTCCTTACAGGGATGGGGCATCGTGAGCACATTATACACCAGTACTCCCTTCATTGCACTAGCTGCCTGTAGTCTTCTGGGCCCAATTCAAGGTGTTGGTCTTGACCTATAAAGCCCTATATGGCCTGGGCCCTACCTACCTGCAGGACCGCCTCATCCCTGGGTCCTGGATCGGCCCCTGCGGTCAGTTGGGAGCACCCTTCTCGAGGTCCCCCGAGTTACTCAGGTTTCGATTATGAGGAGGGCGTTCTCAGTGTCGGCACCAAGGCTGTAGAACTCTCTTCTGGCAGAGGTTTATTTGGCCCTGGACCTTTCCTCCTTTTGACAACTGTGTAAGACCTGGCTGTTCCGCCAGGCTTTCAGTGGGGGAGATGGGTGATAGGTGGGAGGGTTGGTGGGTGGGTAGGGGGGTTAGCTCCACCATTGTGTCTATTTTATATTGTTGTATTTTATATTTATATTGTATTTTATGTTTTGCTAATATATTGTGAAACACCCTGAGCCTGGCTGAAAATAACACCGTTTTTAGACAAGGCGCTGCAGAAGCGCTTCCCAAGCCGCACGTTAAGACAGAAGCCAGCTGCGCTGCCGGAAGTGACGTTCTCCCCGTTGCTGGCAACGGCGGTGGCTGGAGACGCGGTGCTTTGCAGAGGCTCGTTTTAGAGACCTCAATTTTCAGGTCTCTAGAACACACCTTTGCAAAGCGCCACATCTCCGGCCGCCGCCGTTGCCAGCAACGGGGAGAACGTCACTTCCAGCAGCGCAGCCGGCTTCTGTCTTAACGCGCGGCTTGGGAGGCGCTTCTGCAGTGCCTCGTCTAAAGACGGTGTCAATATCAGGAAATGGACCACTCCATTATGACCTGCTGTGTACTGCCCTGAAGCAACCGAAGCAATAGATGGACCACTGGTTTGACCTAGTATGGCACTTCTTACGCTGTTAAAGGTCAGCTTCTTGAAGGGCAAGAAAAATATGGCTTATTCTGCAAACACAGCCTTACCTAGAGCAGGAGCCATTTCTTTGCTATAATCTCAGATCTGGAAACACTGTATTGTATTCCGTTAGTTGCTAGTTATCAATTTAGTTTCAGTTTGTAAGTTTGTCCAATGAAGGCTCCTGTAGCCTAAGCTGCAAGGGAGATGGGAGAAAGGAGAAGTATGGGCAGAAAGAGGACAAAGGCGGGAGGGAGAGAGAGAGAGAGAGTGGGGGCGGGAGCAATATGGTAGAGACTCTGTATGGGGTTGGAAATAAAGATCCTTGTTCTAGCTAATGCATGCCTCCAGTGTCTTGGATAAAGAGAGGCACAGTACAAAACAAAGTGGCAACTAAGGAAGGATTCACTTTTACTGACATAAGCAACTGTTGGAGTTCTGGTTTTGCTGCTGTTTGCTACTTCTCTGCATAACTGGGAAAATAAGATACAAGAACATGCAGGAATCCTGATGTTTGCTGATGCTGCCTACCATTCCCAGGGAACAAGTTAAAGTACAGTCTCCTTTCCAGTCTAGTGATCTTTCTTAGTTCCTGTATATCTCCCTATGACTTTGGTACTATCTACACTGTCATGGCACACATCGAGGCACCCCCTTTCTTCTTGCTCACTCGAGGAAATCTTCCCCTTCCTTGGAAACAATGGAAATCTTATTTCCGCAATTACCTGCTTGCTAGATACTAGTCCTGATCTCACCCCAGCAAAGCAGAAAGCCTTGAAGGCCAACACATCTTCCAATACCTTCCCTCACCTACCAACTGAGCAGAGGATGTGACCCCGTACGATGCTGCCCTTCAAGTCCTGGATGACCATTTTAATCCTCTCCTAAATGTAGTTGCAGAACATTACAAGTTTTATTCCTGTACCCAAATGCCCCATGAACCAATTGATCAGTACATTGCTTAACTGAGTGCCACCTGTGAATGTGCCAGCTTCACAGAGGAGATTAATAGAGACCAAACTGTCATGAAGACAAACCGTCCCAAAATCCGTGAGCAACTTCTCATGGAGAGAGGGCTTCCATTGCACAAAGCCATAGAAACCACAGAGAGTGCCATCCACTGTGAACTCTCCTTGATGCCACGTGTTGCCCCATCTGTAGACATGAACACAGTTCAGTCCAAACAGCCACTACGCAAAATCTCCCAGCTAACATCTCCAAAGCCAGGCACATCAAGTGCAAAAGAGCTACCAGTGCTACCGTAGTGGTGACCCCAAACGCAAACCTGGTTTTCAGAGGTGTCCAGCAAGAAAAGCAACTTGCAACAAAAAGGGGATACTTTGCCAAAGTCTGTAAATCTACTGTCACAATGTTGTGGCAGAAGCTCTCCCAGATGATAAGGAGGAGGAACCAGATTTTAACAATGTTCTGAATGTGACTGGAGATCATCAAGTCTCTCCACACTGCATAGTGCAAATCAGTGGCCACAAGTTGAGAATGCTAGCTGATTCAGCAGGTTAAAGTGGCGATGTATGCCAGTGACACAATGTTGTTCATAGCCAATATTAAACAATCAGTACCGAGACTAATAAAATGTCTGGAGGAATTCAGTCAAGTATCCGGGTACAAAATGAACATTTCAAAATCCAAAATGTTCCTAATGAACACGCAAAATATATCTAAACAAGACGTTCTAGAGATTACTCCATTTCAAATAAATAATGTGCAAATAAAATATTTAGGAATCAATCTAACCAAAAATACCCAATCATTATATAAGAGCAACTACTTACCATTACTGGAAAAATGCAAAAGTCTGAGGGATGCATGGACCTCTCTCCAATGTTCCTGGATGGGAAAAATAAATTTAATAAAAATGTTTATGCTCCCCAAATTGTTATACATAATAATGGCACTACCCATAAGAGTCCCAAATGAATTCTTTAATGCCCTTAATAAAATAATCTTTAGCATAATCTGGAGAAAAAAGAAACCACATATTAGAAGGTCTGTTCTTTTTACACCTACAGACTGTGGTGGTTTAAGCTTCCCTAACTTTAAAGCTTATTACTGGGCCTCAATTCTCAGGGGAGCTAAAATATGGTTCGATTCACCCAAAGACTCACAATGGACTGAATTAGAGAGACACTTACTCAATATACCTAAATTTCAAGACAAATTTCAAGACATATTTCAGAAGAAATGGGAGATCAAATTAAATTGAAATATAGGGACCCCCACCCTTTCGCAGACACACTAATGAGAATATGGAAAAATTGTCAACACAAAGAGGAAATTAGACAAGGAATAACTCCACTTACTCCACTGATCTGCAAAAAATGATCTCTTAACAAAAAGGGGAAAAAATGCTCCAACACTGGAAGAGTAAGGGACTCAACCAAGCTAGAAACTTGTTTGTAGGAGAGGATATTTTGACACTAGACACCATTCAGACCCGGATCGAGCATAAAGTAGATCAATGGTTATATTGTAAAATACATAGTTATTTTAATCACCCAAAATATAGGAAAGAATTTCAGAGATTACTATATCCAATAGAAGCAGTCTTGTTCTCAGGGGGCTCAAATAAAGGTATTATATCTAGAATATATCAGACAGTAAAAACCTTCTTAAACCCCCCACACGCGGGATACCTAGATGCGTGGGGAGATGACTTACATTTTATGATCACAAAGGGAAAGTGTATGATGCACGAAAGGGAGTTTCAATACTGGGATGGAGTCATCAGTGAGACTTTCAGATGACATTGGATCCAACAGTGCAGAACATGTGTTGCAAATGGTATCACTGCTGAATTTCCAGATGGTTTTGCTGACACTCCTAGCCTTGCAAAACATTTCAAACATAAAATTCACCTGAAAGCAAATGCAGTGCCTAAACAACATAAAGTAACAAATGTACCAATAGCATCACAGCAACCACTCAGGGAGGAGATCTCAAAACTATGCAAAGACAATATAATTGAACCTGCTGACTCTTCAGCATGGGTTTCCTCTATTGTCCATGCCTGAAAACCAAATGGAACCATCCGCATGTGTGTAGACCAGAGAGATCTGAATTCTAACGTTGATTGTCAACCCCTACCAAACATAAATGAAATGCTGCTTACTTTGAAAGAGGCTTTACACCTTTAGACATGTCTTCAGCTTACCACCAGATTCCGTTAGTTGAGGGCTTCTGCAAGAACACAGCCTTCATCACTCAGAGGGTCTGTTTCAATTCAAATGAATGCCATTGGAAACAGGCAATTTGTTCCAAGGAATGATGCATGTGATTTTTGGAGAAATGAGAGGTGTTACATACTTCCAAGATGACATTTTAGTTTATGGTAAGGATGAAGTGGAACATGATACCATTCTAAAGAAAGTTTTAGAACAACTTTGCCAACGTGGGCTTACCATCAGTGAAAATAAATGTCAATTCCGTACAGATTCAGTGACATACTTGGGACATACTATCTCACTTGGAAAGGCATCCGACCAAAACAAGACCCGGTGAAAGCCATTAATGAAGCACCAGAGCCACACAACAAAGAAAGACTGTGATCCTTCTTGGGAATGTGTGAGTATTTTTCAAAATTTGTTAAATAGTTTGCCATGAAAGTAGCTCCTATGCATCGCCTCATGAAAAGGGACGTGAAGTTTGAATGGGATGAGTTGTACAGAAACGGTTTTCATAAAATCCAGCAAGAAATTTCCATGAGTCCAGCTCTCAGTCCTTTTGATACAGAGAGACAAACTATTGTCACAACAGATGCTTCTGGATATGGTCTGGGTGCTGTCTTGATCCAACTAAAAAATGGGTGAGAAGTCACTATAGCATTTGCCTCCAGAGCACTGACTGATCCAGAAAAAATAATGCTTTCTGTCATTGAGAAGGCAGCTCTGGTATGTTTCTGGGCAGTACAACACTTCAGAACTTACTTGTGGGGAAGAAAGTTAATTTTAAGGTCTGACAACAAGCCTCTCTCTGCACTGTGTACCACCCAAGGTTCAGGCCAAGCAACACCAAAGAAAGCCATATGGGCCACTAAATTAATGGACTTGGATTTCCAGACGGAGTATCTTCTAGGCACCAAGAAGACTACCGCAGACTGCTTGTCTCATCTACCTATTTCATGCCAAGAGGCCACCATGAAAGAAGAGAATGGAGAAATTCTCCTTGCACAAGTAGCTGCAACCATCCAATGAGTGATTACATCTTCAGAATGGACAGCCTCTATGAGCAAAAATCAGGTGCATAGACTCATTCCTAGATGCCCTTCAGCTGCAAAGTCACATCCAGTGGAGCTGTTCCAGGTGGTACGGGGGCTGGTCAGTCCGGCCTTCCTCTGCCTGGACGGGGACTTGTCCCAAGCCCGCTGTGAGGAGTTTGCCATCTACTTTGCAGACAAGATCGCTCAGGTCCAGAGTAATTTCGACACCGGGTTGGATGCAGTAGGTGAGGAGCGTGAGGTTATGGAGGCACCGTCTGGTCGATCTTTCTGGGAGGAGTTTCAGGAAGTGACGCCAGCCGATGCGGTGGATGTCCTGGGGTCTGTTTGAGCCACCAGTTGTGAACTAGATCCGTGCCCGTCCTGGTTGGTGAAAGCCTCCAGGGAGACTTTGGGGATGGTTCTGGCAAGGGTGGTTAATGCGTCCCTTTGGCAGGGGAGGTTGTCGCCCAGTCTCAAGGAGGCTGTGGTGCACCCCCTGCTGAAGAAGCCTTCGCTGGATGTGGACGCACTCACCAGTTATTGCCCTGTCTCTAATCTTCCCATTTTAGGGAAGGTTATTGAATGGGCAGTGGCTCTGCAGCTCCAGGAGCATCTAGATACTATTGGTTTCCTCGACCCTTTTCAGTCTGGGTTCCGCCCCGGCTATGGTACTGAGACGGAGATGGTGGCTTTGGTGGACGATCTCCGCCGGGAGATGGATGCAGACGTTCTACATTCTTGAGCCTGTTACATCACTCGGCTGCTTTTGATACCGTGGACCATTGGCTGTTGCTGAGACGGCTGCGAGACCTGAGAGGTCTGGACGGGACTATTCTTGGGTGGTTCCGCTCATTCTTCTCAGGGAGAAGCCAGTGTGTGGTGCTGGGAGCTGAAACATTGAGCTCCCGGGCCTTGACCTGTGGCGTTTTGCAAGGTTCAATCCTGTCTCCGCTTTTGTTTAATGTGTATATTCAGCCCCTGGGGGAGATCGTGAGAGTTTCAGGGTGTGATGTCACCAATATGCTGATGATACTCAGCTGTACCTCTCATTTTCAACTGACCCAGGCCCTGCCGTCTCGTTGCTTTCCCAATGTTTGGAGGCCTTGGCGGATTGGATGCGGCAGTGCAGACTGAAGCTCAATCCTGATAAGACGGAGGTGATGGTGGTGGGTAGGGCGGGGGAGGAGCTGGCTCCTCTGGTAGGGGGAGTCTGCCCTCCTGTAGCCCAACAGGTTCGGAGTCTGGGGGTGGTCTTGGATCTGGGCCTCCGTCTGGATCGACAGGTGGAGGCGGTGGCTAAAGCTGCCTTCTGCCAGCTGTATCTAGTACAGAGGCTGCACCCATACATTTCCAGGCCCGACCTGGCCACTCTTATTCATGCCTTCATCACCGTATGCCCTGTCTCTTATACACATCTAGATGTGTATAAGAGACAGCGGGACGGCGGGAGCATATAACACCTGTGCTCCGCACTCTGCACTAGCTGCCTATAGCGTACCAAGCCAGATTCAAGGTGCTGGTGTTGATCTATAAAGCTCTACATGGTCTGGGCCCCTCATACCTTGGGGACCGCCTCGCCCTCCATGCCTCAGAGCGATCCCTGCAGTCTGTCGGGGGCGCCTTCTTGGAGGTCCCCTGTGTTAAACGGGGGGCCACAATGGAGAGGGCATTCTCGATGGTCGGGCCATGACTTTGGAACTCCCTTCCAGAGGAAGCTCGCCTGCCCCCGGGTCTGATGACTTTTCGGTGAGCCTGTAAGACCTGGCTGTTCACCCAGGCCTTCGGAGAGGAGGGTGGGAGGGGAGGATAGGTTGGGGAAATTGGGGGTTTATAGCAAATGTTGGGGGGATTACTCTTTTAAACTATTTTTTATGATGTTTTATGAGTTTTTTATTGTTTTAATTGTTGTGAGCTGCCCCGGGATGCCGTGGGCATAAGGGGGCAGCCAATAAATGTAAATAAATAAATAAAATTAAATAAAATAAATAAACAAATTAAACTTTCTTGTAGAGAAACAGGCACCACAAGACAATCATTCCTCAAAATCCAATCGTTGGCAAGGGACAGTTCACTGGATACTCGTCCATATGGTTTCAGATGTTCGAGTATCATTTTCTTGCAAGGCCATCCTTCAACGACATACGTTTTTAGCTCACTAACAAAAAGACAACTGAGACAAGACTTCTGGTGGCCAGGAATGAAGTTAAAGAAGCAATTGCACTGCTTGTCCCACCAGTGATAAATCACAGAAGACCTTTACTACTCCATTAACACCAGTGACTTATCCCAACAGTCCTTGGGAGAAAATGGCTCTTGACATAATGGGACCATTCTAAGATCAACCTGTCATGCAAAGATATGATAGTACTGGTAGAATATTATTCCAAATGGCCTGAAATTACATTTTCTGAAAAGATTACCACTAAAAGAGTGATCAGATTTATGTTATCATTCTTTGCTATAGAGGAAATTCCCAAAGAACTAGTCATTGACAATGGGCTGCAACTGACCTCTGCCGAAATGCAGCAGTACCTTCATAGCAATGGAATCGAGCACAAGAACATTTCCTTGTATCATCCAAGAGGTTTAGTCGAGAGGATTAATAGACTGGTGAAGGAAAGTTTACAACTTACTAATTTGCAGCAACAGCCATGGAAACTTGGAAAGAAGCTCTACATGACACCCTATTTGCTGTCATGAGAGAGAAGCTCTGGTATGTTTCTGGGCAGTACCTTTCCCTCCTGGCGGGGCTCCACGCTCAACTAAAGGCATATCGCCTTTTGAATTATTTAGAGGACATAAAGCTAAGATGACTACATGGTGAGAACTTGCATGTCCTTCCATGTCACCAATACCTACTGAAGCAGCTATTCGTGACCAAGTTAAGAACAAACAAGAAAAATACAAATGGTATGTGGATCATAAAAAGGTGCCAAGTCACACACATTTCACATAGGAGACTTTGTTTGCTACAAGGTCAGGAAAGGACGTTCACGATAGTCAGATCCTCTACAGATAGCAGAAATCCCAGGGGACTCAGTCATACTGAGTGATGGTAGATAATGGAATATTTCAATGCTTTCCTGAAGCGGCAGCGTTGTTTGCCATTTTGCTGTTGACTGTTGACATTTTGACAGTCTTGCCACTGCTACAATGGCATTTGCCATCAATGTGCGGCACTATCTGACATTTTGCAACAATTCCAGGTATTCTGCTGCACTTAAGATAATGGTGATAATTTCCAACAGTTCCAACAGTTTTCCCGACAGTTTTTCCGACATTTCCAACAGTTTTTCTGACACTTTAGTGACACATTCCGACACTTTGTGGCAATTTTCAACACTTTATGGGACTTGTGGCAGTTTCCGACAATTTCTCTGCTGCTGAGAAATAGCTAGCTACAGGCAATAGCAGAAAGTGGCAGCAAGCATTGGAATAGGTATGGGGATGCCGGGTCCATGCCGGGTCAGGAAAACGGCAACAGATCGGAGGTTTCCAACTGAATTTTCAGACACTGTCATATGTCGTTTCAGGCCTACATACCACCAGAGGTGTAAATGAGAAGCTTGATTTCACCCTGGGCTCTGAGATCTTAGATTACATTGATATTCCATTTAGTTGCTAGTTATCAATTTAGTTTCAGTTTGTAAGTTTGTCCTCTGGAAGCTCGAGGCTGCAAGGGAGATGGGAGAAAGAAAGAGGATGGGCAGAAGGAGGACAAAGGAGAGTGAGACAGAGAGATGGCAGAGACTCCGTATGGGGTTGGAAATAAAGATCCTTCTCATCACTAACGCATGTCTCCAGCATCTTGGATAAAGAGGGGCACGGCACAAAACACTGATAGAGAATTCCCAGTACTGAACCTTGAACATCAGCCTTAATTTTCTCAAACGACTTTAAGTCAGAGGTTCCCAAATTGTGGGTTAGGATTCCAAGTGAGATCACGTCATCTGTAGATGGAGTCACAATCTCAACTGATAAACGTTGCATGTCTTTGTTGCTGCCTGGGGTTATGCCTCAAACTGGAACCATGCAGGCAGAAATTTGGGAATCCACTGCTCTAAATGGTTTCCATTTTTCCTCTGTTTTAAATTCAGTAATTGATTTCCCGAGGGTGGAGGATGGTCCGGTGGTGAGTGACCATGCAGGACTGAGCGCCTCAAATTTTAATCCTGGCAAAACCTTGGACTCCGGGGTGGCCTTGGGTAAGTCACTGACTGTCAGGCTCAGCTCCGTCATCTGTAAAATGGTGCACTGGCTTCCTGCAGAAGAGATGTACATCTGCCAGAATGGAGCACCTGCTCTTGAAACATCTTGCTTGCATCTTCCATGCCAAGTGGCTGTTGCATGGTCAAATGCAGTTAGTGATCAGCACCTCAGCTTTGACAATCCCACAGCCTGTTAGGTTACAGTGTAGCTTAGCGGAGACTTGAATGTGGGAAACCAGGCTTCAAATCCTGTCTTAGCCATGAACTCACTGGGCAGACTTGGCCAAGTCACTCTCTCTCAGCCTCGGTTCCTCATCTGTAAAACAGGAATCATAAGGACCTACCTCACAGGGTTGTTGTGAGGATGAACTAGATAAGGATTATAAAGCACTTTGAACACTAAAAGTAGAACTGCAACCAGGCACCCAAAGATTCAGACACCCCCAACTAATCAGGAGTGCCTGAATTGACCCAACCTCAGCTGTGAGGCACTGAAGGGGCGGGGGAGTGTCAGCTGGCTTTTGAAACTGACAGCGCCCAGCTGGAGCGCTATGGTGGCGGGCTCTGCAGCACTCCTGGCTGGAACTTCTCAGTTTCAAAGGGTAATGCTTGCATTTTGGGACATCGAGCACTCAATTGGTCCTCAGCCTGCCAGGTGCCCGATGGAGTGTCCGAAAATGTGGGCATTACCCAGGGGTACTAATTTTAGTATCTGATCCAGCTCTGAAAGCACTAGATAAATGATTCATAATAAAGTATAATGGACTGATAAATCTCTTTGCAGGAAAGATATTGCTGCCAACACTTTGGCAAACATAATCTGCTGCAGAGTATCTTATGTGGAACATCTAGTATTCCATATAGTGGAGGTGGACAAGCCCACTGCTATGTAGTAGGCCAGCAGTAAACGCTAGTCACTTCTGCCTGACACCTGCTTGCATTGCCTTTCCACTAATGGCTGCCCTATAGGCCTGAAATGACAAAATGTGGCAAATGCTGTTTCTGTCAGAAACAGGTAATTTGCCTTCATTGGCGCAATGTGGAAACCTACTGGCTTTTCTGCTGTTTTCACCTTTTTTCTTTATTTTTTGTGAGTAGAACAAAGCTACTACAGGGCTGATTTCAAGTCTCATGTGCACCCTGAACACCCCCCTCCCCCTCCCCGGACTGTGAAGACACAAAAGTGCTGGCTAAGTGCCAGGGAAGCGCTGGAAATTGCTATAAAAGTGCTGTAAAACTATCATAAAAGCCCCAGAAAGTGATGAAAAGTGACAAAAATGCTGGGAAATTATGGAAAGTGATGAAATTGACAGGAATGACAAAAAGAACCGCAGACGCCAATCAACAATGGTGGAAGCACGGTATCACCGGAGACTGTCAAAGTATTGATGAACATATGCAAGCACTCGGAAGGTCAGTAGGTGTCTTTAGACATAATGTCAACGGGTGTCTGAATGTGTATTTTGACCTTGATATGAACACTGGTTTGGTCCTGTGTTCACCATCTGGCACTGCTAAGAGACACAGCCCATCTTGGGGCAAATTGGTGTTTTGCTCGCCACCCAATCTCAGCATGCAAGCACTGCCACCTCATTCCCCATGTTGTACCTGCTAAACATGCCACACAATATCATTAGACGCAACGTTGACCACATGTTCAGATGGAACACTCAAATTGTTCTTGTGATGCAATAGTGTTCACATCGTGTGTTCAACGGGGAGCCAAATTGGTGTTGGGATTGTTATGGTGCTTACACACAATGGCCAGGGCCCCGATTCTTCTGCAAAAAAAATTCTGAAATTCTGCGACCCAAAATGGAAAATTCTGCGACCCAAAATGGAAAATTCTGCGACCCGAAATGGAAAATTCTGCGACCAAATAAAGTTACAAAACCGGTCGAGTAAAATTAAAAATGAGTTCTTTAATAGCAGTAATGACATCTTTATAATTAAAAACAAACATTTATTTACATATTTGCATTAATTAACACATTTTACAGTCCAGCAAATAGACAAACCCACCCACATGGCAAAGCAGCAAGCCCACCCACA
>QEPC01010771.1:573654-588865 GCA_003113815.1 Sphenodon punctatus
CAGCGGCGGCGGTGATCCCAGCGGCGGCGGTGGAGGCAGCAGCGGCGATCCCAGAGGCGGCGGCGATCCCAGCAGCGGAGGCGGCGGCGGCGATCCCAGCAGCGGAGGCGGAGGCAGCAGCTGGTCCTTGATTGGCTGGTCCTTGGCTGTCCTTGATTGGCTGGTCCTTGAGCTCACTGCCAAGGAAGGGAAATCCCGCGGGGATTTCCCCAGTTTCTGCGAGAATCCTGCCTAGGGCAGGATTCTGCGCACATTCCGCGAATCGCGGGAGCGCGGAAGACTCGGGGCCCTGACAATGGCCAAACACCTGCTATGGGGTTCTGACACCCAATCTTTGTTATGTCTAAAGACGCCCTCTGGGTGAATTTAGACATAACGCCAGCAGGTGTCTGAATGTGTGTTTTGACCTTGATATGAACACTGGTTTGGCCCGGTGTTCACGATGTGGTGCTGCTTAGACATACAGCTCATCTTAGGGCAAATTGGTGTTTTCCTCACCACCTGAACTCAGCACACAACCGCTGCTGCCTCGTTCCCCATGTTGTACCTGCTAACATGTCATGCGATATCATTAGACACAACGTTGGCCATGTGTTCAGCTGGAACATGCAGATTGCCCTTGTGATGCAATGGTGTTCACATTGCGTGTTCAACGGGTAGCCAAACTGGTGTTGGGATTGTTATGGTGCTTACACACAATGGCCAAAAGCGTGCTTGGGGGTTTTGACACCCGATCTTTGTTATGTCTAAAGACACCCAATGGGTGTTTTTACACACACATTTCTCCTGCATGTTGGTTGTTACATCCTGAACTTTCTGTGTGTCTAAATCACTCACTCAGATCTTAAACATCCGGATCTTTGAATTTCTGCATAGAACTTCTCCCAGAACGTTTGTGTGTAAAAGGTTCTCCTGGTAAACTGCTTTGTTTTAGGCAGCTGTGGTCACTTGGTTTCCATGGCAGCCCCTCACATCTACAGCTGCGAGCATATCAGATCCAGGGTTTTTATCTCCATGGAGTTTACTCAATGACCTTCCTTCACCTCTGTTCTCAAAAATGGGGGAACTAGGGATTTTTTAAAAATCACACCCACCCACCCCGCCCCCTAATGTCCCTCCCCTGGACCTTGTAGGGAATTTCCAACAAGGGCGAGTATGAATAGCAAGCAGTCACTGAGGCCAAGATGATGTGTGAGCTGCACACAGAGGAGGAAATACTGAGGGGTTGCTCAGGGGACAACAAAGGACTGCGTGAAGAAAGGCAAACAAGGGAATATTCCTCTGAAATGTACAGATAAGCATACCCTTCAAAGAAGGAGCCTCTCTCCCTAAATTTTCACCCTTTGTTTGCTGATGTAACTACCTCCTTTTTATCAACACTTTCACGCCTGGATTTGTATGAATGCATGCAAAACTAAAGCAAGTTAAGGGATAACTACCTCTCAACAAATGCTCATGCGAACAAACCCTTTCTTTAATAAAGCAGGCTCAGGTCACAAGCAGAATGGAACTTCTCTGTTGCATCATTCTCTAAAATTCCAGGTCCTGCCTGTTTCAAATAAAACAATTGCTTCTTAAGAGAATGGATGCTAAAGTCAGCACTCATTTTGCTTTAAAATATTATCCAGGGAGAAGTCCTTGGAAATATTATTTTCTCACTTGCTCCAAGCGCTATCCAGAAATGTGGGTTGCTAAATAGAAAGAATGTTGTCCATGGGAGCATTCGCTTCCCCCTGCAATTTAATCAGGGTGCCTTGCAGCTCGGCTTGCTACTATTTTGTGGGTCACTACCTCCTCCAATATTCCAAGTGCCCTCTCTTGTTTTCTTTTCATTTAATATGCAGGCTCTCAGACCTTCCTGCTAGGACTCACTTGGGAGGCCCAGGACCCCCTATTTTGCAAATCCTAACAGGACCCTTGATGGATGCTAATGTCTCTGCCTTTCATATCATTTTACCAGTGAAACCTTTGATCTGTCAGCAGGCTTTATATCAAGTTAGTCATCTCGTAAAGCGGGGAATATCACCAAAACAGCCATCGCCTAATGCAAAATACGCCTGCAATTAAAAAAAGCCTCAGAATTAAGGACCACTCTATAGCTGCAACCAGCCAGATGGGCTGTAATAATAACAGCAGAATTGGAAAGAAGATTAGGCATTTTGAGTTAGTTTTTTTTTAAAAAAAAAAAGGAAAAAGAAACTCTGGTAAAGGAACTCATAAAGCAACAGGCACTGTACATTATGACTGAGAACAGCAAGAGGCAGCTGGAGAGAGCTGATTGGCTACAGCCCAGTGAAACAGAGGCTTCCTGTGCCAGCTGCTGTGCTGAAGCATGAATGACAAGGGTAATAATTGATTACAAACTGGCAGCTCCAAAAGAAGAAAGAATTAACAAGAATGATGAGGTGCTTTGCAGCTTGGTAACTGTAAAACCGGCCCAACAATTAGGGTGGAAGGGTCTTCCCCCTTGTTACCTTTCAAGTTACAAGGACAGAGCTAGCTGTTGTGAACGAAGCAGCAAGCAAGCTGCAGGGGCAGGCCAGTAATTAGGAAGGGGGTCTCTAAATGTACAGATCAGAAGGAATGGGGACCCCTGACCTAGGGGCCAAATGCAGTCCATGTCCAATTTTTATTTCGCCTTTGTTCAATTCCTGGATCCAGCCCCTGCCCTCAAGCATGGAAGAAGCGCACTCAGGAACAAGAGGGGGCAGAAATGCAAGCATTAATTTGAGGATAGGGGCTGAATCTGCACCTTTGCCTCCCGATTCCCGTCCTTCAACTTTTATCCATCCTGCGGAGCTTGTAGGGATTTTCAAAAGAGCCCCGCTAGGAGGGAAAGGTTCTCTTTCCCTGTGTCATGGAGACAGATCAGGGAATGGATAAGACTCAGGCCGTTTTTAAATGAGCCCAACTGGGGAGGGGGGGTCTGTGTGCGCTGAGTGGGCTGGCTGCGGACTGCCCACCCACGTGGGGTGAGTGGGGAGGGATTCGTCTGGGCCAGGCATGCGTGTGTGCCCCTTCCCATGCACATTTTAGCCTTCCCCCCCCCAAACAGAGCAGTCTGAATTTTGCTCTGATGCTCTGTACATGGCCATGGGTGGATGGTGTACGGATCATAAGAGCACGCACACACACACACACCCATGTCGCCTTCAGATGAGCATTTGGATTCATGTGGGATGGATGGAACTGCGTTGTTGTGTCTCGTTTTAAAACGGCCTCAAAGGCAGCCAGCAATGGCAGTTACATATGCAGACATGGCAAGAGTTTCAAGTCACAGCCCTGAAAACCAAACTTTTGCTCTGGGGCCCTTTCTAGCCCAAGCCTCTTGGACTTGGGCCAGGCCAGACTCCCGATGATTCCCCTCCCCCATAGAACAACGTGACACCACAGCACTCCGGGGGGTGGGGGGGACGATGTCTGGAAAAGGGCGAGAGAATGCCTTAACCGTGCCCTTTTCCTGATGTGCTCCCCATCCCCATAGAGTGCCGTGACATCACAGTGCTCCGTGGGGGAGGGGCTATATTAGAAAAGAGGTGGGATCTAGGTATTTCCCCGGCCCTTTTCTGATGCAGTCCGACTGGTATTGGTCACCATGACATCACAATGACGCTCTGTGAGAGGGCAGGGCCACCCCTTTTACAGCGAACCCAGCTTCAGAGGAGCCCACCTGCTTCAAGACTGGGACCAGGACACAATGGGGCTCTAACTGGACTTGGGCTGAAAAATTCAGACCAAGCAGGGCTCAATCCAATTCTGTTCTGCGCGTATCCATACACTTTTTATTAGTGCACTAAACCAGTAGGTCCCCCAAACGTTTGGCTGGATGGACCACTGTCAATCAGACTTTCAGAATTCTCCCAGACCCCCATAGGCACTGGAGGGAGGCACAAGGAAGGGGGTGCAGTTGCACCTCCCTTTCTCCTGCCTGGCCCTGCCCCTTCCAAGGGTCATGGCATCACGATGCTCAGAAAAGTCAGAAAGGGGCAGCTTAAGTGGCTCTCCCACCCCTGAACGTAATTTCTGCTGGCGCCCTTGCAGCTCTCCATTAGGAGAGGCAGGGATGCATTGCACTCAAAAAGCGGAGAAGTTGCAGGTTCACATGCTTAGCTTAGTTACAAGAGGAGGAAGGGGTTCTTGAAGGATAAGATGGTGTAAGGAGAATCTATGGAGATGAGAAGCTAGGGAAAGCCAGACAGAAGAGGTGGGCTTTTAGGAGGGACTTAAAGGTCAGGAGGGAGGGAGCCGAGTGTATGTCCTTGGCAAGTGAGCTCCAGGTGTAGGGGCAGCATGGGAGAAGGGGTGAAGTTAATTCATGGAGGAGAAGACTATGGGGCAGGTGAAGGTGGTGGATGAGGAGACAGGGCTGACCTTACTAAAAGCGGGGCCCTGGGCGGGGAAAGAATGTGGGGCCCTACTAATTCAAGGCACTGTCAGGCCTAGGGGCGCTCCCCGGCTCAGGCGTGTGGTCCCCACCAGACTCGGGGTGTTACCCGGGCCTGGGCTCAGGGATGGGCAGAGGGGAACTCCCCTGCCCCCATCCCCAAGCCTGAGCTGACGTTCGGATCACCTACCTGATCCGCTGTCGCCGCTCTTGTCCGTCATTCCTCTTTCCGGGTTGCCGTTTACTCCAGCCTGAGGCCGGAGGCAGCCTGGGCCCTGACCAGGCCGTGGAGGGGGCCAGCAGCGTGAGGGAGGGGAGGGGTCTCTGCATCTCCCTCACTTCCGCTGGAAGTGAAGGAGAAGAAGGCAGAGGCCCCACCTCTCCCTCACGTCGTGATGCTGGTTGGTCGCCCCCTCCCCGCCCCGGCTCAGTCTGTTACAGACTGAGCCAGGCAGCCGAGTGGGCAGTTTCAGCCAGGGGAAATGAGGGGAAGTCGGGGCCTCTGCCGCTCTCTTCTTCATTTTCCCTGGCCAACTGTGACAGGCAGCGGAGGGGGGGGGCATGCGGTGTGGGATAGGCGGGGCCTCTGTTTCTCCCTCACTCCTGCTGGCCTCCTCCGCTGTCTGTCAGATGCGGTGAGCTGGCTCCCGAGGGCCCCGCGCTCAGGGCTGGCCTTACCGCGGGGTTCAGGCTGGGAGCTGGCCGCGGGGCCCCCTCAGGAGCGGGGCCCTAGGCGGCCACCCCTAACTGCCCCGCAGTAAGGCCGGCCCTGTGAGATGTGAATTTCCCAGGTGGAAACAAAGCAAGAAATGAGTGTAGAAAGATAGGGGGTAAAAACAGACATGACATTGGCCCGCTGTAGCCCATTTCATCATGCTTTGTCCCAGATCATGCAGGCACCACCCGATATTGGCCCGGGATTGCTCTTGGTCGTATCAGTGGCTAGTCTGGGCTGTATCCTTGGAAAACCTCTGAGATCACAGCCCGAGCTAAGGACCGTCTGTCTAGGCCAAAGCAGGCCACAGTGGGCTATCATGTCTGTTAGCAGGCCACTCACCCGGCCCAGGTCAGGGCCGCCATGGCCAGCAGCCATTGCTGGTGGCCACCAATGGCTGCTCATCACAGAGGGGTGTGGGGTGCTGGGCACAGCATGGGGCCAGCTGGCCACACGTTCATATTTCTCCCCGTCCTAGTCCCCAGCACCCCGGCTACATGCACATTTGTTCAGTGACCTGGTGTGTCCACCCAGTGCCAGCCAGGTTGGGCTATTGCCATGCAGCAGTCATGTGTTTTTAGTCAGGGAGGAACAGGGCCATGTGGAGCTTTGAAGGTGAGGACAAAAAGTCTGTGTGCTGGATACAAAGCGAGAGAGGGAAGCAGTGGCGGGAAGATAATAGAGATTGAACATGATCAAACTGGTGGTAAGAGGAATAACCTTGGCAGCAGAATGTTGAACAAAAGTGGAAGGCTCAAGGTGAGAGCAGGCAAAGCCAGGCAGATGCAGGCTGCTGTAGTCATCTTTCTACCGTCATTTCTTGCTATGTTTCCACCTGGGAACTTCACATCTCCTCATCCACCACCTTCACCTGCCCTGTAGTTATAGATGACTAGAGTTTTGGCAGTAAGAGCACTAAGGAAGGACTGCATTTTAATAATGTTAGGCAGGGAGAAGTGACAGGACTTAGTAAACAGACTGAAGTTGGGGTGCAAAGGAGAGGGAGGAGACAAAGGCCACTTTCAGGCATCCCCCCCCCCCCCTCCTCTTATTCAGGCTGGGGGGAAATGCGCAGCCTGGATATGCATGGGGATCAGCCAGTCTGAACCACCACCACCACCACCCCGGCGTGGCTTTGACCGCAGAGACGCAAGATGAGGAGTTCAAGACTTGAACATGTTATGCTTGAGTTGATAGTGAAACATCCAAAATAGAGATGCCAGAGAGCAAGGCAATATAGAGGTATTCAGGCCATGGCTCTTGAACCTCTGTTGTCTCTTCAATCTAGAACCTGTCGCTCTTCACAGCCATCGTCACCCAGCTCAGAGGAGGTGGAGATGGATACATGCAGATATGGGAGCACTGATTGTCCTTTTCTTTCTCCCTCTTATACTGAAGAGCACGAGGGAGCCAGGTCACTGTGTCCCCAGACGGTGGGGTCAATCCCATGCCCCGCAGACTGCTGCTTGGAGCACACACGGCGCACATGCACATATGCATTTGCAAGCCATGCGCTCCCCTGATATGAGCCTAGGGTGCATGCGCAAACCATGCGGCGGTGCCTGTGTGCGTGCAGCAGCGCACAGGGTCATGGGATCAGCCCCAATGTCAGTACTGGAGCCAATGTATGGGCAGGGTCTGGTACCATAGTGTAGTCAAGTCTGGGTGGCAAGAGTCCAGGATAAGCCAGCGGCTAAACTATGGGGCTATCATAAGTGCCAGGTCAGAACCAGCCATCAGACGTTGAAGGATCAACTCACTCAATAAGCCGGGGTAGAACCAAGAAAGCAGATTTGAGCCAGGAGCTAAGAAGTCTATGTCAATTCTGAGTTGAGGGGCAAGTCTTATTTGGAAGCAGGGTTCAAGCCTACCTCCATGTGACAGTCCTTCTTTGGATGCTGGATCACACTGACTCTCTTTTGACAAGGGCGGGGTCAAAGTCCTCTCATAAAAGAGAAACAAAAAGACTGGTATTCAAGCCTCAAGCACCTCTTTCCTGGTTGTCTCCCAGGAAAAACACGCGAGAGGCCTGTGGGGAGATGATGGAGTGAAAAGAAACTAGGTAGAATGATAAGCAGGAGAGGTTCTGTCCTCCTTTCAGAACTTGGAATGATGGGAGGGGCGTGCATGTAAGTGCATGAGGGGGAGGAACTTATTAGCTATTTATTTATTTTACAAATTTTGTATCCCACCCCTCCTGCCACAGGCAGCCCGGAGCGGCTAACAACAATAATAAATATAAAATACAATAAAACAATTAATATATATCCCCCAATATAATAACAATAGTAAAAAGAAACACAAGAAACCCCACTCCACCCTCCACAATCCTCCACCCCCCATCCAACCCATCACCCCGCGCCAAACGCCTGACAGAACAGCCAGGTCTTACCATTTCTACGAAAGGTCGGGAGGTCTGGGGCCAGATGGGCCCCCACCAGGAGGGAATTCCAGAGGCGCGGCCACCGAGAACGCCCTATCCTGTATGGCCCCCCAGGAAACCTGAGGGATCTCCAACATGGCGCCCCTGGCCGACCGCAGGGGCCAGTCTAGAACCCAGGGAGTGAAGCGGTCTTGGAAGTAGGCAGGGCCCAGGCCATATAAAGTCAAAACCAACACTTTGAATTGAGCCCGGAAGACTATTGGCAGCCAGTGCAGAGATCGGAGCTATGGTGTAATGTGCTCCCGGTGACCCAGCCCCACCAAGAACCGGGCCGCCGCATTCTACACTAGGGCTGTAGCGGAATATCGCAGCGGTAGCTATTTCTGGCGGAAACAGTGTTTCCGCAATTAGTGGAACGGCATGGCAGAGGCTTTCATTCCGCGGTTTCATTCCGCGGTTCCGCTTATTTAATTCCGCAACTTAGTGGAATCGTGGAAACATGACATTTTCGCTATTTCCGCAATTCCGCCAGCGCCAAAAAATAGCGGAATAGCGGTTTTCCGCGATTTCCGCAATTTTTCCACGATTTTTCCGCAATTCTGCGATTTGCAGAATTCCGGCAGAATTAGCGGAATATCCGCAGAAAAGTCGCGGTGTGGCGCGGGCAGTTCCGAAATGGCGGAACGGAATCGCGGCGCGGTAAAAGCTGCTGCCGCATCAGCCCTATTCTACACCAGCTGCAGCTTCCGAGCCGTCACCATAGGTAGCCCCACGTAGAGTGCGGGGTGGAGCTTATTGGGTGGAGCTTATTGGCCAATGTGTGGGGCTTGTCCCTCTTCTTCCACTCAATGCTGGGAGATCTGGTTCAAGGCAGGACAAAACTGGAGGAGCAAGACTGGCTCAGGGCACACCCTCCAGTCCAGGTTACTGGGACATTTCTAGCGTACTCTGGAGAATTTCTTTGGGGGTGTTCTGTACAGTGAAGTCATGTACCTAGACCATGCTCGGGGGAGCCTGTCATAAATAACCCAGCTAATTCTTTATCAATGTATGGAGGAGTTCTTAAGTTTGATTTTATGCTAAACTTTTCTATGCATTTTTGTATAACAGACCTGAGAAATACTAACAGCCCTTAGTGACTCCAGCACTTCAAGATTGAGAACCACCATTCCAGACATACAGCAAGAGCAATACAGAAGACACGTCATCATTGGCTTACAGTTCCCCTGAGGATTGCAGTGGAAATTTTACTATTAAATCTATGAAAAACCCAACAGCAGGGGTGGGCTAGGGTGGGGGTTTTTTTGTTCAACCTACATAGCACAAAAATATGCTTGACTAATCTAAACCTTGTGCTTTCTTATACTGTTGTAGCAATTACAGCAGAGAGAGAGAAAAAAATAAAACAATCACCCAATATGGAAATCCTTTTTCTCTTCATGTTTGACATTTTTACATTTCTCCTGACAGGGCAAAGCCTATGATTTAATCGTTCTCCATTTCCCATAATGTCAAGAAGGGACCAGACTTCCCTCCATATTTCTCGAAGGTCTGATGATTAGGAAGCTGCGCACAACTTGTCATAATTAACTCAGTCACCTTTCTAGCATGTTCTTTTTTAAACTTTTTCCAGTATGTCTCAGGGGTTCTGCAAAAGATTGTAATTGTGTGAGGTGGTGGAGATACTTCTATGACTAATGCAAAAGTTTCCAAACTGTGGCTTGTAACATCTGCCATGAATATTTTCAATCATTTATAATAGCACTTTTGGTGTTCAAGGTGCTTTACAATCCTTACCTAGTTCACCCTCACAACAGCCTTGTGAGGTGGATCATTATTATTCCCATTTTACAGATGGGAAACTGGGGCTGAGAGAAAAAGTGACTTGCCAAAGGCAATCCAGGGAGTTCATGGCAAAGTTAGGATCTGAACCCTGATCTCCCAATTTCATCATTAGGCCATTAAGCTACACTGGCTCTCCCAAGTAGTATCTGATAAACTCTGCATATCTTTAGTTCTGTCTTGAGTCAGAGGAGTATATGAAGGGTGTTAACTGATGAGAGAGCAGCCCACTGGAGCCAGGTTTGCTCTGTGCAGTCACCACACAGCTGCCACTCAGGTGGTTCAGCGGACAAACCCAATAAACTGGGAGGCACCACGTGCAGCCCCACCCCCTCTCGTGAGACAAACTCTGGGTACAGGAAGTTGCCCCCTACTGTGTTTTTCATCTGTTCAGGGGTTCCCCCCCACACTTTTTGGAGTGCTCCAACAGCAAAAGCAAAAGCAAAAACCAGTGAGAGCGAGTGCCAAGAGAGCACTCACTCCAGGGACCACTCTAGGTGCTGCATCCAGGACTCTATGGTCCTGGAGGACCTGTATGCAGGCAGAGGCTGTGTGCACCCCAATAGATGGGAAGTGGCCCCGTGGGTGCACATTAGCCAGGATTAACCAGCATTCATCCGCATGGTGGGCTCCACATTCTCCGAGACACTGCCATGAGTGGGGGCTGGGTGGCGGCCGTGTCCAGCGGAGGTAAACATCTAGTGAACACCTAATAAACTGTGTGGGCTAATGTTAGCTAATGTGGGCTATTGTCTCATTTGTTGTCACCCTACGTCTCAATACAGGGTCACACAGGCGAAAAGAGTCACTGTTTGTTTTAGTAATTAAACAAAATGAATTGCACAGCCCCAGTATTCCCATTATTAAGGTGCCTGGCCCCTTGTAAGGTGTAAGAGGGGCAAGGGCTGCCTGGGTAGGGACTTACAGGATGCAGCCCAAGAAGTCACACCCTACAGGGAATCTCAGTTCCAAGTGTCTTTATTCTACAAGGGTTCCATCACCACATCAATAGTCCCTCATAGTTTATCGTACATATATACTCCCATTATATACACAGTCCATATCCCTGATGCCTAGGGCTTCTTTATTCAAGCCCCTCTGGTCGGGCACAGTTCCTCCTGCAGCCCAGGCAACACCCTCCAAGCAGGGTTTGTGTGGACACAGAGCCCAGCTCAAGCTCCTGCCATGTGTGTGTGTGCACGCACACCCCAAGCTCAGGTAGTGTGAAGCACTCCGGTGCTATCCTTCATTCTACCTAGCACCTGAGCCTCTGACAGCACCTGCAGCTCCCTGGTGCTACCTCCCTTAAAGGGCCAGTGGTCCAATAGCCTGCTCCCTGCTACATAAGGATTTCATTTAAGTGACTCTCATTACAGTAACCTGTTCCTCATACTCAAGGGCAGCTTCTCTTCATTTCACCCAGGCTGACTCTCTCTCTCTCTGCTGAGATAACAGAAAAGCTTGTCCCTTTCTCTTCCTTACTGGCCTGAGGCCTCTCTTCATGCACCACTACCAGTCATGGAGAGAGGACCCAATCCTGACCCCACTGGACCCAATTGGAGCTTCTCTATCAACTCCATTTGAACCAGGGTGTGGTCCCGGAAGAGCAAATTATTTCACCTTTAGCGAGTAACAGTGGAAAGAGAAGGATATGGTGTGGGGAGATGGGATAGTAAGCATCCTGGTCCAGGAGAGACCATTTGCAGCTGTTTCCTTCCTAGGGGATGTGAAGAAGCAGCTGCAAGGCAAGACCATGGCTCAGTCCTCGAACCACTTACTCTGGAGCAGTCATGATTTCAAAGGGAACTACCCTCTGATCTGAGAGGGGGGTGGGAAACTGGAAGTTGAGGGAGAAGAACAGATATCAGCAAACACTGGTTTAGAGAGAACAGAAAGAAACCAACTTCTATTGGGGATGGAACCCCTGGAAGGGGCAGCTCGGCCATTAAGGCAAGGTAGGCAGCTGCCTTGGACATCAAATGCAAAAAGGATGGCAAAATGCTGCAGGTGCCTGTTACATTTGCTGTCCTGCAGCAGGGCTGAGGCGGGGTAGCAGGACACTGGAGCATGGGATGGGTGTCACTGGGTGCAGAGGCAGGAGCCACCCGAGTGGTGGGGAGGAGGAGGTCACTAGGGTATGGGAGCAGTGCACACTGTGACAAGGAGATGTGGCCGGGGGGGGTGTCAAGATTTTTTCTGAGCGGATGAGGAATTGTGACCACTGTCGGCAGGCCAGTTAGAGTGCTCTGCTAGTGGTCCTTTTTACACAGACACTGTAACACTGATAAAACGGGTGTTACATTTTATTATACATGATGCAGGGCTGCAGGTGTGCTCTACAGGTGACCTGCAATATGTATAATCAAATGTAACACCCGCTTTATCAGTGTTAGAGTGTCTGTGTGAAAAGGGCCAGTAGGTGACCTCTGGCACTTACTTATAGAGTTCTCTGGTAGGCTTGCCAGGTTCTGTCTCTCCATCCTGCCACCCACTCAGGTAAGCCCTTGCTTCCCTACCTCCCCAGTGTGCCTCACTTCCTTGCTCCAGTGGCTTCTCCACCCTGGTGTCCCTCCCCGCCCATGGCTCTAGCCCTCCTGGCCTCCCCACTTCCTGCCTCAGTGGCCCCAGCCTCTCTGTCCCCCTCCCCATTCAGCTAAAAGCTGAGAATCCCCCACCCTGCCATCAGACCTGCATAAGGCGTTAGTGAACATCACCCTACACTCCCATCCAAGCAGTGGAGAGGGGCTACATCAGCGCCAGGGATAAACATTCTTTATGCCTATTAAGCACCAGAGCAGATGGACCAACTTGAATCAGGGGGGAGAGAAAAGGTCAAAAGGCCAAAAGAAATGAATATTTGCAATGAAATTTTTTATTCCTTCTCTCAAGTCAAATTTCCATTATTTATTTTTGGATTAGAAATTTCTGACTCGTTCTATTTACATTGTTAGAAAACGCCACCAAGTGGCTCTGTTGCATATTATTATTGTTGTTGTTGTTCTCTGTTGTTAATTTATACCCCCAACATTTCCAAAAGACTCGGAGTGTCTTACAGATGGCCTTGCAAGTTCTGAATAGAGAAAGCTACAGGGACAAGCCCTGTGAAAAACGTTTGTTGTCAGTCACATACCTCCCAACATTTTGATCGGTCATATAGGGAGAAGCTCAGCCCCTCATCCAATAAGCTCCACCCCTCACACACTTATACGCACGCACACACACACACACCTGCACACACACTGCAACATTTCCAGTGCATAAAGACCTCTCCTGCTTATTGTTTCTTGTCATTCCATCATCTCCCCACTGTCCTCTAGGGATGTGCAAACGCGGTTCGGATGTTTGGAGTTCGGGCCAAACTCGGCCTGTTTGGATGACCGAACTGAACGTCTGAATCGAATGGTCGAACGGCCGAACAGTTCGAATGAGTTCGGATGAGTTTGGGGGCGGGAAAAACGTGACTTTGGGTGGGAAAAATGTGTCTGGAAGGGGGAGGCAGCTGAGAAGCAGAATTCCTGGCACCAGGGGTGGCGACCAGGGGTGGTTTCAGGGCCAAATGATACCGATACGGAAAAAAATGTTTCGATTTCGGTATCAATAGCGCTATTTTCAGATGTTCGGCCAAGTTCAGCCGAACCGAACTCGGCTGAACCGAACAACCAAACCCGAACTTGAGTTTCGAACCGAACGACCGAACATCCGACCAGGGTTCTGTTTGCACATCCCTACTGTCCTCTAAAGCGGACAACAGGAAAGAGGTGCCTGAGGCTTGAATACTAGAGGTTTGCAATTTGTATTTTTGTCTAATTACTAAAATGAACAAAAGCCCATTTGTTCTTAGTTATTAAAATACAAAAATGCCAAGCCAGGGTAACAAAAATGGACAAAAATGAAGGGGAAAAGCATCCATTTTTGTTACCAAAATAAAAAATTAAAATTAAAAAAACCTGCATGCATAAAATGGCCGCCAGGGCTGTTCTTTGCATGCGTGCCCTTTCCCAAAATAGTGCCAGCAGTGTTGGAACCATTTTGGAAAAGGGAAGACATTCTGCACATGCACAGTTGCCATTTTCTGCATACACAGACCGGCTGCCCTTTCGCAAAATGGCGCTGATGCTGCTGGTGCCATTTTGGGAAAGGGCTTTGCATACACAGAATGGTCCAGTGGTCATTTGCTCATGCACAGTGATTCCTAAGTAGGGACTGCTGGGAGGTATGCTGTCAGCTGGAATGAAGTCTTTTAAGAAGCCGAGTCTCTCTAATATATTAATATGGGCGTTTATACACGAGACCAAAAAGGCGGCTGATCCTTTGATCAGCCGCCTTTCTTGGCGCTCGTCTAATTGCTGGGGCCGCTTTTTAATCCGCGTCGGAGGGGGCAGGCTCGCCTGCCCCCTCCGACGCGGATTCCTGAAGTGCCGGCTTTACGCCGCACTTCCTGGTTCCCCGGGCAAGTGCACATGCGCAGAAGGGCGCGCATGCGCACTCGCACTCTGCGCCGTGTCTGAACTGCAGACACGGCTCGCAGACACTGCGCGGGGGGGAAAGGCGGCATTTGGCGATCCCGCTTGTAAGCTGTTAAGCTGATGTTTCCTAAGCTCAGGCCTGGACGGGCGGCATTTTCTGGGGGGTGGCAATCCATGCCAGTGCTGCTTTTTTCTTCTCCCCCCCTCCCCCCGAGCTGGAGGCTGCCACCCGCAGCCAAAGCCTGGTAGGGACCACCCTCCCCTCCGTGGCCCTCCCTGACCCCACCCCTCCTCCCTGACCTCGTCCGCTGCCTCCTCCCTCCTCTTCCGGGTGCAGACTTCTGACTCACTCACTGCTGCTGCTGCTCCTGCCACACACACCACATGATGAACCAGCAGCAGGAGGGAACACGTGCACCACACATGGAGCGAGGCGAGAGAGCCAAGTCAGACAGACTGGTGAAGTCCACTGGCACTGGCTGAGGTGGGGGGGGGGGAGGGTGCGGTGGCAGCAGACAGGCACGCAGCAAGGCGGCGGGGGTGGCTGAAGGGGCCTGGCCAGTGGCCGCATGCCAGAGGAGCGGAGGGGAAGGCTTGGGATGGAACCGGGGGGGGGGATGCTGCTGCCGGGGGGATGGGGGCCTGAGCCCAATGAGGTGTCCTGGTGGAAGAGGAGCAGCCCATGTTGAGCTTCTCGCAGGGTCGGTGCTGCCAGGCACAGCCTGCTGCAGCAGGAGGACAGTGTGTACTTACCGTCCGTGTGTGTGGCTGCTGAAGTGGGGGGGGCGGGCTGCCACCTGGGGAGGGGGTGATGACTTGGTCATGGGTGGGGTGGGGGATCTGGGAGGCTTGAGGGGAGCTTGGCTGGGAAGGGGAGAGAGGCTCGGAGGGGAGGGGAACCTGGGGTGCGTGGCTTGGCTTGGGGGGCAGCAGCCTGAGAAGGGTCTAGGGGCACAAAATTCCTAAGTCCAGCCCTGCCTAAGCTGTGTCATGACACTCTGGTGTGTCACTAACCCTACACCAGCTTGTCAATCTCATTTTGTTGGTGTATGACCTCCAGAAGAACCCCAAACACCATAGCAGTGTGGGGAACCCCCTGACTCAAGATAATAATCACTACATACTCACACTCTGGACCAGGTTGGCATGGCACACAGGGCCCTCCTCTGTTCTTAGTTTAATGTTCTCCCCTCCCCACCTCCCTTCCCACCAGAGACTGAGAGCACCTCCTCCCCATTGCACTACAAGTTGGAGCGAAGAGATGAGGTGGACTGGGAAGAGGGAAGATGAGCTGACAGATGCATGCAGGTAAAGTGTACCTAGGGACTAGGAGTCAAGCTGGGGGTAAGCAACCACGTAGTGAGTGAGTCCCAGGGTTCAGTGGGAGTGTTAAGTCATCAGAGTATTGGGGGGGGGGGGGG
>QEPC01010771.1:590751-617729 GCA_003113815.1 Sphenodon punctatus
TAGAACTTCTCCCAGAACTTTTGTGTGTAAAAAGTTCTCCTGGTAAACTGCTTTGCTCCAGGCAGCTGTGGTCACTTGGTTTCCATGGCAGCCCCTCACGTCTACAGCTGCGGCTACTTTAGGCTGCCTCAGGGCAGTGTGTGTGTGAAGACTGCATCCAGGAACTGCCTCAGGGCAGCGTGCGTGTGAGAAAAATACATCCGGAACTTACTTGTGGACTTGCAAACCCAGAAGATTGAAAGACCAGCACTTTAAGGTGTGTAAAAATGCCTGGGGGGAATAAATAGTACCAATTCCTTCTGCAAATCTCACAGATATATCACAATACACATATGTAGTGTGGCAATAGCAGAAGAAGAAGAAATGTGGGAGAAGAAAATAGGAACATGTTCTTCATGAGGCTGTGAAAATAGACTTGCCAGATTCCTGTTTGACAGCAATGGTCAAACAGGGCTCGTTAATCTTACTTACTGGAACCTGAAAGTGAAACACAAGAGACTCTCACTCATTGCATGCCTCTAAGTGCCTCTCAGAGAGCAGGTTAATATTACTAGGCAATACTGAAAGTAAACAGATACACACATTCTCATCTCCGTACTTCACCTACTCCACAAGAAGATTTTTCCTTCTAGAAATGTTATCAAGCTGCAGTTAAAAATATTTTAGACACATAAGAATTGCCATCTGGGATCAGGTCAATAGCCCATCTAGTTCAATAGCCTGTCTGACGGCAGGGTGCTGTGGGAAAGTCCCTGCAGGATGTGCCCACAGCAGACAGCATTCTGCTACTAATCACCTAGGCCCCAGTTAGGTGGGGGTGAACAGCTGTGGCAAAACAGTTAGCTGAGTTAGGTGACCGAAAGGGAAACCAATCCAGTGACTGCAGGTGGGTGGAGCAAGGGGTCAGGTATTGGCTTATAATTTATTTATTTTTATTTATTTATTTATTGGATTTTTACCCTGCCCCTCCTAAAACAGCTCAGGGCAGGGTAAAATTAGAGGAGAGAAGCTCGGAAGGGGGAGACCATCAAAGAAGCAGCAGGGTGGAAACAATTCCACGGATGAAGAGCTGCGGCGAGAGCTTCCTGAGCTAACAAACTACACAGGGATAGCTGCAAGGGAGAGAAGGATCTCCAGATCGGCGGGGAAGGAGAGTGCAGCTGGCTCGGAACTCCTTCTCCCCGTCAGGACTGAGCAACAAATGCTCAGTGAGGGGTGGGGAAGGGGATGAAAATCCAGATGCTATGGTAACCCTAGCACCCCTCCCCTCCCCAGTGCTGGGACCACCTGCTGCCCATGCCACTGCTCCTGCCTGGAAGACATGATCTCATGACTTTCCGGGGGTGGGGGTGTGTGAAAGTGGCAGCGCTGGCAGCATCTGCAAAATACAGGACAAAACGTGTAAATAAAAGACAAAAAACATGTAAATACAGGACAATGGCTAAACCCTTCAAAAACAGGGCTGTCCTGTATAAAGCCAGACCAATGGCCACCCTAGAGCAGGATGTCCTGGGACCCCAAGGAGCAGAAGGGAGGCAGGAAAGAATCTGGTGGCCCAGCTTAGTGAGATGTGGCTTGGGGACCAGGGAAGGAGAGCAAACCTTGATAGTGGAGGCAGATTGGGAGCCTAGAAACATTGCCCTGGCAGAGAGGGTTTAGGGAACCAAGCAGTTCAAGGGAGAAAGACCATAGGAACCTCCTAGAAGTGAGAACTGGGGCCTTGGATGAACTTGAAAGCCCAAAGAGAGACCCAGTGAGAGCAAGGAGGCAGAAAGAACCCAGGAGGTGGGATCAGTGAAGTTGCATGGAGGGAGACACATGGGAGGCTGGGTCTAGGGACCCTGGAGGTACCAGGTCTGGTGTAAGAATATTTGAGCCATGTTGAGGAGAAGGTAGCGACCTCAGAGAGGACAGCCTGGTGGACAGAGAAGCTCTTGAGTGCAGGGCTAGGACGAGGGGATCTGGAAAGGGAGGTGTCCCAGTTGCTCAGGGACTCAGATGGGCAGAGTACGCCATGGGATAATTTAGGCCCAAGCAGGACGAACTGGGGGAGTTTATCAAAGACCCTGCAGTTGAGTAGAACTATGTGAGACCATCCCTCCAGAATTGTGACCATGGACTATATCCCCTCAGGCAGTGGCCTGAGGGACCCTAGGCAGAAACCTGTGGGGACTGAATGAGCCAAGCTATTTCTCATAGTGTCAATAGAGAAACTAGCAGCAGCAGAGCAGAGAGAGTTGTCCCCCAGTAAAGACTAGGAATAACATAGAGAGCCTAAGAATGGCTGGCCTGGCAGAGACCATAAAGGAGGCAAAAGGGAATTGGTCCTGGTCCTGCTAGGACTCACAGTTGGGCTGAGCCACTGTTTACCTCAGCTAACACTGGATGCTTCAGCAGGTGACAGATTGTGACCTGGATTTTGCCGAGGCATGGAGAGTTTCATTGATACCTGGAGCAGTTCCAGCAGATAGCCAGGAACCTATAGTGGGCCTCTAGGAAAATGAAAGATGGCAAAACCCACTCCCATTGCCTCACCAGATCATGCTTTAGTTTCTACGAACAAAGATTTTGCCTCGCCCCACTGCAAGAATACCATAAAGGGACTGGATCACAACATGGAATTTAGGTCTTCAATCAGAGGTGGGGAGCCTTCTCCCTCCCAAGGGCCACTTTGAAAATTAGTACAAACTCGAAGGGCCACATAGAGGTTGTGGGTGGCGTGCTTAAAGTGTGGGCTCAGAAAGAGGAAGGTCCAGATCATGAATCTGTGCCATGGATCTATCCCTCACCCCTGGGTGTTTTCAAACATGAATCTACCACTGGTGGCCATCCATGGTGGTGTCACGTTTGTTCCCACCCGCCAGATGTTTGCTGCGGGTGGGAACAAACATACCTCAGACCATGGTAGGATGAACTCTGGGTTGTGCACTGGGTTCCCTGCCAGCGCACATTCCAGAGTTAGCCCTGCCAAGGTCCGGGGAAACCATCCCTGGACCGTGGTAGAGCAGGCCATCGCGTCTGAAGGCCTGCTCCACTTAACTCCCTGGCCAGAGCTTTTGCAGGCAGGAGCAGTGGCCACATAGGCCACCGCACCCGCCCATCAGGGAGGGGGCCAGGCTGCATTGAGCAGGGCCATGTGGACCACATCCCCCCGATCTCTCCTCGCCTCAGCCGCTGTCACGTTTGTGCGGCGGTGGGACTAGATCCTGCTTGGGGTGAGAGCTCTCACCCCGGTCAGGATCAAAGCATGGCTGTGCTCAGCACCATCACGTATGAAAATATCCCGTTTGCCTGCCCTCATTTCTATTTCATGATTACACTGAACTTAGTTTTTTAGCGCTTGGGGGTAGGAACTGGATCCAGGGGCCGGATCCAAGACCTAGACCAGGATCATATAAAAACTAGTTGCAGGGTGCTTTTGACCTCTGGGACTGAGGTTCCCCTCCATTGACTTAGACTGTAAGATTATAGAATGTCTCTCGGTCCATGAATGGATTAACATTTTTTTAGTTGATTGTGTTGCTTTAATTGACTAATTAATCTGTTAAAGTATTAAACTACTCCAGAACTTCCATACAGGTTGGTTTGTTTTTTTACAATACAACTAATAGTTTTTGTTGCCGTTAAGTTATTCTTTTTTTAAAAAATTAACTATATTTTAATTTTTTTTTTAAAAAAAGAATTACATTTAAAATTTTAGGTTTTTCAAATGTATCATTTTTAAGGCCCTATTTTAATCTGTGATCAATACATGAATCAATTTAATGTAACCCATTAACTGACTGATGCTTCCAGCCGTAAACACCTTGTGGCACCAGCCCTTTCTCACACTGGCTTGTTAGGGAATAATAAGAAATACATACAAATAACAAGTTTCCACCCCAGCCAGTAAAGATTAATATATAAATGGGAAAGAACAGTGAATGGAAAATATCTCCCTGATGTTGTTATGCAAAACTCTGAGAGAGCTTAAAATGGGCAATGGGGAATTTCCCCAGTGATGGAAAGCCATCACCAAGAAATTTCACAACAATGGGAGTCGTGAGAACAAAGGGCCTCCACCACCTCCCCTACTCTTGAATTACTCACTTGTGGTAGTGTGATGAAGTGTACAAGGCCTGCACCACTGCACAGGGGGCTAAGGAGAAGCATGCTCCTTATAGCAGCAAGGAAGGGGTTAAAGGACAATTTGGTGGTAACCAAGGTACTCCCACCCTTCTGCCCTTGCAAAGCCTGCTGGAGTGGAAAAAGTATGAGAGTCGGAGACTTCACTCATTCAGGGAGCAGCCAGCAGTCTGGAGATTGGAACCCTGTGCTCTCTTGGCTCCCAAGGGTGACCTTGATAGTATCCAGGTTGGACTGCTGTTCCTCCTCAGCTTCCCTGCAGCTGTGCTGGAGGACTGGATTCTCACAGCACAGCAGCTTCAAGATATTCAAGACTGGTAGCTCCACTGAAGTCAGAGAAGTTGAGGCCCCCACTTCCAGGAGAGGCTGCCGCCTTCTCTTTTCTTTTTCCCTTTTGTTTATACACCTAGCGTATCTTGCCTTTCATTTGGGTTGATTGCTCCTAGCTTAGCTGGGGCTCCAAAGACTGAGGCCGCTTTTAGACGTGCAGCTGGGATCAGGCGCGGGAGCGGCGAAACAGCCGCGGTGTTGTTTTAGACGAACCGGAAGCGGAAGTTGTGCACGTGATCCGGGGCCGCGCATTCTTTGCCGACCGTGATTGAAACACCCTGATCTCTCTGGGGTGACGTACGCGGCCGGAAAAGAATGCGCGGCGCCAGATCACGCGCACAACTTCCGCTTACGGTTCGTCTAAAACAGCACCGCGGCTGTTTCGCCGCTCCCGTGCCTGATCCAGCTGCACGTCTAAAAGCGGCCTAAGGTGAACCTATGGCTGTTGGATGGATCAGGAATTTCCCCTGTTGCTAAACTTTGGACAATCACCTGATAGGCAAGGGGGAACCTCAGGTCTGAGGTTCAAATGCAGGTCAGGGCTAGTGTTTACTTGGCCCCTTTCCAGTTCCTGAATATGGCCCCTGGATTCCATTCCTTCCTACCCCCTAGCACTGAAAGTTGATCTCAGGATAAGGGAGAGCTCAGGATAAGCAGAGCTGGCTACCCAAACCCGGGGTACCGGCCAGAGACCGAGCTGCCACTGCAACCCCGCTCTCATCTGGTGGTCTCCTGGGCTGCCTGTAGTCTTCTGAAGGTAGGCTTTGGGACAAGCCTTCTTTCTGGCTTGGCGGAATGCAGGAAGGAATGAGTTACCTCCCACCTGTCCTGCGACAAGCTGAATCAGAAAAGATGAAAGGGAGGAGAAGGATAGGACAGAGGAGGAATATGAGGGAAAGAGTTTGAGGTACATGAGAAAGGGGGAAATTGGTTTCAGTGGAGAATAGGAAAAGAGGACTCCTTGTGGTCTTCCACCTCACAACTTGCTGCTACGTCTGCTCTGCTGTACTTTCCTCACCTGAACTCATGGCCGAAGATGACTGTCTTCCTCAAAAGCAAATCCTTCTTTCCTGCCAGGCTGCTGCCTAGTATTACCTACTACTTTCTCGATTCTCCACAGCTCACGAGGAGAGCGAGGCAACAACCCCACCCCCACCCCCCATTCCCAAGAAGAGGTTCCACCCTCCCAGTGCCCACTGCACCTCTTCTTGGGAGCGGGGGGAGGCCTAGCCAGGCACCCCCAACCTGTTTTACACAAATTTTGTGTGATTGATAGATACATGAGTTTAATGTGAGCTCAATGTGATTGATTGCAAGCTTGATGCAATTGATAGATACACACGTTTGATATGATTGATAGGCTCCCTGTGCTGAGCCTGTAGGTGGTCCAAGTCAAGGTTCGATGATGAGGTCCAACTGCAGGATAGAAAATCCAACCTAGGAGAGAACAAAAAAGAAATATACATTCACTCAGCAGATCAGTCTCCCCCAACCAAAATGATCCCCAGTTGGCATTGCTAACTCGGAATACAGGGTGTCAATGGCCCAAAGGCAGAGCCTGCTACCCAGAGCAGCACTGAGAAACAGGGTAGAGAGTCTATGCCAGGGAAGGACAAGAAAATAAGTTTTAAAACCCTTACAATGCCGGGGCCACGGAGGCCGGTCAATATTATAGATGTCTGGTGGCAAGGAGAACTGATTTGCCGAGGTTTGCGAGTATTAGATATAGGAACGAGAGATGAAGGGGCAATGGATTAATTAGTGGGTAATATGGTAATGGGGCCTGGTTGATTAGATTAAGGAAGGATGGAGACTGGGGATGGTAGGGGTAAATTGGATTTGTAGAGATATGTACCTGTCGATATATATTGTTAGGGGCCTCTGCCTTCCCCTGTGAGAGAGGGGTGAGTTGGGGGTGTCCCCTGGTGGCAGCGGGGAACAGTTTGAGTTTGGTTGTGGTGGGCTACCCCTGGTGAGAGCAGGAGGTTGTATGTAGGGTTGATACCGGTGGTGGGGAGGGGGAGATGAATTGTAATTGTGATTAAAAGGGATGGACTGTAAAGATGAGGGGTTGTTGTTACTGGGCCCCATGTGGGGTTAAACCCAACTGTATTTAATTATCGTATTACACTGTACTGGGGTATATAGTAGGATGGGGTGTTTTTTTTTAAAAAAATATATTATTATTACTGGGTCCCCTGCATGGAATTTAAACCCAGCTGTATGTGGTGTTGTGTTTTGTTTTCATTTTTTTGTGAGCTGGCGCGAGTCGCCTGTAGCGACAGAGTGCGGGGTACAAATAAAAAATGAAATGAAAATGAAAAAAACCCCAATCTCCCCCAAATGGGCACAGTCAGCAGACACCACACCAACAGCAGCAGCAATGTTAGGGGAGGAAGCCCATGGGGCAGGCCAAGAAAAAACAAAAAATCCCTAGAGGACTAAAAGAGCAGAGCTGAGCACCTGGGAGAAGGGAGAAATAGGGGGAAGCAAAGGGCCAACCCAACCAATCTCCCACCCCACCCCACCCCCGGGCCCACCTCACACAACAAGTCCTCTCTTCTTACAAAGTCACCCCAAAGTCAAGGGATTTTTATTTAATTTTTTTATTTTTACTTACCCTTGATGATCCTGTCCTGTGCCCAATGTCTTGCTAGGCCTGCGCAGAATCTTCAAAACTGAGACGGAGAGAGCAATGGGGTAACAATGGCAGAACAATGTGGTACACACACAGAGCAAACTCTCCCACTCAAGCTGCTAGTGCAAATGGAGAAGGGAGGGGGAACCTCTTCTTTCACCCCAGCCACTTACCCTATCAGTGTGCCCTGCTGGCCGAATGCCAGCCAAATCTGGCTGGCAATTTGCCAGCACTGATCCCTGTTCCTGCCTCCCTCTCCCTTCCCAAACTCCCTCCCCATGTTCCCCCCTTCCCCTCCTGTAGCCAACTGTTACAGAAAACTGTGTTTCAATGGCTGGCTTTAAAAATAAATAAATAATAATAATTGAAAAATGGGCACCACAAAGCCACTGCCAGTCAATACAACTGAGAACCGATCCGCCAATCTATGGCAGATCGGTTCTTATGCCAGAATCTGATTAATCCAATTCAATGAAAATCAGGTGAATCGGATTAATCCAATTCCAGGTTTTCCCATACCCATTGTGCAGTTGCAACCAGCTGATGTTTGGGGAAGGTGTTCCATTTCAAATGGATGCCAACTTTTTGAACACACAGCGTACTCTTTTCCTGCTGCCCAGCACCAGCCTTGCATTCTCAATTACTGTTGGAGCATCTCCAGAAACCACCAGGTACTTTCCTACCACAAGGTGTTTTGATAGTGAATTAATAATGTCCATGTCTTGGAAGGAAGATAATACAGGGACAGTAGGCTTTATTGCTTGAAGCAAGGATACTCGCACAATGATCCCTAAGCCACAAGTGGATCTTCAGCCTATGATCAGCGTCTCTTTACCTGGGCTGTATGTTTGAATTCCAAGAAAAACTAAATGCAGCCAAAAACCACTGTTAAATGTGCATGGCGCACATGCAGCGTGAAGTCACGCCGCTTGTAAAAATCCCACGGGCAGGGTTTAGAGGCGACATTTTGCACGTAAACGCCGGTCATCCATTCTTTTAAAACCGCAAACTAAATACCTTTATATCGAGGAATTTAGTTTGCGGTTTTAAAAGAATGTGCGGCCGGCTTTAACACGCGAAATGTCGTGTCTAAACCCCTCCCACGGTATTTTTGCATGCTGCATGATTTCACGCCGCACATATCTAAAAACGACAAGGTCTTCGGTTTACAGACACTAACTGCTTGTGTGAATCCTGGGTCCTTTAGGACTGATTGTCACCATGAGCAACCTTGACTATTTCAGTTACGTTTCACTATGTAATTCTCATCTTTCTTCCAATGGTGTAAGTCCATTAAAAGGGGAGGGGATGACAATGGTTAAAACGGTGAGAATTTGTGTACCTAACAGAGTAGGGGGTTTGGTTCATTAGGAAAAATAGCTCTAAGGAAACACAAATTTGGAATCTACTTTTCTGGAATATCCTGTAGCATTTGATTTTTTTAAACAAAGATAAACCTTTTTATCAATTTCTTTAACCATTTTGCAAAATATAGATTTTTTTCTGCTATAAAGTTTTAGAACTTCTATAAAGTTCTACAGAAAATATATATGGAGGCAATCATTTGCTATTAAATTCCTCTGGTTTTTACAGTGATTTCTATAGATCCCTACTAAGTTTCACTGCAACAAACCACACTTATTTTAATTGATTTAGATTTATCCCAGTGCATAACTTTGCATACGTTGGGTGCTTTTAAACGAGACGGGTCGACGCATGCGCCCCCACCGACAACATGTCCAACTACTCGCGTGAAAGTGGTGCGTGGGAGAGCGCGCTCCTGTGAATCACGCAGCAGCCACTCATAGCCACACATGGAGCACCGCCGAAAAATTGGGAGTGCTCCGTGCAGGGCCAGCCACATATGCAGAGGCTGCCTCCATGGCTAAGGTAGCCATGTCGGAAGCTGCCCATGTGAAGCGCTCCCCATGCACGTCACATGTGTGGGTGCTCTTCAGCCACACCACTCAGCGACCACAGACGCCCCTGCCCACCACCTTGCTCTTTTAAAAACACCCTTCTTCTAGTTCATCCTCACAAGTGCACCATGAGGTAGCCATTATTATTCCTATTTTACAGAGGGGGAACTGAGGCTGAGAAATAGTGACTTGCTCAAAGTCAGCCAGTGGACTCATGGTGAAGATGGGATTCGTGTCCTAGTCTCCCAGGTCCAAATTCATCATTAGGCCATGCGAGCTAATGAACTTCCTGCTTTCAACCATCATAAGTTCAAGAAATAGCCCCACTAGATTGAACACTCTGGTAAGACTGACCCTTAAAACACAACCACAAGGTGGCTTTCTGCCCCAGTGCCCACCGACACTGCAAGCCCATCCTGAGGCACAGTCTCCTCCTGTTTCCTGCTGATCAACAGGGAACACAGCTGACCATCCAAGACCAGGAGCCCACACCACACCTGCACTGCAAAACCCTAAAGGTGTATGGGTGCACTCCTGACCAGAATAAAATATAACTTCATCATAAAAATTGCCCCAATATAAAGAACTTCTCTTTTCTGGTCTTATGGGGTTCACTGTACTATATGTTGGTTTCCTACATATAAATTCCATTGGGATTTTTTACAAAGGCGTGAAAAGGGAAATCAAAGGAAGCGTTTGTTTGTACCCTGCAAGGAAAACCCACCAAATCCTTGCTCAACTCTAGTCATCTGTGCCATGGTGCATTGTGGGATGCGACAAAAGCGTAGACATCAGCTTGCCACCATGAGCAGAGATGCTATAGGGCATGGAAGGAAACAAATAAGTCATCTCTTGGGTGCTCTATAAATAATCTTAAATTTTTATTTGTTTGTGTGAAGCCTCCGAAGAAGCTTTCTAGCCAATAAATTCTAAGCATGCAAATGAGCCCAGAGAAGCAGAAGGGTGTTTGGTTCTACTAATGGTGATGACACAATAAGCACAGTTCTCATTAGGCTGAGGGGTTTTTTAGAGAAGCGCCTCATCATGAGTGTCATGGGGTTGAATAGGGTGCCAATGCAGCCCTGTAACATGCATGATGGGTGGGTAATGAGTGTGGAGGTGCTTGTCTAAAAACACCCTGATAGGGCTAACAAGGGTGTCTGCAAACCGAATGAGTCAGGAGAAAATTTCACAAGGTGGTTTTTGGTTCAGGATGGGTGGAGGGTGGAGAAACAGTGGCCTTCTATGGGGATTCTCTTGGGACCAGTGAGGGAAGGGGCAAAGGTGGCCTGATTTAACCAGTAGAAAGTTGACCCTAGCAATGATGTGAATGGCCCTGTTAGCTTGGGCTCTTAGGGCTAGCAGTGACTTGAATCTGTTACTTACTCATTTCAAATTGCCTTGAGTAGATGCCACACACGGACCCAGCCTCGGACCAAGTGAGACTATCCTCTCTTATTTTGTAGATCTCAAGAGGCAAGTGACTATGAACTGGCAAATTCAGCCCTGGTGAAAACCAGTACAAGCCTCTATTCATTTCAATGGGAATTTACTCCCACGTGTGTGAGGTAGAATTTGGCCCTGTTGTGGCTTTTCTAGAAGGCCTTGCAAGAACCTTGTTGTTGTTGTTGTTATTGTTGTTGTTGTTGGACATTGTTTTATAGGGGGAGACAAAAAAAAAAAAGGAAACCACTGGGAAAATGTGCATCCTATCAAGTGTTGTGAAACTCTGCGGGTTGGAGAAGGCTCAGTTTTTAATAAAGGAAACATTCATTGCATCCCATTTCAAGGACTTCTGCAAAGCAGCAATGCTTTCTCCTGCTGTTTCTCTCTCTTCACTATTGTGCAGGAACTTTTCTATTTGCAAACAAAATAAATGGGAAACCTTTTTCTTTTTTTCTTCTTCTTTTTTTTAAAGAAACAGTAGAAGAACACTATTTGTGGTCATGAGCGCATCACCGTTTGAACAAGAGACAGTTCTACATGAGACAGGGTACAGCACTGCATGCTGCCGGAGGCTGCCACATTGCCACTTTCTGCAGAATGTTCTGCAGAATAGGATATTGCTTGGCAGCATCTCAGAAGACATACTAGAAGAGGAAGAAAACCTAGTCAGGCCCTGTGGCACTTCAAGACCTTGGACTTTTGTGGGGATTAACAAGAGCTGGGGGTCTGTCCCATTTCTGGCAGTGTGACCCTAGGCTTGGTGAAATTGTGGGGTTTGGCCAAAGTTGTCATTCTGAGCTTCCCCTGCAGAACCTCCACTGGGTTAAGCCCATAGCAAAGGTGGGCAAAGTTTCCTAATCCCGCGAGTTGCATCCATTTACCACAATGGGGCCAAAGTGACACGTGTGGCTCTGGAGCCACTATTTGCCCCCCTTTTGGCCTCCAGAATGCTAAAACCACTCCATGGGGTTTCATAGTGGGGACCCACAGACAGCCTACACACATGCTTGAAGTTAAGCCCATGCTTAGTTGCCTTTGTTGGATGAGAACCTACTTGTCCATGACCATTCGACAAGCTACAATCATTGTACTACATTGGGTGTTTTTACACACACATTTCTCCTGCATGTTTGCTGTTGCAATCTGAACTTTCTGTGTCTAAATCACTTTCCCAGATCTTAAACATCTGGCTCTTTGAACTTCTGCATAGAACGTCTCTCAGAAATTGTGTGTGTAAAAAGTTCTCCTGGTGAACTGCTTTGCTCCAGGCAGCTGTGGGCACTTGGTTTCCATGGCAGCCACTCACATCTACAGCTGAGGCTACTTTAGGCTGCCTCAGGGCAGTGTGTGTGTGTGTGAAGAATGCATCCAGGAACTGCCTCAGGGCAGTGCGTGTGAGTGAGTGAAATGCATCTGGAACTTACTTGTGGATTTGTAAACCCAGAAGATTGAAAAACCCAGAACTTTAATGTGTGTGTAAAAATGCCCATTGTCTCTGTTGCCTTATATTTGGGACTAACATGGCAACCTTACTTTCTCTACACAAGCTAATTTAAGGCTCTCGTTCTCTTCTGAATCCTACTGGATTTGTCAGTTTGTTTCTACAGAGCCCTATTGGTTGAATTCTTATCCGCATTTATAGGCACCCAGAGATTTAAACTCTTTCCCCCTTCCCCCAACCCCACCCCATCTGTTTCTCTTGTGTTGTTTTCGGCTGCGAGCACATCTCTGCCTGATTTGCCATAATTTCATTTTGACATATTCTCATAAGACAATTGCAGCTGCTCTATGGGAAGAATGCAAACAGGGTATGCCATCTCTTCTCTCCCTTCCCTTTTCTCCCTTTCCCCTCCTTTCTCCGGAGATGGATTTCATTTGGAATGAAGCTCGCCTGCTTGGAGGTCTGGCAGATGATTGCTTGTCACTCAGCTCATTGTTTTGTAATTGCAGTTTATGTTGAGGCTAAACTCTCCCCCTTCCGATGTGTATATATTTATGTAGTCTACTGCCTGATGAAGAAGGAGTTCCTCTTATCATAGAATGAGAGGATGTGAGCTCATTTTGAAAGAATCCAAGCTCTGGGGGTGCCTTGCTCACTGAATATCAGCATCCCCTGCATGCCCGCCCCTTCTTTAGAGAGGGTGGGAAGAAAGCAGAGTGCAGCACTATTGACTTTTAATAAGTGGGATAATATATTTCAGAGCAGAGCTCGGACAGGAAAGGAAATGAATTTGGCTAGACGGTAACTTACACTAAGAAAAGAAGGGGTATTAGCAAAATCCATTCCATTATTTCATGTAAATATACTTGGCTGAATTAAGACAAACTGATGGAACCGCAGGCAGCAGAATAAGTCTAGAGGCTGACCCTTCCCCTAGACACACTTAGCAAAGTGGTACGCTTTACTGTCTGCTCAGGAAAGAAACAAACTTGTTTAATTGGAAAATGACTGCAAACTGTCCAAATAAGTGGACAGTGAAATACAACACAGAGGGTGTTTATTCATTATCACCAAGAGACTGTGAAGCTTAGTGAATAAGGTGTTGGCTTTGACCTGGAAGACTAGAGATTAAATCCTGCCTTGGCCATAAACTCACCAGGTGGCTTTGGGAAAGTCCATAACTCTCAGCCTCAATTCTGTATTTGTAAAATGGGAATAATAATGACCTACCTTACAGGCTGATTGTGAAGGCGAACTAGATAAAGATTGCAAAGCACTTTGAACACTGAAAGTGCTATAAATATTATTAATTGGGATAACTCTTCTGAGTTAAGAGCACTTTAATCACTCACCTGTTCCTCCATTAGGGTGATTAAAGGGGTCATTTGCATCATTCACTAGAAATGGGGTCCAAGTTCGTGAGTTATTTCAGAACAGAAAGCACTTATTGAACAATCTGCTGGTGAGAACACACCTTGAGGAGTCTCTGTTCTAGAGAAACCAATACTTCCTGCCTGTACCCCTTCTCTTTTGATGTCACCATATGCACTCCATAGTGGCAGAGAGCAAACCTTAACTCTGGCTAGAAGATCCTTGTAGAAGACAACTCTTCATACGATACTTACTTTCTCCTCCACTGCATGGCCTTACGTGAAGTGTTGTCCACGCCAAGGATCTTCTAGCCAGAGTTGGTTTCTTTCAGTTGGTATTGTGAAGCATATGTGGCTTCTGGAGGGACCCATGCTCACCGCACCACCACAATTCAGTGGGATGAGGGAGAGGAGCAGAATCCGTGTGTGTGTGTGTGGAGATGGGCTTTGCTAGGGCATGTGAGATGGGGGGGCAGTCTCTGTGTGTGGTGAAGGTGGGGGCTGGGTCTTGTGGGGCAGTGTGTGCTGTGAGGAGAAGGGGATTCCTTGCTCCTTACCTGTTGTGTTTCCAGACTTGTTTGTGTTTGCAACTGGAAATTCAGGAACAGCCAGCACCTTCATTCAAATGTTTGGGTGAATAAACATAAAGATGCCACAAGTCTGAAGTCCAATATTTCAGGACCAGCCAAGTGAGAAAGAGTTGTCCAGATGATTTGGAATGTCTTCTTCTCACAATACAATCTTCTGCTGTTAAAGTCAGTGGGAGTTTTGCCATCAGCTTTCATGGCGGAGGATTTCACTCTCCATGTCCACACCTAGACCTTCAGGGCACTACACAGAAGATCTCAGGTCTGTCATGAGTGCTGGACTGAGACTCAATCCAGTGTAATTTTGGAAGCAGAAATTTCATATCTTGGTGGGCAGAAGAGGTACTTCCCCGAGGGGCTCTTCCTGTTTTCTAGAAGGATGAACCATTTTTCTCCAACATCCTGCCAGAATTAGCTGATAAAACTGGACACCCTGGTAATAATAAGTATTTCCCCCCATTGCTGTCAACAAAATACATTGAACACAGGTGCCTGAAAGTGAATACAAGTCAATTACATTTTCTAAAAAGCTCAAGAATTACCAAACCTTGGGACTGAAGCAAAGCCAAGGCGCAGAGAATCTCTGTGGCAGATAAAGCTGCCCTGAGCTGCTTGGCCAGGATAGGGCGGGGTATAAAAACTTATCAATCAATAAATAAATCTGCCAGACTTACTGGCATCTAATTTCTAAAGGGAGGTTTATTATCAAAGAATCTGGCATTCAATCTTATCTGGAGCTCTATACTGTGGCTCAGTAGAAACTTCTACACCCTTCCTTGCTTCATCAAGCATGGCAGAGGACACAAACAAGGAGGCTTATGCCATCCCTGTCTATTCTAGTCAGTCTTTGCATGTGCTCTCCATTAGGCTCCATGGCTGCAATCCCAAGCAGGATCCACATGGGATCCATGTGGCACAATGCAATCCCCGTGGAGAGATGCGTGCAGTTTGCATGCATGTGCGCGCACGTAGGATGAGCGCAGCGTGCACAGGGCATGGAATCACACACACACACACCATGACCATAAGATAAAAACACACTCACAAATACAAAATGGGTGCCAACTGCCACAAGCAGCACTGCTAGGGAGGTTATAATGGACCATTGGCTGAATCGGAGTCAGCAGTGGGATGCTGATGCAGAGAAAGCAAGTGACAATTTGCATTGCATCCAAGATACAAGCAACACTTCTACTGCTGTACTTGCCACTGATTATGCCTCGACTGGAGTACTGTGTCCATCTTTGGTCACCAGGTTTTAAGAAGGACATGGATAAACGGGAGAGGACTGAGAGAAGAGCAACAAAGATTATAAACGGCTTGACATGGAAGTCCGATGAGGAAGGGTTGAAGGAGCTACGTCTGTTTATTTTGGAGAAAAGACAACAGTAAAATGAGGGACCTGGAAGCATTTTTCAGATATTAAAGAGTCTGTAATGAAGAAGAGTGCCATTGAAGGAAAGACTAGAGAGCATGAGCTTAAGCTGCACAAAAGCAGATTTTAATTAAATATTATGAAGCAATTCCTTACTAGATGAGCAGATGGGCAACGGAACAAGCTGCCAAGGGAAGCTGTGGAATCTCCTTCACTGGTGGTTTTTAAGAGGAGGCTGGATAAATATTTGTCATGGATGGTTTTGGTCTCATTAATATTGCCTTGATGCAGGGAGTTGGATGTGATGATCCTTGCATTCTTTTCCAGCCCTGCCATGTCATGATTTTGTGATACTATAAATTCTCCTCCTCCCCCATCTGAGTTTTATAGAATGGAGATATTCTTTTTGGTCAGCCTCATTCGCTCCTTCCTCCAGCCACCCAATGGCATGTCTGGGCCCTCTAGAAGAAGATGTGCCTGTTTTTTTCCATCTTCTTTTCTGGAGAGCTTCAACGCCAACAAGTGTTTTCAGACATTATGAAAAGTGGAAAGCACCATGTGGCAAGTCCTTGGAGGCGGGTTCTGATAAGTACTTTGTGAAGTCTGAACTAATCATTCGGTAAGCTAAGGGTGACTTCTCAAGTGTGTACCACTGGGTTGCCACTTGCTATGACAGTTCAGATGTTGCAGAGCACCCAGTATAGGGCTGAAATGAGAATCCATTTGTTTCTTGCAAAAATCTTGTGAGAATCAAGAATCGTTACTGAGTGATTACTCAGTAATGATTTGAGGTCTCAGTGAGAATCGTGTCAAAATTTACTATGTACCGTATACTGATGTACTGTGTGTGTACCATGTTCGTCCCACTAATGTGCATTCACAAAATGGCCCCTGCGGCTGTTCTGCACATGTGCAGCCCTTTTCCAAGATGGCACTGGCAGAATCACCACCATTTTGGAAAAGGGCAGCCATTTTTCACATGCGCATAACCTGGATAAATGCGGTACATGGTAAATCGCTATACGGTATATCACGGTAAACAGTAAATCAAGAACAAATCTTGATTGAGAAAGTGTCAAGAACTAGGGGTGTAGCACTTCTCACTAAAAACGAGTCAAGAACCATGATTCTCTGCAAGAATCAAGAGAAAAATCAAGATCGAGTTTCAGCCCTAACCCAGTGGAAACCCCCACTCCCAGCTACAGTGTAGCATTTCTTTTCAAGCTGTGGCTTTTTTTTTTAATGTTTGAAAGCACCCAAGGCACTGTTGAATACATCTCTGTGTCTTATAAATGTATTCCATGTATTCCTTAGGATTTTCCAGGAATCTTGGAAGGCATTTCCGATAAATTTTCAACCTTCCCCTCTAATCTTCCAGCAGGGAGAACTCTACGGCTTCCTGCAGGTGTACAAGGTCCAGCCTCAGCCTCTCCCCGGCCAAACACTGACGCTTGCATGGTGGGCAGCAGGGATGGAAACAGCTGCTTTTGTTAAGCAACTTCCTGCATGGCTCACTGGGCCAATTTTAGGTTGCCAATATGCCCCCAAGACCTTTTTTTTTTTTTTTTTTAGGCTTTCAGATTTTAGGTTCTAGCCTGTCTCCCCTCTTTCTCAATGTGTATTTGAGGGCAGTAGGCAAGACTGTAGTTAGATTTGGGGTGTTGTCAGCATACAGATGCATCTGACCCAGGTCCTGTTGTCTTGGTGCTTTTGCCGTGTTTGTCTGCCATTGGGGGCTGGATGAGGGTGAGGCAACTGAAGTTGAATCCAGACAGACTGAAGTGATGATAGTTGGCTGGCCCTATGACCAGGGCGGGTGGTGCATGGAATAGGCATGCCCATCACTGAGGGGGTCCAGCCTCCTTTGGTCACTCAGGTTTGCAGCATCAAGGTGCTCTTGGATCCCTTGTTGCACCTGGAACATGAGGATGCAGTGGTGGCCAGAAGCGCTTTCCAACAACTCCGTCTGGTGAGGAGGCTGGGACATTTTCTATCAGATTTGGACCGGACCATCATCATCCATGCTTTTGTAACCACAAAGCTAGTCTACTGCAGTGCACTCTACATGGGGCCTTTGAAGACTGTTTGGAGACTGCAGCCGGCACGTCTCCAGAACCATGTTACCCCGGTGCTCCAAAGTCTGCACTGACTGCCATTAGTGTTCTAAACACAATTCAAGGTGATGGTTTTGACCTTTAAAGCCCTTCATGATGGGCCCTGCCAGCGGAGGCCCGTTTGTCACCGGATCTCCCCTCCTACAGGCGCCATTGTAAGACCTGGCTATTCTGCCAGGCTTTTGGTGGGGGAGATGGGTGAGGGGTGGAGTGTTGGGGATGTTTTTTTTATACCTTTTATGGACTCCTGCTTTGATTTTATTGATCTTTTAAATCTTTTTATATATTTTTTAAAATTTCTTACTTATTAGAATGTTTTTATTGCTGTTGTTTTGTAGTGAGCTGCCAGAGGCAGGAGGGGGCAGCATAGAAATTAAAGTATAAATAAATAAATATTTAAATGACCTTCCCCTCTATGTTTCATCTCATTCCTTCAGGTCAGCTGGGGGGGGGGGGCACCCTCTTGTGAATACCAGCTTTGCATCAGGTTCATACAACATGGGCATGCGGAGGCTGCCCCATAGCTTAAAATTTCACACATTACTATGAAATCTTTCGTGGCTGCCCCACAGACCTATAAATCAAAATAAATAAGTTACTTCGCAACAGTCCCTTATTTAGGAATGACAATCCCAGTGGCAGCTGGTGGATGTTTAGGTTGGGGGGGGGGCATAGTGAGGCCCTGTTGGAGGCACTGTTGGAGCGGCCCCTGTTAAAATTTCACACGTTACAATGAAATACACATCAAATAAAAAAAATCCATGGTAAATGCAGATCTAAAAAGTACACAATGTTGGTGGCATTCAATAGGGAGCAAAATGCAAAAACTCTGGGAACAAATTGAAAAGATTAAACCAACAGTTGCTTCTGTAGGTCAGAGACTCAGGAAAAAAAATTGTCAGGTCAAGGCTTCAAGACTGTTTTAGGTAAGGGGACACTGTGTGGGGGGGGGAGGAGGGGGGGAGGAATTTATGTCAATTTTAAAATTTACTATTTTTAAAATCAGAATCCACACAGGAAAGAAACCCTGTATTTGCCAGGAGTGTCAATCAATAGTTTATTAGTTTCAACCATAGATCACAACCAAACTTTTACAGAATTAAATATAAAATAAAATGTAACATAGAATCAATTCTCTCAGAGAATAACCAGACATGGTTAGTTTCTGCAGGAAATATATCTGCGGACAGTCAACCATAACAATCCAACCAAAATCAGACAGAAAAATGGTGAAGTTAATAGTCAACTAAATACAGCCAGGAAAAAACTTTACTCCTCCATAGAGTGCGGGGGCGGCCATATTTAGCTGGCATTGACCCGAATTTAGGTAGACACATCTGGCATTAGGCTAATCAAATAACTATTATATATTATTTATCATATAAAACCATAAATTATAGCAATATAAAAGGTTATCACATAAGCAAATCCATCTTGATACATCATGGTTAAATCAATTAGCCATATAACAAAGTTTAAAACCAGTAACATCTAATAAGACTTCATCCATTGCATGCAGCAGACTGATACGCTACAGGCATGAAAAAAGACAATCTTACTGAAAAATTGTTACCAAGGAAAATAAGTATGGAAACAATATTGAAATGCCTTAATTCTACTAAACCCTTGCCTAGTCAGAGCATAAAACTACCCCAGAAACCAGGGTACTATAGTAATAATTTTAAAAAGCCCTAGAAAGCTTTTAATGCAAGTATCTATAAATGCCAATAAGTACAGATCATTCACCACCATTTAGATTATTATGATGTTTCATAATATTTTCCCTTAATAATTCCATCTGTAAAGCCCCTACAGCTACCTTCCTCATTATTTCTTTATCCTGGTTTGCCAACAGGTAAGTAATGTGGGTTTGGGCATCCCAATGTTCTTTACCAGCAAACCATGTGTCAGAGGTACTACTACGAATGACGGGCAAAATAGCAGATAGTGAGGCAAGTTCTCAACAACTAATTGTTCACAGTGGCAAAACCGCAGGTCTGATGGAGTACCTGCGTACCGACCTTCCAGGACGCTGGTGAGCATCATATTGAATCTCACTAAGGTCATGGCTCATCTAGTTTTGTAATTCGTAATATCTGAGAGAGAACTCTCATACTCTGGCCCTTGCTTGATAAGGAGTTACCAGGAAGCAACCCTTTGTTCATGCAAAGCTGCTCTTTCTTTCTGCATATTTATATCCCCAGCCCTGATTTTAAGTAGTAATTTGGCCTGTACCATGGCATAACCTTGTAGAGCAGTGGGCGAATATCCCAATTAGGCCAGATTAGACAAGATTGATTTGTACCACCTAAAATTTGCCAGAATATTTTTCTGCTCTCGCAGGCATAAGTTAGGTAGCCTGGCAGGATGCATGGCCCGAATCCTCAGGCAGTACCCCATATGAGCCATTCTTATCCTGGCCACAAGGGGCATAACCTCACATTCAGCCCTCAGCATGGCAGAAGGAGTCCCATGGGGTGTGCCTAGGGTGGCTCGGAGTATTTTATTTTGTAAAGTTTCTAATGCTTCCAAGTAGTTCTGGTTCCCCGCACCCCAAATCTCAGCCCCGTAGATAAGTTGGGGAATCATTTTATCCTTAATCAGCTTGAGCAAGGGCCTCATCCTTTTCCCTCCCCTGTTACTCCAGAATTTCAGAAGACCTGAGGTAGTATGACCACCTTTTAATTTTATTGCGTCCAAATGAGTAGTCCAGCTACCACCCCGGTTAAACCATACTCCCAAATATTTGTAAGTAGCCACCTGTTCTATATTGTCTGCTTCTATGGTCCATTGGTAGTTTTTATGGTTTTTGGAAAAGACCACCTTCTTAGTTTTATCACAGTTTATTACCAGGTGATTTTCATTACAATATTGGGTTAGTTTGAGTAACTGACGTTTCATACCTATCCTTGTGATGGAAAGGATGATCATATCGTCTGCATACATAAGTATAGACACGAGTCGACAACAAATCAATGGGGGATGCCCTTCTGGCCCATCTAGCTAGGGGACGATATCATTGACAAATAGGTTAAAAAGCAACGGGGCCAAAATGCACCCTTGCTTTACCGCATTTGCCACCGGGACTTGTCCTGATGTAGCTCCTCACCAGTTTAATCTGACCCTAAGGGCAGTGTCCGTGTACAGCAGTCGGATAAGATACAATAGTTTGGGATCTATATTTAAGTCCCTAAGTTTTTGCCACAGAATGGCCCTATCAATGCTGTCAAAGGCTGCTTTTAGATCTACAAATAGGGCATATACTTAACAATTTCTCAGATGGACATATTTATCAATAATATGCTCCAAAACGAAGCATTGGTCTAATGTTGACCTAGCAGCTCTAAACCCAGCCTGCTTCTCGACAAGGAGACAATTTTCCTCAACCCAACTTTCCAATGTGCCTAACAGAAACCTGGCAAAGACTTTGGCCTGACATCAATCAGGCTTATAGGCCTGTAGTTAGCTGGATCTGCTTTGTCCCCTTTTTTAAAGATAGGAACAACAATACTCACGTTCCATCCTGCTGGTATGACTCCCTGCTGAATTATAAGATTAAATAGACGAGCAAGCACTGCGGCCCACCAGTGCCTTATGGACCCGCAACGAGTTGGCCGGTATCTCATCCTCCCCAGGTGCTTTGTTTAAAGACAGGGATCCAAGCAGCTGCTCCACTTCCTCAGCAGTTGCCAGGATCCCAGGGCAGCTGGGAGGGGGATTCAGGGAGGCCGACTGAACTTCCCGATATTTGTTATAAATAGTGGCAAAGTATTCTTGCCACAAGGGGCTATCAATTGGAGAGTCCAAACAGGGTAGGTTCCCTCCAAGGCCTCCATTTGCTAGGGCCCCAAAGGTCATGAAATCTTTGCAACTGATAGCCTTCTCCATCTTTTCCCCATAGCTCCGTCTTATATTTAGATTGCTTACTCCGAAGCATAGCCCTGTATCGTGCTCGGAGTTATTATTATTATTATTAACAAACATTTATATAGTGCCAGCAGTGTACCTGGCACTTTACAAAGTAATAAAATAGACACGGTCCCTGCCCCTAGGGCTTACAATCTGAGAGACAGGAGCTGGGGGAGAGACTTAGGAAGGGGAACAGAGGGAGAGACAAGGGGTCTAACATTCATGAAGATGCGAGGTCTCAAGTGCACGTACTTGGCTTGGTTACGATGAGAATGACAGCAGGCAGGTCCATGTTGCAAGGATAAGGGTAAACCGATCGTAGGTATAGGAATAGTGGCTCAGCAGGATAAAGAGTCAGACAGAGCAGAGCGAAAGAGGTGAGTTTTAAGGAGAGATTTGAAGGTATGAAGGGAGGGGGCAAGGCGGATGTGGACAGGGAGGGAGTTCCAGGCATGGGGGGCAGCAAGTGAGAAGGGACGAAGGCGCTTAGGGGAGCAGGGAAGGCGTGGAAGGGTGAGAGAAGGGACAGAGGAGGAGCGAAGTGCACGGGCTGGAGTATGGAGGGCGATAAGTGCAGAGAGGTAGGGGGGAGCAAGGTTGTGAAGAGCTTTATAGGTGAAGACTAGGAGCTTGTGCAGGATTCGTTCAGGAAGGGGAAGCCAGTGAAGCGAAGAGAGGAGGGGCTGCACATGGTCGAAGCGACTGGCGAGGTAGATGACCCTGGCAGCAGAGTTTTGGACAGAGATGAGGGGAGAAAGGTGAGACCGGGGAAGGCCAGTGAGAAGGAGGTTACAGTAATCGAGGCGAGAGATGACCAGAGCATGAACAAGAGTTTTGGCAGACGAGACAGAGAGAAAAGGGCGAATCTTAGCAATGTTATGGAGGGAGAAGCGACAGGATTTAGCAACAGAGTCAATGTAGGGTTTAAAAGAAAGGGGTGAGTCAAAGATGAAGCCTAGGCTACGGGCTTGGGGGACAGGCAGGATGGTGACTCCATCAATAGTTATTGACAGTGAGGAAGGAGAGGAAGGATGAGGGGGGAAGATAAGGAGTTCAGTTTTAGCCATGTTGAGTTTGAGTTGACGTTGAGACATCCAGGTAGAGATGTCAGAGAGACAGTTGATGAGACGAGCTTGAACAGAGGGAGAGAGAGAAGGAGTAGAGAGATAGAGTTGAGTGTCATCAGCATAGAGGTGGTATTGGAAGCCATGGGAGGCAATGAGTTTGCCTAAGGATGAGGTATAGATCGAGAAGAGGAGAGGGCCAAGAACAGAGCCTTGAGGAACACCAACTGAGAGGGGGAAGGAGGAGGAGGCAGAGTTGGAGAGAGACACATTAAAGGAGTGGTCAGAGAGGTAGGAGGAGAACCAGTTATGGACAGAGCCACAAAAGCCAAGGGAGTGAAGGGAATCCAGCAAGGAGTGTAACAAACTTGGCTCTATGCCCAGGTAACACCTTGGCATGCCTTGCCGCTTGCCTGGTTTGGGCCCTCATTGCCTTACATTCCCCATCAAACCAAGGCATACTGGTCCCCAAAAACTTAGTTCTTCTTTTAGTAACCAAACTGGCACTAATATATCTTGTCAGATCGTGAAAAAGAATAAAACTTGACCCTGAATCCGCTTGCATAAACTGGCATCTTTTTTCTTCCAGACAAGGGGACACAAAAAGGACAAGAGCACGCCCAGCAGTTGAGTTTCCCCATTTCACAACAGCAGACAAAGTGCCTGCAGTGTTACCTGGGGAGTTCAAAGGCTGCTCTGGGTGAAATACACCGTCTCTGAGCCCTAGTAAGGCGCCACAGGGAAGTGGTCACTTACGCCGTGGGGCAAGACAGCAAAATCAAGAATATCAGTGAAAATGCTATGAGAGACTGCTATATAATCTATTACGCTCACTCCCAAATGCGAGATAAACGTAAAATCGCCATAACAGTCTGAATTAAAGCTTCCATTTAGTAGCCTTAAATTCTTTTTATATAAGAAGGATAAAAGTTGCAATCCACGTGCATTTAAAACTGAGTCCTTGGAGGCTCTAGGGGGATAAAAATAAACTTCCTCTGATTGGTCTAACCCCATAGCTTCAGCCCTTTCTTGATCTGTGCTCCCAGTTCATGCATTGAAATCCCCCAGCAACATAATTGGGGTACTGGGAAATTTAACCTCCCAGCATTGAATATTGTCCTCCAGTGTTCGTCAAAAGTTATGCTGTGAGTAGAAATCCAGCGAGGGAGGTAAATACATTGACAATAATTAAAGTAACTTGAGGGCCCTTTTTAACCATAATAGCCAACATATTATTATTATTTGCCAGCTGTTTGGAGTCCAGCCCTTGAGAAGTATTTATCAACACTGCAAGGCCACCAGATGGTCTCCCCCTGTTCCCTGAGTGAATCGCAGGGGCCACTCGACTGGAAGCCAGGCACATCTGGTCCTTTCGGGTCCCTAATCTTGCGATCTCTTGTAAACAAATAATGTCATAATACGCTAAAACCTTGACGTCAGCATTCGCCCAGCTTGAGTACCATCCATTGACATTCCAAGAAAGGGCAGACAAGATGTCTTTCCACTGTGCGAATGTGGACAGGCTCTGTCATTGCGACTCTAAGGTCCCCGGCAATGCATGAAGATCTAACGGCCCCTGTGAGGAGTGTAGGAGCATAGAATCCCTACGGGATTGCTTCTCCTGCCCTTGTTGATGTCCCTTAGGACACACTCCTAATGCAGGCACCATATAGGTGATCTGCGTGTCCATAGATCCCAAAGTGCTTACTTGTAGTTTGTTGTATAGGGAGTGCAGTCGCTGCCAAACTAGCTCTTGTTCCATAACTGGTAGCATATCATATTCAGTGATAAAACCCTCATCATTATTGTCCTTAGGCACCGGCATCAGTAAAAAATCAAATTTACTACATTCCATCTGGACTATAGGATTATTACAATTATACACTGGGGCAGTCTATAGCTGATATGGCAAGGGCTGAAGAGTCACAATATCTGAGCAAGATATTCCACCACCAGTTTGGTTATGATCTGATCCGATCCTTACATACCAGATGATGAGACAGGTACCAGTTCCTCCACTGGAGCAACCAGTTCTGTTGACGCTCCTTGCTCTGACCACTGGAGGGAGCCATGAGAGTCCCTAAAACCAGTAACATCCAATGTTTCCCAGTCCATGGATGACTCAGGGTCATCGGGAGAGGAGCCAGACTCCCACCTCACGGAACTGTTGGGATCGATCGCTAGACAGGATGGGCCGGGAGGAGTAGGTTGGAGAAGAGCATGGGCCAATGTGTTTTCAACTCTCTGGAGGTAAATCCCTGTAGCCTTTAAACAGCTCCTAATTGCCCAGAGGTTGGAGGCGATTAATTGAGATGAAAATAATACTTCATACCTCCTGAAATGGTCCCCATGAAGCAAGGGTAAAATAGCATGCACATCGTGACCCTTTAAGGCAATCCCCATTGTCCGATGTATAAATGCTCGGAATCGATCAATATCCCAAGTCGAGGCCGTCTGGAACCTATATCTCTTCCTTTTATTCACATGGAAGAGAATAGCAGGCGCCCAGTGCTCAGTAGTCTCCTGTGGCCAAATTTTATATGTGGTAGGCTCCCTTGAATGGATGGTAGATATATATTTAGCAGTTGCCTGCTGCTGACAAATTGGAGCCGGATTCCTACAGAAAGTTCTCTGGGGCACGTCCAAAGAGGTTCTATTCTTAATGGGAAGAGTCTCAGAAACTCCCGCCAGCTTCAGCGGTGGAAGAACATTGCCATACGGAGGAGCAGGCCCCTCACTAAAAAAAATAGAGGAAGTAGCTCTATCTACCCACAAATCTCTCTGAGAAGCAGAGAGGGACAGTTTGGTTAACAGCATCGCACCTTTCCCTTTGGCCCAAAATAGGGGGAAAGGAGTTAGAAATAGCCTTATTAAATTCTAGCCATAGCCCTCAAATCAGAACCTTCATAGAAAAAAGATAGTCATTCAATTGCACTAATCGGCTTAGTGTGTTGAGGTCTATTTCTTGCCTGACATTTAGGTCCTCGTACAATCTGCTGAGAGATCTCAGTGAAAGCTTAATATCAGAAATAAAGGGGGTAAGATCGGGGCCATAAACAGTGTCCGGCAGGGTGGAAGCCTGGACTTGGCTGCCAGAAGGAGGGTGAGTGTTAAAACTGGAAGCAGAACAATCTGACGAGAGGGCAGGGGAGAAAAATTTAGTTAGTTTAGCCTGGGTGATTCCTGCAGACTTAGGAGCACATGTATTTTGCTCCGCCTGCTCAATTTCCTTGGCTAAACTAATGCCAGCTTTGGAGGCATAAGATGTCAGCTCCATGCTGGGAAAAAAGATAACCAATAACCCTACCCCAACCTATTTACCTTCCGGCTTGCCAGGGGTCAGATTACCCAAGGTCTAATACCCAGCTCCTCCTGAAAACTTGTGGAGATCCTATGAGGCACAGGAGCACCCCTTGACTAGAAAATGCAAGCAAGTCCCCAGACTAATAGAATACGCAAACTGAGTAGAGTTAACAATTGATACAATAATGTCAGGCTCTACTATGACAGCCCCGCCAGGAGGACCAAAGAAAAATATACCCCGAACATCAGTTTACATTCTAACCCACAGTAGATCAGGAAGACCGTCCCTATAGGGAGAATCAGAACCCTACCTCTTCGCGGCAGGGGGGGAGGGGAGGGGAGGGAGGGATCACAGGTGAATTGTCCTGTGGTGCAGCAACACACCCCTTCCCCTTCCCAGGGGGGGATCTTAGCCAGCTTGATCCCTAGATAGGATAACAAAGTTCTTCCCACTAAAAATACGACCAACAGCTGAAGCCTCGAGGCAATTTCACTTCCGCATGAGAGCAGCGATGTCCTTTACTGGGCGCCTGGTTCTCACTGCTGTAACAAGTTCCATGGAGTATCCTTGGACTCTAGGAGAAGCTCCAGTCTGGCAGGTTGTTCCTCCGCGAAATACCGTGCCGGCTCCGCTAACAGCACCGCCAACAGCTACTTCACCCTTTGGCGGCGCCCTTCGGCCGCCGCCCTGAGGGCACCACCCTCAGTGCAGCCCCCTAGCAATAAAAGGTACCTTAAAAGCAGATATTCCATTAGTGTATCCTTAATCTCCTCCACAAACTGCTTATCTTCAGTTTGGCTAGCCTAGTAGCCCTGGGGATGAAAGGTTCGAGTTGTGGACTTTGCAGAGAATTGTTGGTATTCAATAGGATTGGTTTTCAATTCTGAAAGTTATTCTCACACATCCTAGTTTTAAGTTGGAGAGAAGGGGTCGGTTTGAACTGCCTGCACCGCCGGGAGTGGAGCTGCCTGCTGAGTGTCACTCTCCCCTGCGGCCCCAGCCAGAAGGAAGGGGGAGTAGGAGGTGGTGGGAACTGCCAGGTGTGAGTGGCGGAGCTGGGAAAACCAGCTCCTGGCTTTTCTCCTGAGTGAAAGCTTCAGGAGAAGTTTGTACATTTGATACACATCAGGGAGTCCACACAGGAGAGATGCCTTCTGCCTTGCATGTGCTCTGCCTGGGAAATGCTACTGGGAAAGCTCCGCCCTCAATGCATGCATCACAGAATCCACTATGCAGAAGAAAGGCCCTATAAATGCCTAACTCTGGGGGAAGCTTCACTTTGAACCTCAGTCTTAGTATGCATGAAAGAATCTAGATAGTTCATTCCCTTCCCTGCTCAGCTGCAGTTTTTATTTA
>QEPC01010771.1:631868-641941 GCA_003113815.1 Sphenodon punctatus
CACACACACACACACACACTCCAGAGAAGAATTTGGAAATTATATGTAATCTAATTTCATTTTGATCAAAATGAAAATGCTTTTGTGATTTGGATTCTTTGGTTAAAAAAACAGCAAAAACAAAAAAACAGTACTTACTTCAATTTTTAGCTTTTGAAAAACATTTCATTTTTGGCACAAAATAAGAAAAACAAAAATACTTTAGACTGCAGGAAAAGGATTGGAATCAATATTTTTCATATTTCAATTAAATATGCTAATTTTCATCTGTTAATTTTTTTCTTGTGAAAAACTTTGACCAGTTCTGTTCATATTAGCCAGCATGGTCCACTGATTAATTTGTTTAACTTGGAATTGGGAGTCCTAATAGGGATGGGTTGGAAAAACTTGCTTTCACAGAACATTTCCATGTAGACAGAACAGTTACTCCTTTTTTGGTTTATGGACTGGGATTCCGATCAGAAACATTTTTGATTGGAATTCTGATCAACTTTAAAAAAAAATAATCAGCCATTTGCACATGTGCAAAATGCTCACTGGGCTGATTTGCATATGTGGAAAATGGCACTGCTCATACCCGGAATGGCAGCCCTGGCACCATTGCCATTTTGATATGGGCAGCACCATTTACACATGCTCAATGGCCAATTTTTTTGGTCTGGTCCAATCGGAAATCTGAGCAAATGATCAGACCAATTGTTCATTCCGATTTCCAGTCCAATTAGATGAAACACCTGGTTCCAACATAATCAGTACATTCCAAACAGTGGTCTGTAAATGAATAAATTGAACAACTTTATTAAGTTAGAAGTATATATGCATGTACATCAAAGATTACATATTAGTCACAGAACAATATAAATCCTATTTGATCCATCATAACATCACCGAGACCATTGTCCAAGCTCGATTTCAAGACTGTGGTGAGCCAACGCATTTTGTTAAAGAACTTTTTAGTCCTTTTAAGAAAGTAACTTGGCAGTGGATTGATAAATAATAAACATCAAAATGTAAACAATTATAAATAAGAGGGTTAGGAATCAGAACTGGGTGAAAAGTTTGATTTCTGCCATAGACTTGAATTCAGATCCTGGTCTCAGTGGGTGTCCTTGGGCAAATCACATCTACGGCCCTTTCCAAATGGACCATAAGTGCAGGGGGGATTAGTGGGTACCGCAGTGGGTGGGTGGCCCATTGCACAGATGCCCACTCATCTCCACGCATGGAGCATCCACCAATGGTGCCCGCTGCTCCATGCACAGGCGATGGATGGAGGTGGGTGGAGCATGGGAGCACGCATGTATCCCCACCCACCCGCTATGCTGATTGCACAGACGCCCCCTCCCCACCCACCCTCAAACATGCGCGCATGGGGGGCATTTGTGCAAAAAAGGCCTACGTCTCAACCTCTGTCCCCCATCCCTCCACCCCTATAAAATAGGGTGCCAGTAATCATCCTGGCCTCATAAGTGTATTATAAGCTCAATGGCAGTGAAGTAGTGGTGTTCCACTGTTGGAATTATTTGGGGGTATAAATAAGCATGTGGACAAGGGAGACCCAGTAGATATAGTGTACCTGGATTTCCAGAAAGCATTTGATAAGGTCCCTCATGAGAGACTCTTGAGAAAATTAAAAAGTCATGGGATAGGAGGTAGTGTCTTACTATGGATCAGAAACTGGTTAAAAGATAGAAAGCAAAGGGTAGGACTAAATGGTCAGTTTTCACAATGGAGAGATGTAAAAAGTGGTGTGCCTCAGGGATCTGTATTGGGACCGGTGCTGTTTAATGTATTCATTAATGATTTGGAAAAGGGTGTTAAGAGTGAGGTGATCAAATTTGCAGACGACACCAAGTTATTCAAGGTAGTTAAAACACGAGCAGACTGTGAGGAACTGCAACAGGATCTTACGACACTGGGTGCCTGGGCATCTAAATGGCAAATGAGATTTAATGTGGACAAGTGCAAAGTGATGCACGTAGGGAAAAATAATCCAAACTATGCGTACACAATGCTGGGTACTAAGCTAGGAGTTACCACTCAGGAAAAGGATCTGGGGGTGGTTGTGGACAATACAATGAAATCCACAGCGCAGTGCGCAGCAGCAGTCAAAAAAGCAAACAGAATGTTAGGAATTATTCGGAAGGGGATAGAGAATAAAACTGAGGATGTCATAATGCCTCTATACAAATCAATGGTGCGACCGCACCTCGAATATTGTGTGCAGTTCTGGTCGCCCCATCTCAAAAAAGACATAGCTGAACTAGAAAAGGTACAGAGAAGGGCAACAAAAATGATCAAGGGCATGGAAGGGCTCCCGTATGAGGAGAGGCTTGGTAGGTTGGGGCTCTTCAGTTTGGAGAAGAGACGACTGAGAGGAGATATGATAGAGGTCTATAAAATCATGAGTGGTGTGGAACTAATAAACAAGGAGCAGTTATTTACCCTCTCAGCTAGTACTAGAACTAGGGGACACTCCATGAAACTCATGGGTGGCAAGTTTAAAACAAATAAAAGAAAATATTTTTTCACTCAGCGTATAATTGGGTTGTGGAATCTACTGCCAGAGGCTGTGGTAAGGGCCAGTACTATAGCTGAGTTTAAAAGAGGTTTGGACAAGTTTCTGGAAGATAGGTCCATTAGCAGCTATTAGCCAGACAGGATCAGGGAACATGACGGGAGCTGGGGGAAAACAAGAGGGAATGGATCCCCCATTGTGACCTGTTGGGTGCTTCTCCCAAGCCACCGTGATTGGCCACTGTCAGAGACAGGATGCTGGGCTAGATGGACCATTGGTCTGACCCAGTATGGCACTTCTTATGGTCTTACTGCTGTATTAGCCTTAAATCATAGAACATCCGATTTGGAAAGGACCTTGAGGGTCATCTAGACCAACCCCCTGCTTGAATGCAGGGTGACTACGACGACAACAACAGCCCCAACAGATGGCTGTTCAGTCTCTTTTTTAAAAACTTACAGTGACAGAGAGCTTACTTGTTCCATTGCGAAGCAGCTCTTAGTATTAGGCTGCTTGCTCACGCTCACATTTTCACAGCAGAATCAATCACATGTGAAAATAAAACAAACATGAGTTAAAAAAGGGCAACATGTCCACGTTCATATACGTGCATTATTCCTTGATGTCCCATGGGTAGCTGGATCTGTTGATGAAAATGACAATTCCTTGTTCACGTTACAGCACTGTCGGGTAAATCACTAACGGGATTTATCCTTCGTAAGCAGGGAGCAGAGAAGCCGCACCAGCCAGTCTGTCAGGGAACTCCCACCGCCCTGCAGGGCACCAACCACCACCGCCTAAGCAGGGAGCAGAGAAGCCGCACTGGCCAATCTGTCAGGGAGCCCTCACTGCTCTGCAGGGCGCCAAAACACTCCCGACTAAGCAGGGGGGGAGGGAGAGAAGCTACATGTTCAAAATTCACGCTTGCCCATGTTAAAAATGTCAGGGCTGTTAAAAACTACCGTAAATGTCAGGGCTGCTTTTTCCTGGCCTGACCTGCCTGGATTAAGAACTGGATGTTTGAATGACGCTTGAGTAACCATGCATTCCCACGTTACACAATCTCACATTTTATTGAAATCACCATGAGATTGGGTGTTTTCAGATGTGATGGGGCGGCTTCGCCCTGTCCCGAAAACAACCCAGAGATTCCCCGCCAGGATCACCCAGGCACGGCAAACAGACGTGCCGGGGATCCCGGTGGGGAATCAGGAAAAGGGCGGGGCCACGCGGCGCAACGTGCGGCCGCACAGCCCCTCCCCCTCCACGCTGCCTCACCACCCGCCCTCCGGGGAGACGGGCGGGCGGCGAGGCCAATGCCGCCACAGCGTCTGGCCGAGTTCACCACGGCCCAGAATCCCGCCAGGGATAGGCCGTGATAGCCGACCACACGTTACTTTTTTTTTATGCCTGCCTGGAATCACTTTTCATGCTGGTAGCCCGGGAAGCGTGGTTGAAATTGACCCCATGTGGGCATTCAGCGTGGCAAACATCTGGCGGCCGCCGAACAGACGTGCAGGGCACAGTGACCACATGTAGGTATTCAGTGTGGTTCACTGTGATCTCGTCACGTCTGAAAACACCCACTGTGTGACGTGGGCAAGTAGCCTTAGAATTTTTTTCCTGAGATCAACCTTCCTGTAAACAGAGCCCATTATTTCTAGTCTTGCCCCCTGCAGCAATAAAGAACATTTCCTTGCCATATTCGTTGTGGCAGCCCTTTAGATATTTGTGATCCCATCAGCGGGACTCCCATGATCTTGCCAAAACTATGCAGATAGAGGGATTCGTGACACTATGATCTGCTGAGACAAAAATAGAATTGGCCTGGCTGGCATAATTCATTCCTTGAGTTCTAGAGAAGAGAAAGCTCAGAAAGGGAAAGCTGAATGCATATCTCACAAGCATGAAACCAAGCTATCGATGAGAATTAAAACTAGGAGAAGAATTTCTCAGACTCCTTTCTTGGGCAAGAGGGGTAGGAAAGGAGCCAAAACTTCTGAAGAAAATTCTGTTCATTTCAACAGGGCTCCCTCCTAGAAGAAATATTAGTCTTGAAACTAAGACATAGGACTGAGCTTTAGAAGATCAGGATTCAAATCCTGGTCCTTCGACAGAGTAGTAGAACTGGACAAGATGGACATCCAGATTTGTCAAACCCCAATGTCGAGGTTTGACCAATCCTGTAGTAAAATGAATGCATGAGTTGCCTGACGCTGCTGTTTTCAATGGCAGCCGGGCAACTTCTGGTGCGGGGAGACATGTCTAAACTGCCCCCCCCCCCCCCGAGATTGTTGAGAGCGGATTGAGAAATCCGTGGAGAGAAGAGAATCATCTAAAAAAGGCGCCATCAGTTTCTCCCCTGACCGAGTTGGGACTGGTTATATCCTCAACAAACAGCTGAGCAGTCGCACCAGTACCAGTCCTGACCCCCAGCAAGGTTAATGCAGCCCTGGGCAAGACTTCTCTTCCAGGTCACATTTGAACTCCAACACCATTTTATTTTATTCTACAAATTAAATGCTGTGTGGCCCTGCCTGTAGCCACCAGCAGCATGATCTCAATGCAGGAGAGGGGACTACACCCCTAAAAGCAGCTCAGCCCTGCTTTGTAAAATGTGGATTCCAGGGATGGGTAGAAAACCTAGTGGCTAAAGCAGCATCCCAATCACTCTCTTTCCTCCAAATGATCCCTAGTGCACATAAAGAGGTACAGAAGCTATTTTGGGTCATCCACATTGCCTTTATTGAGATAGCTAGGACATGGAATCCCTCAATATTTGGCAAATATGATGGACTGCAGTTATCCTTTTGGCTGCAGTGCAAGGCTTATTTGCCTGGGATATAAAATGAGCATTGAGACAGAAAATCTTAAAAGGCAATATACAGCAGTTGTTTTTTTCTACTTCTTCTTTTTCCTCCCTTGCTTGAGGCATAGTGTGATGGGAAACTTAATCAAGGTCCTAATAGCTTGAGGAAAAATGTCATTCCCATCCATCAAAACAAACTCAAGCTAGAAAATTTGGCGATCATGTGGGTCCGCAAATGCAGCCGAGGCTTTTAATTACCCGTCCTAAACCAACTATTTCCAGCCAGCCTGAAATATAGAAATGGCCATTTATCTTTCTCCTGAAAGCTCAGAGCAAACAGTAATCAGGCAAAACATTTCAGGATTTTCTGCAGATGAAGGGGGTTGTTTTACTCCTACCAATAAATTATGTATAGTTGCCGTGTTCAAACTACGTTAGAAGCAGGAGAGAAAGCTCTTGCAAGTATGCAGCTTGGCAGAGGCCCAGACGGAGAGCATGCCGCATTCTGCAAGAGGTCCTCTCCAATGCCATCTCTCCCCTACCAGCCAGATAGTTTAACTATTTTCAGACCATGCCATCCTGCTTGTTTCATGACAGGCTTTTTGTCGCTTCTTCTCCCAAAGAGGGGTAAGAACAAAATGAGCTCTGGTGTCCACAGCCCCATTACCCTCACAGTCTCAGAAGCCAATTTGTTTTTGTTTTTTTCAAAAATGGTATAGGAAAGATTGGAGCCATTATGTATAATCGGGTTTCACCAGGCCAGACTGGGGTTACGAAAGGCTGTAATTTCATGGTCAGTATACAGCGGCCTTTCAAAAATCCTACTTCGCTCTACCTCAAGAAACCTGGCAGAATGCTTCCACCTCAGCAGCCAGCATATTAGACCTCTGACCACATAAGAGCAGAATGCTGTGGCATTCAGGTTCTCTGTAGGTTTCGATTTAAGGATCTTTTCATGCTTTTGTCCCAGACTGCACACATTTACTCAGACACTAGTGCCATTGTTACTTGTGTGGGTGTACTGCCCAGAGACCCAACCAAGATCAAGCCCCCATTGTGCTAGGCACTAGATCAGACATGCATGCTTCTGTCTGAAGGGTATGCGTTGGGGATGTTGTGGTGCGACAGACACCAACAGAGCAGGCTAGATAGCGATGGTTCACCTAGCCCCAAGCAGGCAGTGTGGGACGCAGAAGCTGCCTCTGCCACCCACCCAGCAGTCCCTGCCTCCTTGATCAAGTCAATGGATCCATTTGAGAACTTGTGCCTATGGCAGCTGTGGAAGCTAATCTTCTCTGCAGATCTTGCCATGGTGCTTCTTGCACCTGCAGCATGAAATTACCCTTTTTCATGGTGGGGGGAAATCATGGCTCGGTTCAGCCACAATCTTTTCACCTCTTTCTCTGAAGACATCTCATTGATTTTGTGGAAATTGATTTCCATTGGATTCCTCCAGAGTAATGCTTTGAGGACCAGGGCCCTACATGTGGTATAAAGGCAGTCTCTCAACACGGATGGAGCGTGAGCAGTGTTGGAAATACATTCCTTTGGTTGCATCCCCCCATAGCACCTCATCCTGTTTGTTTGCTAGAAACACCAGGAGTAGACAGACAGATCAGGGAACCCTTCCCTCATCCTATCTGTCCTACTCCTGTCATGACCTGATTGGTCAATCTCCTCCCCCAGGAGTTTTCTCATCTCTTTGTGTCTCAGAGAGCTTCCTTCCTCCCTCTTGAACACACCTAGTCTTAGGACTTAGCATAGATGTAGGCCTTTCCTATCCTACATGCATTTCCTAATAAAGCTACTTAAGCGTAAGTATGCTTCCTGCCTGCTTACCGATGATTAGCTACTCACACTCCTCTGTAAACTCTGCATTGGGCAAATGGATGCAATGATCTCACAGTCCTTGCATTTCCAACACAATCTTTTCACCTCTTTCTCTGAAGACATCTCATTGATTTTGTGGAAATTGATTTCCATTGGACTCCTCCAGAGTAATGCTTTGAGGACCAGGGCCCTACATGTGGTATAAAGGCAGTCTCTCAACATGGATGGAGCGTCAGCAGATCATCATTTTGCCCTCACACACTCTGTGCCAACAGAACCCTTGAGACACCTACTCCTCCTCCTTATTTGTAGGCAACACTTTACAGTCACAGATTTTCAGAGACAGGTCCCTGCCCAATGGGCTTACAATCTAAGATGGACAAGGATGAGATGAGCACACAGGAAAAGACAGACACACACGCATATTCCCATTTTACAGACAGCAACCAAGGCTGAGAGCTTGTGAGTGACTTGCCCAAGGCCACTCAGTAAGTTCATTGGCTATGGTGAAATTCGCACCCTGGTCTTCCAGATCCAAGTCCAGCACCTTATCCACTACACCACACTGACTCTCACCTCTCTCTAGAGAGCTATCATTCAGTTTCTCGCAGGTTATGATTATACTGGATCAGTCCAGTGCACCACTATTTTTGTATTTATTTATTTATTTATTTATTGTTAGAGGAAAAAGAAAGCACTCCTCTTCAGGTCCCTTTATGGCAGAGATTCCTAAACTTGGGTCTGGGCCCCAATTAAGTTTTGTACCATCTGTGGATGGGATCGTGATCTCGGTTAGCAATATGATGTCTTTGCTTCTCTTTGCAGTCAGTCACGGGATTATATTTACCTCATTCAGTTTTGTGGGGTAATTTCATATCTCTGGGGCACATCTCATTCAATAACTTAGAAGATAGTGGTCCTACGACTTTGTCCTTTTCGGACACTGTCACTGTCACCCAGATACACAATATCTGCAAAGGACAGTCAGTTACAGTTTTTTGTGGATGAAAAACCACCTCGGTTAACACTGTATCCCAGGTGTGAGTGGGTTTTCCCATATGGAGTACAAAGTTACCCCAAGCCAACCATACCAACAAGACACTCTTATGTTATCTCAGGTTTTGGGGGGGGGGGGGGGGGGTTGTGGGGGGGTTGCATGGGATGAGGTGTTTATGTGTATTGTGACACATACTGACTTCTGCTGTTACATGAAATGAAAAATGATTGGGGTGTATGTGTACCCCACAGGAGTACAAAATTACCCCATGATAACAACAGCATCATTTTTTCACGAAATTGAATGAGGTTAAGACTCAAAGTAGGGTTACACAGGGGAAAGGTTTATGAACCACTGCTTTAAGAGGTCTCAAGCTGAGCACCAAAGTCTTGAAACAACCAGAATCCTGACTATTTTAGCCAGGGGTGAAGAAACTCTGGTCCATGTGCCAAATTTTATTTATTTATTTATATAAAATTTATATCCCATCCCTCCTGCCCACAGGGCAGCCTGGGGTGGCAAACAACAGTATAAAAACAATAAAACAATTTAAAACCATTAAAAATATACAATACAGGGGAACAAAAACCCTCCCCCACCCCCACCCCTCGCCAAAGGCCTGGCAGAACAGCCAGGTCTTACATAAACACCGAAATGACAGGAGAGTGGGAACTAGCCGAGCCTCCTCTAGGAGTGAGTTCCACAGCACAAGGGCAGCCACCGAAAAAGATCTAACATCAGTGGCCACCCGCCTCGCCCGGGGAACCTCCAAAAAGGCTCCCCCGGACAATCTCAAGGGTCGCACGGGCACATGGGGAGTGAGGTGGTCCTGCAGATAGGTAGGGCCCAGGCCGTGAAGGGCTTTAAAGGTTAAAACCAGCACCTTGAACCTGGCTTGGTGCTTTATAGGCAGCCAGTGCAGAGCCCGGAGCACCGGTGTCATGCGCTCCCTGCGACCCTGCCCCCGTAAGGAGACGGGCCGCGGCATTCTGCACTAGCTGCAGCCTCCGGACCAGCTTCTTAGGCAGGCTCATGTAGAGCGCATTGCAGTAATCCAGCCTCGAGGTGATGAAGGCATGGATGACAGTGGCAAGGTCGGAGTCTGAGAGATACGGCCAAAGCCGCCGGACAAGATGTAAACTGCCGAAACGCACTCCTCGCCACGGCCACAACCTGAGATTCCAGGCTGAGCCATGAATTGAGGAGCACACCCAGACTCTGCACCTGAGAGACCATGGGAGGGCGAACCGCCCCCAAGAGGAGGGAGAACCCCCCCAAGAGGAGATTCAACCACCCCTAGGCCCCCCAAGCCCTCGCCCACCAACATCACCTCCGTCTTGTCAGGATTCAGTTGGTTCAACCTCATCCAAACCCCCACAGCTGACAGGCACTGGGAAAATAGGGAGACTGCATGGCCTGGGTCGATGGAAAAAGAGAGGTAGAGCTGAGTGCCACCATGCCCTGAAAACTTTCATGATCTCCCCTAACGGCTGCATATAGATGTTAAACAAGAGGGGAGACAGAATGGCACCCTGCGGGACTCCGCACATAAGGTCCCGGGGGGAAGACGTATACTTCCCCAAGACCACCCGGTGAGTTCTCCCGGCCAGGAACGAACACAACCAGTCTAAGACCGTCCCGCCAATCCCAGCATGGTCCCGCAGGCGAGTCACCAACACCTCATGATCGACAGTGTCGAATGCAGCCGAAAGGTCTAGCAGAACCAGTAAGGTCTGACAACTCTGGTCCAATGCCAGATGGAGATCGTCAACCAAGGCTACCAATGCAGTCTCCATACCATACCCAGGCCGAAACCCAGACTGGGAGGGATCAAGGAAACCGGTGCGGTCCAGATGTTCCTGGAGCTGCCGTGCCACAGCCCGTTCAATAACCTTCCCTAAAAAGGGAAGGTTAGAGAC
>QEPC01010771.1:642937-661436 GCA_003113815.1 Sphenodon punctatus
GAGACTCGGGAGGGCAGCGGATGCCTGGGAGCCACTCTGTCAATGGTCTCAGCCAACAAGGTGTTCCAGAAGGCTACGAGATCATCGACAGAGTGGGTGTCAAGGTCCAGGGGAAACTCCCCCAGGGCATTCCGGAACCGATCCGGTTCCATAAGTCTCCGGGGGCGGACCGATCTAATAGGTCCTGCACCCTGTCAGGGGCTAACATGCGCCAGGATGCAAGCCTTAAGGAGGTAATGGTCAGACCATGACAAAGGCTCTACCCCCTTAACTCCTACTAACTGACCCCACCGCCTCAAGGCCGGTGCAGAAAACCAAATCCAGTGTATGCCCCTCCTCATGTGTGGGGCCACAGATGATTTGGGACAGACCCATGGTTGTCATGGAGGCTATGAACCCATGCCTCGCTCCTCCAAGATCGGTGTCAGTGTGGATATTAAAGTCCTCCAGGACCACCAATCTAGGGGTCCGGAGGATCACATCTGACACCAGATCACCAAGAGCATGTAGGGTTGCTGTCGGGCAGTTGGGTTCACAGTACACCAGCAGCACCCCTAATCTATCCCCGGCCAAATCCAACACAAGATGGAGACACTCAACACCTGGTGGAACCTGCACCAGATATCTCCTAAAAGACAATGCATCCTTGATAACAATGGCTACACCGCCCCCTTCCCCCCACTTTCCCGTCCCTCCAGCCGAGGCTGATGCAGCACAGAGAACCCAGCTGGACCAAGATCGGACAAGATAGGGCCCGATTCATTGTCCAGCCAGATCTCTGTAATACACACGAGGTCGGTGTCCCACTCCGGGATTAACTCCCGGATGGTAGATGACTTATTGACAACCGACCTCGCATTCAGCAGCACCAGACCAAGGCCTGGGGTCTCCTTGGCCTCAAAACACAACTTACCTGCTTGGGGGGATCAAGAGGGGAATGGGCACAAGGCACCGCTCCCTCCTCACTGATGGAACACACCTCCCCATGGGACCATATCTCCCCCGACCTGTAACAACCCCGATAGCTGCAGAACCCCTCCTCTCCTCAGAGAGCCCCGTTAGACACCCACCCTCCATAGGCTGCCCCGACAGGCTGGCGAGAGGGACCCCACCCGCCTAAGCCCCCCTACCTACCTCCGCCACCGGCGGGCAACCCTCCCCCCCCGGAGGGTTGCCCCTGCTCACCACTCCCTCCCTCAGTCACTCAATATCCTCAGCCTCCTACTCCCACCCACGTAGGGGGGCGAAGGCACCGTCCAGTCTGTTGTTTCTTTACAGTAGAGCAGGGCCGTTCTGCAGAGCAGGGATGCTATCAATGGTAGCCGCCTCCACTGCCTCCGCCCGCCAACGGCACTTCGCCATTTGGCGCCGCCCTCAGGGCACCGCCCTGAGGGCAGCTCCCCTTTGTAGGCGCTCCTGATGGTTTCCTGAAAGGGGAGGGACAGCAGAGTGGTTGCAGGTGGGGAGGATTCCCTGGCCTCAGCACCAGGGAGCCAACACCCCACCCTCCTTCCCAGTCCAAATGAAGCTCACAGCTGTTTATTTGGCCCTATTCCAGTGTAAGTGGAATCGGTCCTTACTTTCAAGCACAGTCTGATGGAGTATGCTCAGTGGGAGGAAGTGAAGATGAGGGATAGGATAAGGATGCATGGCATAGATCCATGATCTGGACCCTCCCTTTCCTACGCCCATTCTCAGCCCACCTCTTATGTACCCACATTCCCAACTCCTTTGCAGCTCACGGATGTTGGATTAATTTTCAAAATGGTCCTTGGGAGAGAAGAGGTTCCCCACCCATGTTTTTAGCTATGGATTATTCCATCTGCCATGAGCACTCAGTGATACTTCCTTCTGTGTACATAGTGTTCTGTCCCAGAGGGAGTCACATTGCCAATTAATTAGACTAACCCTAGCAAATACCATCCTGTCAATCTAACTTTTATTCCAAGTAAGAAATGGAAATACAACTAAGAAGAAGAAAAACAACTGAACATGCTCAGTGTAAGAGAATGATGAGAAATAGGTGGCAAGGAGTTTAAAAAAGCAAATCCTGCCAGATAAACTTGATTTTGTTTGGATGGAACAGCTAAGTTAGTGGGTGAAGAGAGCATAGTAGATAAAATACATTTGGAATTTGACACTGTCTCATGAACTCATAACTGGAAAAATTAATTCAAACTGGGCTCATACAAAAGCGTTATTATTGGGACTGAAAACTGGCAAGAAACCTGGAAATAATGGGTAATGATAAACAGCGATGCATCAAGTTGGGAGAAGGTGTCCAGGGGGTACTCAAAAGGATCAGCTTCAGCCCAGGGTTATTGAGCTGCTTCATTAATGATTTGGAAGAGGAAACAAATGGTGTTTTCATGGAATCAAACAAATGTTGAAAACAGATGACCACAAAACAGGGAGGAGATGCAAACGCCAGAAGGGAACTGTAAAGTTGAGGGTGTTTGGGGCTGGTGTTGGCCTCTGGAAAAGGAAGAAGCGGAGGAAGAATCCAGTGGGAATTGGAGCCAGAGAAATGGTACTGGGGAGAATAAAAGGCTGAGCTTTGCAAAGGGCTCCATCCTGTAAGGTGGTGAACCTAATTTAGAAAAGTATTGTTATGGATCTAGTCTGCTCCAACCCTGCTCCCTGGGAAATGTAATTCCCTGTTGGGATTCATCCCCCTGGAATGAAGCACATTGTATAGGGCCATCAGCTACACCTGGGCTCGCCGACCACCTCTTGTGTTATAATGATGGTTCTGGCCAGGCGGGGCCAAGCACTGGCTGGGATAGCTTTCAGTCTGTGTCAGGAGTTTAGAGAGTGGCAGCCTAGCTGGAGGCTAGAGTGCTGGGAGCAGAAGGCTTACAGAGGCAGCCTTCTTGGAGCCCCTGGGGTGCTGGACCAGAAGGGTTCTGTGAGACCTGGCAGCTGATCCCAGCTCTTCCTCTCAACTTGTACATTTGTAAATAAATGGACTCTTACGCCACACAGTTTATCTCCCGTTTATCTCTTCTGCCGAAGGGACACCGACCGACCCAGCAAGGCTGCCCCTGGAACTTCCCACCCCTCGGGGAAGTGGACTGTTCAACAATATTCCAAAAGTTCCATGGAAGTCAATGAGAGTACAGTTAAGCATGTGCTTATCTACAGCCATGAGACACCAACCATTTACTCTAGGGCCACAGGACTCTAATGGGACCAGCACAGAGTAAGTGGTTGGTGGATCACGATTTAGAACTATGATAGCCTTAGTTTCTCATTTTCAATGAGGCAGGAGAGTAGCAGTCCACTCCAAAGTGGTTAGCTTGCCCCTGGAAGAGCACAGTTTGTATTGGTTGTAAGTAGAGCTGAAACGTGACGCCTATTTTTTTTCAGTATTCATCAAAGATCATGGTACTCAGTTCTGAATGTCCGAGTTCCAAGGTTCCAAGGATCAAGGTCCAGTACTCGGAAAGTTCGGTATCCTCAACTGAGTGATGGATGTGGGCATGACCAGAGTGACCCAGACCTGACCCTAGCTTCTCTGAGCTAGGAAACAAAACGTAGTGCCGTATTTAGTAGGCGGGGTGGGGGGACAGGCGAGTGATGGACAAGCCCAGGACAGTTTTGATTGGCTGGCAGGGGAAAAAAATAAAAATGGCCATTTGGGCATTTTCAATTCTCTTTGGTGAATTTGGCTGTGTGCTACACTGCTGTGTCTGTATTGTAAGTATTTTGTCTGGGAGTGGCGGGGGGGTTGTGTCTGGCCTGGGCTGTACTGGGGGTTACTAGCCACCATGATTTTAAAAAATATATATTTTAACGTGTGTGCTGCTTGCACCGCTCGGCACCATAGAGGACCAGGCTGTGTGTTTGGGCAGACTTTGCCATGTGACTTTTGCAGTTGCACTTTGGGTTTGTTTTGCGATTGTCTCACTTTTGCTGTGAGGGTTTTTTTGTTTTGTTTTTTGGCACTGTACTTTTGGTGTGGGTTCAGCTTTGCCAAGATGTACCCAGCTGGGTCACAGGAGCGATACTTTATGGTTAATGGTGGGTGAGGAGGGGACTTTCCTTGCATAGGGAGAAATATAGTTTTTTGGGTGGGGGTGGGTGCATGTCTGGTTTCTTGTGGCTATGCCTGCTGACTGGTGGCACGCATAGGGCCATCATATGCTGGTTCGGGCGCTGAGTGTTTCTGAGCTTCCATGATTCCAAATTCCGAGGTTTTCTGAGGTCCCAATTTCTGACTTCCAAGTCCTCGAAAAAAGTTCCGAATGGTGACCGAAGACTTGGTCCCGGTACGCGAAACCTCAGAAATCCTTACAAATACTCAGTGTACCTATTTGGTGCAGCCCTAGTTGTAAGTCTGTAGCCAGGTGTCCTCAGCACTTCAGGGGGCACTAGGGCTCTTAGTGAAATCAGCAGGATTGCCAGCACACATGAATTCTCCACTCAGTTCAGTAATATGCACAAATACTAGTTCAGGGTCCTGATCTTGCATGTGGTAAGTTGTGATAGGATCAACCCTCAACCCCAACAGTATGGAGGTTTTCTGGGCTCCAGCCACCCCTAAACCCAGGCCTATGCCACCCAGAAGTACAGGCAGAGCTTACAGCTACTAGCTGTGCCACTCTGTATTAAATTCTTTGGGCCTTTTGGGCCAATAAGAAGAAATGTCCCACCTTGTTAGTCCCTTGCTGTCTGATTTCTTCAGTAGCTGCAAAGGGATGCCAGGACAGGACCCCCATCAGGGAAGGGGAGAAACCAGGTCATCTTACAGCCCTTAAGCTTCTGGTTTATCCTTATAGAGAAGGGAGAGCCCTCCAGGGAGTTCCTTCTCTGCTGGTCTCTTCAGGCAGACTAACAAGTCTCCTTATATGTCCCAGGAGTTTTTGAGGCATTGTCTTGTGATTGGCTAATAGGGCAATCCCATGGCCATAATGGCACCAGCACCGTAGCTTCAGACTGAGTGCGATCCTACATCCAGGATTGTGCCAGAGCTGAACCCGCCATTAACTCTGTCTTGAAGGGCTACGAGCCTCGGCTAGGCTCCCTGCCACAAAGTCTTTGCAGGATTAGCCATTAGAAGTTTCTTTCCTCAAACTACTGAACAACAAACAGATATCGTTCCATAACCAGTCCTTGCTGGATCAGATACCGCAGCTTCGTCTGGAGAGTGACAGATAACCGTTCTAGCACTAGTGGTAGCTCTACCACTTCAGCCACCAGCTCCAGGGTGAGCTTCGAAAGCCACCTTTGTCCAACGGCAGGCCAGCCCTGACAATGGGTAATCATAGTTCTGCTGGAATGACTCCCACCCTAGCTACCCACCTCATGTCCTTCCTCTTCTCCACATAGAAAGGCATATGGAAGTATGTTCTTCCACCAATTCATCCACTATTGGCACCTGCTTAGAAACCCTTCTCCCCCATTTTAATGATGCCACATTATCTGGACGTTTCTCTGTTTGCATAAGTGTTGATTTTGAAGTTTTAAACCCTATTGTATTTCCCTTCGGGATTCTCAGCGTATCACAGAAGGCTCTTAGTACCTCAAGCAGATTCTTCCGAGTCCATCAGAATATCTTAAAGTGTCTGTTACCCTGTGCTCGTCAATGCTCAGCTTCATCGGCCATTGTGGCACCCGTCCAGTCATTTGTGTTGGATTCCACTCTCACTGCGTGAGGGGTACTCTTTCTTGCCCAATAACAAAACCCTGTGTGTTAATAAAGCTCTGCAAGTCAGAATAACATTATCCTACTGTAATCAATTCTATAGTACTCAGGTAAGCAGCCCCCACCCCACCCCAATGTACTTGCCTTGGTTTTAAGTCTTCCCCTAAGACATCATATTGAAGGTCGGCGGTTTCCTTTGATTCAGTATCCCAGCCTCAGATCTTTGGCTGGCTAAAAATCCTGCCAGGATTCTTAATTCTTCCTCATGTCACCCAAGACGATACACTATCTCTGGGCCAGTACCATGCTGCAGCCTGTCAAAATGTGATTGAAGATGGCCCTGAATTCCCTCGCAACTTAAACTGCAGCTGTCATTTTCCCTCAGTGCCCATTGTCATGGATTAGCTTCTGTTGGCAGGGCACCCTGCAAAGAGTCGAAACGGCAGATTTTTCTGCCTGCCTTCACTTCCCACAGAGTTGGCTGAAGATATTTTCTTTCTAAGACCCCCACCAATTTAGATATCCCCTCTTCTTTGTCTGAAGTGACTCTTCTCTCTTCCTCTAACCTCCCTCTTTTTGTTGCTGCATCCAGTCTCCGTATGGTTGCCTTATTCCTCTCAACCATGCCCACAGAGCACTTAGCGTAGTACAGAGGGGGGCCAATGGCAGCTTGGGAGCCACATGCGGCTCTCGGGCACCGTACTGTGGTTCTTGCCAGAAGTGGCTGCCTGAAGGCATGTCCATATGGTTCCCTTGGGAGCAAGAGAAGTGGAGTCACCAATCCTACTGCTGGAGCCTCTGGGGGGCTGTGGACGCAGGGGGAACATGCCCTGCACAGCGATTGCTGCTGCCCTAACCTGCTGAACCATGTGGGAGGCAGGGCTTTGGTGGGGAGGTAGGGAAAGTCGTGTGCCGGTGCTGCCCTGTTCCTGTGTTCCTGCCCTGAAGCTGCAATCAGTGTAATTTGTCCTGTGGATCTCAACAGTATGAAAAATTTGATATGCGGCTTTTGGGCTTACCCACCCCTGCATAGTGCAAAAGCAAAGCAACCTGGGGCACAAGCAAAGCAACCTAGGGCAATTTCACCTTCTTCCTCTACCGTCCTCCTCCTCTGTAGTAATAACCATAATTACTTATATTGCAGTCATGCCTCCAAGCCCGAACTCCCATTTGAGCTAGGAACACAGAACAGGGGTGGGTAAAGATTCTGTTGGGTTCTACTTCTTAGGGTCGAGAGTCATGTATGCAGCACACACACCTCTCCTGCTTTGTGAGTGGCTGACGGAGCCAGTGCACTGCTGCCCTGGTTTCTGCACATCTGGGGAGCAGCTGCAATGCTGCTGCTGAGACTCGGGTGAAATGAAGAGAAACACAGGACCCTGCACCAGCCCAGGCTGGGAACCACACTCGACCTGCCCACGAGCTGCATGTGGCTCCCAAGCCACACTTTGCTCACCGCTGATGTCGAACAAAGAAATAATCCTGGTTCCAAAGTAGCCCCGAATCTAGCTACAGTAAAGACCTGCAATTCCAGACCCCATAAGTCAAAACGCTTCCAAATTCTGGATCCTCATTTTTCCCAAACAAGGCACCAGACTCACTTCTTTAGTCACTCATGCTTTACTCCACTAGTTTCTGCAGAGCTCCACCCACCCAGGCTCCACCAAGCAAACAGCGCAAGGTGCTTAAATGCAACTACATACTCTGCCCCCCCATTCCAGGAATCCCTTCCCATGTCCTTCCTGACCTGGAGGCACCTCCTGCCCTCCAGCTTTTTCTCTTTCTCAGTAACCAGCTTCCCCAGTGGTCCTCCTCACAATGAGCTCAGAGATCTTTAGTCTTCCCTGTGGTCAGCTGACTTCCCTCCCATCCCAGCTGACCACCACCAGGCTCATCCATTACAGCTGGAGAGGGTTACCTGGACGGAAGCTAACCCTTGGAGAAGCAGCTCGCCCAACAACAGCCCTCCACTGTTGGAGGCTGGGAGCTTCCACAGTGTCCAAGCTTCAGACTCCCCTCCCACTGCTGCAGGTAGGTGGGAACTACTGGGAGACTGCCACAGGAATGCCTGCCCAAACCCATTCACATGTAGCAACGCCAGCTGCAGTGATTGCAGTTTGGGAGTCTGCGAACTGTGGTTACTAAGGATGCATGGCAGGCTCTCCCTGGTCAACTGTGATCAGATGGAAGGGTAGGGTTACCACCACCCCTCTGGGTCTGACCAAGACTCACTGAGTTTTAACACATCAGCTGCAGATGAAGTCCTGATTTACCTGGGTTATTCAGAGGGGCTTGGGCAGAGTCTGTCAGAAAGATGAAGAGGTTCCCTCACTACCTTTGCAGAGTGTCATAACATCCAAAGTGGATGTTGCCGTGTTAAAAAGGGGCCGGACAATCCCTTTGTCCTGCTGTCTTTGGCTTGCCCCTGCCCTCTTTGGGTCAAACACTCGGGCACGGTGGCAACTCTAGGGAAGGGTGTTCTGACATGTCCAGGGCAGTCTACAGCATTGTTGAGAGACAAAATCAGCAAAGGCCTTGTAAGGCTATATTGGCCAATGTCCTTGCACAAGCCTGAAAGGGAGGCTCCCTAATCCAATCTAATGAAATCTCCCTGACTTGAGATACGGAGCCTATTCACACCGGTCAAGGAGCTAAGATTTCATCAATCTTCTTGACTCACCCTTGCCTCCTTTGTTCCCCCTTTCCATTGCCTCAAGTTATTTTGTGCTGTATCCAAGACCCTTCGCTTGTACAGTGCCTCAAAACCACCTTGGCTAGCTAGGAGAGGCTGTGTTGCTGGTTCTCCTGGGCAAGGGCAGGTTTGGATCCACTGTCCCTGTTCCAGTCTTCAAGCAATAAAAGCCTAGTGACCCGATCCTGAGTCTGCCTTGTTCGTTGCATGTGTACTGCAGCAATCTTTAAACCCCACAACGCAAGAGACTTCAAAGGGGGCGGCAGCAGCAGCAGCTTCACTCCAAATCTGGCTTGGGCTGTATAAGATGAGAAGTAACAGTGAGGTGATCCTGGTCAGCATGGTAAGTGCAGCTCAGCACACCAGCTGTATTAACATGGTTTCAAGGAGAGATTTGAAAGAGGGCAACATGGTGGCTTTGTAGATGGTTATGGGCAGTTCCTCTTGTTAAAAATTTGCAAAGGTGACAACCCTATCTGTGGTAGCGGTTTCCAAACTTTTATCTGTCTGACTCCATTTTCATACTTTAACCTGATTTTTAACCTCACCTAATTTAACCTTTAACCTAATTTTCATACTTTAATCTGTCCCCCTGGCCAGCCAGAAAGACATACAAAGTATATCAGATATCAACTGGGATTGTGGCCACATGGGTAGATGGCTTGGAATCCCTCCCCACATTTTGGAAACCTCTGTTCTGTTGGGTGCAAATTCTGCTGGCATTGACTTTGATGTGAACCTATTTCAGCTAAGGTCAATAGTGTCACTCTGGACTTACACCTGTATGCGAAAAAGGAATATGGCCCATTATATTATTTCCATTAAAACACCTGTTCAGGACCCTGTGGAGTAAATTAGCATTGTCCTGAGGTTGCTTTCAAAATATTTACTGTATGTGTACAAAACTCAGCAAATGATCTTTGTCAGTACAGTACCCGATGAAGGTTGGAATCAATGTTTTACTCCATCCAAACCATATTCAATAGCTGATTTGCAGATTTGAATATCTTTTTATCAGCTGAGGAGGTGGCAGGGTATGCATTGCTAACATCCCCTTGTGGCTATTTAAATCTTGTGGCTAGAAGGTTCTGGGGCTCATCAATCGGGAGGGGACCTTTCTGCCAGGACTTCAGTGTGGGGGACAGGCATCTCCAGATTTACCAAGTCCTGTGGTTTGAGTTAATGGGCATGTACATTGACTGGACCCTGCTAATTTTTGTTAGGTTTTTGTTTTTTAGGTTTTGGTTGCTTGTGTCTTTAACTAAGGCCTTCTTCCCTGTAAAGGAAAAAAAGAATGAAAGCCTTTGTCTTTTATCCTTAAAACTGGTACATTCGAGTGAATTTTAACCCTGTTGCTCAAGTCACTCTCTGTGACAGTTGATCACAGCACTTGAGTTTATTCTCACAATCCTATCCCTGTGAGAGAGAGAAGTTTTAATAAACGGAGGCCCAGAGATACTGCATTTTATTGGCACAGGCCGTATAATAATGGGTGGCAGAGAAATCAGAGGTTCTTCCACCACATGCACACCCTCTCTCTATCTTCTGTTAACAGTAAGCAGTCAAGTTAAATGGCCAATAGAACAACAAGCTATAGATTATAAGCAGGGACCCATGTTCACTGTGTTTTCCCCACTGACAGTAATCGGGAAAATGTAATGACCACAGGTCCCCAATTTATAATACAACATTTCTCTTGCAGTCACATGAAAGATTAGTAAATTATTGAATTTCCTTTGTCAAACCTATAGGGATGGACTTCGAGACACACAGATAAGACACCCTGTGTTATGTGCCTCTTCACCTTAAAAGCATAAACACACAAGGATTTCCATTGTCCGCAACGTTGGTAACATTTCATCATCCAAAAGACCTTGCTCATTTATCAGCATTTCTTAAAACTCTTTTGTTAACAAGCTTGCTTGTGTGTGAACACAGAAAATAGTTCAGCTCTATCTAGTATCAGCTCACAGCTGTTCAATGACAGAAGGACTCAGAAGCTATGGATATGAACATGGGAAAATCCACCCGAAGCAGAAGGAAGACACAGCAAGCAACAGCTGCATGACAAAAATATGGTGTTTCTTAGAGTGTGAGAAAAATAGCTACAGTTACATTAGCAAGCATCAGAAAGTTGCCATTAACCACTTTCTAATCTAGTTTAATCTTGGGAGAGAAGTAAAATGGTTTAATCTGCTTTTTCTTCTTTCTAGGGCAGAAGTGTCCAGAAACGTGGCTAGCATGTTGACTGGGAATGGGGGATCTGGCTTGTGGGACACCAGTTGGATAGCCCCACTGCAGATGGGTTCAGAACAGATGCTCTTTGGGACGCACATGTCAATCCCCAGCAGGGGCAGAAATGTCTTGAGTCGGGGCAAGAGTCTGCACACTAATTTCTAAGGGTCAGTGTCGGCAAATGAAAATTGGACTTCCATAGAATAGGGGATGAAATGAAAGTCTATCCTTTATTTAGTATTTATTTAGTCCCTGGCCCTTGATAGCGATTAGTGAACCATTCTGCAACTTTAAGGGTGTTTTTACACGAGATGCAGACCCACGGATTTCCCAGTAAATGCGGTAAGTACCTACTCATGTAAATGCCTCTCATGCGAGCTGTTTGGGAAAACTCCCAGATTCTTAAAACTTTGATACTGAGGTTTCACTAATCCACATTTTAAATCTCCCATGAGATTTGCCCGTCGATTGTCATGGTATTCAAGTCTGAATGCCAAGTCGCGGAAGATTGCCGCCACATTGGCCATGCTCTCCCCAGCTGGCCTGACAAACAGCTAATGGAGGGAGAGGGGAGGGCAGAGGAGTGCTCCTCCACCCCCTATATCCATCAGCTGTTTGTGGGGGCAGGGGAACCCAAAGGAGCACTCCTCCAGGTCCCCCTCCTCTCATCAGCTGTTTGTTGGGGCAGTTGGAGAACATGCATACTCCTCCATGCCCCCCCTCAAATCACTGTTGTGTGAGCGGGCTTCTCATTTAAAGTCACTCCCACTACCTTGCACATCTGGGGGGATTGTGGGAGTCTTATGAACTCATGAATTACCCCACTTATCTAAAAACGCCCTTAAACACTTCTGTGAAAATGGGGAAAAGGGATTTGCGGTTAAGGTACTATATTGGGAATCAGGACTCTCTCTCTAAACCTGCTTGGGGCATAACCAAAGGGAATTGAAGAGGGAGGGGAAAATGTCCCCCAATCAAGGCCAGTAACACACTCCCCCCCCTTCATTTCTCTCCTTTCTTTCTGCTATTGCACTCCTCCTAGTTGTTCCCTCTCCATCACAGGAAAGTGCACCCCATCTGAGAGAGCTTGGTTCTGCCACTGAGCCTGCTGCAGACTTCGTGAGTGACCCAAGTAACTGAATGCCTCATTGCCACTCTGGCAAGTTCCCATTCTGTGGAATGGGAAAAATACATCTCAGACTACATGCATTGAGGTTTGTGAGATCCTGAGACACTGTAATGACACAGGTGATGCACTGGGGTGAGGGAGGCTCAAGCCAGGGAGGTTTTCTCAGGAACCTCACACAGTGGGTGTTTTTAGACAAAGATTTCTCTTGGATGTTTGCTGTAACATCCAGAACTTTCTGTGTGTCTAAATCACTCATCCAGATCATAAACATCTGGATCTTTGAACTTCTGTGTGAAACTTCTCCCAGAACTTTTGTGTGTAAAAACTTCTCCTGGTAAACTGCTTTGCTCCAGGCAGCTGTGGTCACTTGGTTTCCATGGCAGCCTGTCACGTTTACAGCTGCAGCTACTTTAGACTGCCTCAGGGCAGTGTTTGTGTGAAGAATGCATCCAGGAACTGCCTCAGGGCAGTGTGTGTATGAAAAATGCATCTGGAACTTACTTGTGGACTTGTAAACCCAGAAGATTGAAACATCCGGAACTTTGACGTGTGTCTAAAAATGCCCAATGTGAGCTCACACAGTGGGTGTTTTTACACACGCATTTCTCCTTCATGTTTGCTGTTACATCTGAACTTTGTGTGTCTAAATCACTCACCCAGATCTTAAACATCCGGCTCTTTGAACTTCTGCATAGAACTTCTTCCAGAACTTTCATGTGTAAAAAGTTCTCCAGGCAGCTGTGGTCACTTGGTTTCCATGGCAGCCTGTCGGCTACAGCTGCGGCTACTTTAGGCTGCCTCAGGGCAGTGTTTGTGTGAAGAATGCATCCAGGAACTACCTCAGGGCAGTGTGTGTATGAAAAATGAATCCGGAACTTACTTGTGGACTTGTAAACTCAGAAGATTGAAAACCCTGGAACTTTAAGGTGTGTGTAAAATTGCCCACTGCTTGTGTGGAGCAATGAGTGCCACCAGAAAGGAAAGTCCATATGAGAGCGCTCTCATATAGCATGCTTTTGAGTGCTTTGTCTAATCCCAGAAACCAGGGGGCAGTGGCATAGTAAGGCTGTGGTAGGCCTGGGCTCATGTCTCAGGGCAAGGGGGCAGGGTCTCCAGGGTGGAAAGCACGGCTTACCCATGAAGGCAGTACAGCTCCAGCTCCCAGTGCAAACCCCCTCCTCCCAAGAGTGGCAACCACCCTGCCAGAGAGGAAATTTTAAGAGAGGGTGGGGCCAACATTCCACACACGGCCACTTTGAAAAGTTCCTTCTTGGCAGGGCCCTTTCAAAGCAGCCAGAGTGCTGCTAAGAAAATGTCAGAGTGGATGCGGGCAATGTGCTGGCCCCACTCCCTCCCTCTCTAAAAATGTCCTTGTGACACTTGCAGAGCCCCAGCTCCGCCCCGGTCCAAGGCCCAGACTCAACTGAGCCCTGTCATTCCATGGTAACTACACCCCTGCCAAGGGGTTTACAATTAAGTTGTAAATTCTTAGGGTGTTAACAAATGAGAGGCTAGCCCACTGGAGGAGTCTGGGTTTGGTCCGTGCAGCCCCCACTCACTGGTTGAGCCCATCACACTTAATCAACAGGTAGGCATTCTTCCTTGCCATGTTCCGTCCACCATCCCACCAACCCACCCCTTCTCAGTATTCCGCCGACCGTCATGACTCTCAGCCACGGCGAACCATGGGGCGAAGAAGCTGCCACGGCAGCTGTTTCTTCCTTCCGGGATCTCACTCCAGGAGGCATTCCAGCCCCTGCTATCCCTGCCCACCCGTGGAGGTGCATCCCTGGGTTTACACCTGCCAGTCCTTGGAGGCTGGAAGTAACCTTTTTTCTGTGTGCAGAATGCTGAGTTTATGGAGCAAATCACATACTTTATTGAGCACCTACAGTGAAATTTGAAAGCACAATAAAGCAATCGATCCAAGCAATCAGTCTCTGCATGTTCTCAGCCCAGTTTCCCATGGCTCCCAGCACAGTTTACGACTGGCCTGTGGCAGCCCCATTCAACATGCAAAAAAACATACTGGAAAGTGGCAGTGAAAGCCGGTAAGTTTCCATGACACACGAATCTTGTCAAATGCCCTGCTTCCGACAGACGTAGCACTCGCCAAGATTTGTTTGTTTCAGTTCTACTCACGGTAAGGGAAGCGGGAATGAATACCTGGGATAGGTTCCTGCTAGGGAGGTTGCTGTGGCAGGATTGGAGCAGCATGTGGTTCACCTCCCGTGACCACTGTAGAGGAGTGAAGAACATACCGAAATCAAACACCCCCATGCCTGCCATTTTGGCTTACACCCCCACCAGGCCACTGTCCTATCATGGTCCCTCTCTCACCAGCCCACATGCCCAACATTATGCCTCCCCCACCCCCCGCCCGTGGGCCCTAACTATGGGGCAACTGCATACCGTTCGTCTCTGGTGCTGCTGTGTCCTGGGGTGTATCCAGCTGCTCCCCAGTGCATTCTTGACCATCTGTGAGCATAGTAAAGGGGGAAAAAAACACATAACCGGAAAGTAATAAACAGAAACCCTTCTCATACAACTGTGGAAATGCAACCCCACACTCCAGTGCATTAACTTATTGTTCTCTGCCATCCTATAAATGTGGCCTCTGGGTCCTCTGTTCCCTCCACAAGCATCTCAGGTGGCTCCTCAAACAGAAGCTGGCTCTCCACATTGAGGGGATAAATCATCAGGGTCATGATGCTCATGTCCTTGTCGACCATTGCTGGCTCCAGGGCCAGAATGGGCACAGAGGGATGTCTGCTGGCAGTCACGGCTTCCATGGGGGAGCAGAAACAGTTGTTGTGGAAGCAGGCAGTGAAGGAGCCGTATGGATCTACTTCTGGTCCCTCGTGAAGGTGCAGCCATAGAGGTGGGATGATACAATGACTCCATTGATGCGGAGGAACTGGTTGAGGATGTCATAGTGCAATGTTTGCTGACCGCGGTCAGAGGCAAACTTGTTGTCGCAGATCTCCTTGTACGGCTTCATGGAGGGAGGTCTCATGGAATATTGCCTCATTCCGATAGCACATGACCAGTTAGTACTGGACCTTCTGCCCCCCGAGCGATGAAGGCCTTGGTTTCTTCCTTGCTCCAGGGAATACACCTCTGGTGGGCAGATTTGGAGGCAGAGAGCACCTGGGGTGGAACATTGGAGGCCTGTGAACACAGTAAAGGGGGGGGAAAAAACACATAATTAGGTAGCAATAAAGGGAAACATTTATCATGCAGCTGTGTAAATGCAGCTTCCATCCCCAGGTGGATTAATTTACCATAGTTGACTGGCTGTCATTCTGAGCAATATGGCCAAGGAAAGGGAAAGTCTATGGAAGTCACTCCTTAAAATGCAACAGCTTGGCAAGAGAGAGCATTGGGAATGACATGCTGCAAACCAGGATGAGCTGGGACAATGCAAGTTTGAAGTTGGTGTGCGTTGGTCTTTTAAGGCAGATGTAGAGCAAGAGCAGAGAGAGGGGCAGAAAGTGGTCTCTCCACGGAAAGCTCTAGGCTTCTCGCCCACAACTCTATGGTGCTGGCGGACCTGTATGCGCGCGAGGCTGTATGCAAACTAATTGACCGGGTGCAGACATGTGAGCGCACCTTGGCCTGCATTCACCTGCACAGTGGGCTCTGCATTCTTTGAGACCCTGCTGTGAGTGGGGGCTGTGTGTCTGGTGGCCACGTGGCCGGTGGGGGCAAGCACCTAATAAATGGGTAGGCGGACACCCACCTGGAGTGGGCTAATGTCTTGTTTGCTAACACTCTTAGTTGTATATGAAACATACATCCTAACAGTCCCTACTAGGAGGAACAGTCCCTCTTTGGGTACTAACTGAATCCCACTGTTCCTCCTGCAAGGGGTCAAAGTCCCTTTTCAAAGTGAGACAGAAAGACCAGTACTCAAGCCTCAGGTGCCTATTTCCCAGTTGCCTCACAAAAAAAGCATCTAAGAGGACCACGGGGAGATGATGGAATAACAAGAAATTAAATGGAATGATACGCAGGAGAGTTTCTGTCCCGTTTTATACATTAGGGATGTTGGGAGGGGTGTGTGTGAACATGGAAGTAGGTGTGTTAGGAAGCGGAACTTATTTGCTTAGGGGGTAGGGCTGTGGGGGTAGGGCTTGTTCCACTTTGGCCATTCAAAATGTTGGGAGGCACCTAGAGGCTTCAGTCAGGACTGAGACTCCACTGTTTTAATCACTGTGCAAAAACACAGGAAGACCTAGGGCACAATCAACCAATAGCAAAACTCTCATTGACTATAACGGCAGATGTTTATCCTGCCCATCTCTGCCTCATCCAACAGGCCATAGAAAAGAAAAGCCTGGTGAGATTCTCAGCAGAGATTGAGATGAGACAATGGCCCAAACAGATTGGCTTGCGTTCACGCAGTAGCAGGAATGTGTGCAGAGACGAGAGATACGGGAGGAAGACAATTCAAGGTCAAGGACAAAGCTAAGACTCCAGAGAGTAGAGCCAAATGGGATGTTTGGTTACAGAAGAAAGGAGATGGGCATTAAATATGGAGTTGGTGAAACTGGTAACTATCTCCATTCACTGAGAAGACAAGAGATCATCTGGATCGTGCCTTAAGCTGCTCATTTTAAAATATAGTATGGAGTCACATTGCAGCCTTGTCTAGTCACCCACTAGTTGTGCTTTTGGCTAAGTGGAGGGCCTGGCAGGAAATCACTACCCCAGGAGTCCCGCATCCCAGCTACTGTCATTCCTGAGGCCCCTGGTGGGTGCAGGGCTTCTCAGAAGTGGCAGCAGCAGCAGGAATGGGGCTCCTGCTGGGGAATCACCCTAGGGGGCCTCCACACAGCATGGAGCCCATGGAGACCACCTGCCCGAAAGCCAGACCACTACAGAAGGGTGGTCTGATCAGCAGCAGCAAGAGCACCTTTCTGGTCCCTGCACACCAGTGTGATCATTCCCCAGCCAAGCCTGCTGTGGGTAATGGAGGGCACCCATCCAGTTCTCATCCAGGCAAATTAGGGGTCCTGAACTGATGTCCGGTTTGGGAGGCCAAATGTTTGGAAATCTAAGCCCACTGCTTGCCATGTGAGGTATCCAGGTCAGGTGAGGAGAAGATGCTCTGGGGTAGGAGTGAAACCTCCTGTGGCCGGGTCTGTGTTTCTCTTTTGCTTCAGTGCATTGCAGCCAGAGGTGGGTTTACATGTTTTGCTTCCCTAGCAAATGACCGGGAGTGCTCCCTGTCTGCAGCGCTTGATGGGGTATGTGAGAGGAAAGTGTTAGCATTAAACCCTCCCACTGTCAAGCACTGCCAGGAAGGAATGGTCTAGATTCCCCACTAAACAGCTGAGGAGCAAGAAGCCTCCTCACTCTTCCACTGTGGAGCAGGAAAGACCCAGTGCTCCTTCTCTCACTAGCTCTGGAAGAGAGTGTCCACTCAGCAGTGGAGTACTCCCAGCCTGTATAGCTTGTAGGGCAGGGAAGGGAGGAAGCACTTGGAGTTCCCCATACTACAGTGGTTAAGCAGGAAACTCCTGGTGCTGCCCTGCCTGCAACCCTTCCGGATAGTGAAAGGTAGTGCTATGGGTTCCCTGCTGTACAACTGATGAGCAGGGAACACAGAGCTCTGCTTGCACTGCGATCTGGAGCAAAGTGCCCCACTTTACCTGCCTTAGGAGTTGTGCAGCAGAACACCCCCGCACCAGCAGCAATTTACTGCCCAGGTTTGACACTGAGTAATGAAACTAGCTAGACACCAAAGCCCCTATAGTCAATTTCACCACTCAGGTTGCTCAGCGGGATGGGAAATTGACTAGACATTCAGAAGTAACAGGCCTCTACTCAGTTTCAATGTCAGCTGTGCCAGATCTTGAGCTGGAAAGAAAGACGGATTGACAGGCCAGATCCAGCCTCTGTCCTACTTGCCCTGCACTTCATGTTCCCACACTTCACCCCCATTATTCCATTTACACAAACTAGCAAACATAAATCTATGCAAGTTAGCACAGTCCAGGTTTTCTTCCCCTGGGAGAGGTGGAGACCATACCTGCAGATGGACTGGGAGGATACCTGAGGTGCACTTCAGGGCAAGGGAGGACCGTTCACATATTACACTGGCTCTACAAAAGGCATACATGGACAGCTGTTCCAGTTTTTTAAGAAGTAGTTTTCCCAGATTTGGTGTGTTCATACAAGCACACAACCACAGCTTTAGGATCACAGAGAGATGGCTAATATACAGTAGCATATGAGAATACTTTAATAGCTACATAAAGAATCTGGTAGTAAGCATCATCAATCAAAGAATTGTGTCATTTTGCAATGTATTCATGTCATAATTAACTTTAAAATGACAAAATGATAAGGTCCCTCATGAGAGACTCTTGAGAAAACTTAAAAGTCATGGGATAGGAGGTAGTGTCTTCCTATGGATCAGAAAGTGGTTAAAAGATAGAAAGCAAAAGGTAGGACTAAATGATCAGTTTTCACAATAGAGAGATGTAAAAAGTGGTGTGCCTCAGGGATCTGTATTGGGACCGGTGCTGTTTAATGTATTCATTAATGATTTAGAAAAGGGTGTTAGGAGTGAGGTGATCAAATCTGCAGACGACACCAAGTTATTCAAGGTAGTTAAAACACGAGCAGACTGAGGAACTGCAACAGGATCTTATGACACTGGGTGCCTGGGCATCTAAACGGCAAATGAGATTTAATGTGGACAAGTGCAAAGTGATGCACATAGGGGAAAATAATCCAAACTATGCGTACACAATGCTGGGTACTAAGCTAGGAGTTACCACTCAGG
>QEPC01010771.1:663236-674175 GCA_003113815.1 Sphenodon punctatus
CCGCTCAGTGAGGTGATCAGGGGGTATGGGGTGAAGTGTCATCAGTATGCGGATGACACCCAACTGTACCTCTCATTTTCAACTGACCCAGGCCCGGCTGTCTCGGTGCTTACCCGGTGTCTGGCAGCTGTAGGGGACTGGATGAGGGCTAATCAATTGCAACTGAATCCCGACAAGATGGACGTGATGCTACTGGGTAAGTTGGTGTATGTGACGGTTCCCTCAATTGATAGGATCTGTCCTCCACTGACTTCCCAGGTGTGGAACCTGGGGGTGCTCCTCGATGCGCAGCTCCGCCTGGATTTCCAGGCGGAGGCTGTGGCGAGGAATGCCGTCTGCCAGTTACATCTGGTGTGGCAGCTTTGGCCGCTGATTTCGGTTCTGGACCTGGCCACAATCATCCATGCTTTTATTACCTCTCGGTTAGACTACTGTAACGTGTTCTACATGGGCTACCTATGGTGACGGCTCGGAAGCTGCAGCTGGTGCAGAATGCGGCAGCCTGACTCCTTGTGGGACTGGGTCACCAGGAGCACATTACACCAGTGCTCCGATCTCTGCACTGGCTGCCAATAGTCTTCTGGGCCCGATTCAAAGTGTTGGTTTTGACCTATAAAGCCTTAGACGGCCAGGGCCCTGCTTTGTTGCAAGACCACCTCACTCCCTGGGTCCTGGATCGGCCACTGCAGTCATCCGGGTGTGCCTTGTTGGAGGTCCCTCAGGTTTCCCACAGGGCCATGCAGGATAGGGCGTTCTCGGTGGCTGCACCGCACCTTTGGAATTCCCTGCCGGTGCGGGCCCGTCTGTGCCTGGACCTTCTGACTTTTCGTAAGAACTGTAAGACCTGGCTGTTCCGTCAGGCATTTGGCGAGGGAGAGGGGTGATGGGGATTGGAGGAGAGTGGGGGGGGGGGGTTTTCTGTGTTTTTATTAGTGCTTATTTATTGGGGGATATGTTTTAATTGTTATACTGTATTTTTATTGTATTTCATATTGATTGCTGTTGTTAGCTGCCCCGGGCTGCCTGTGGCGACCGGGGGGGGGAGGGGGGGAGATAAATTTGCTAAATAAATAAATAATCTTATCTTATTATCCACTGGTATGACCATAAGACTCATGTGCTATATTACACGACTAAAACACATTACAAGGAAAGATGACTAGACAGAACAATAATGTTGTACAATGTGCAACTTTGTGTTCATATGCACATAGCTATCTTGCTCCACCCAATATTTTTAAATGATTAATTTCCTAAGATTTAGCTCTATTCAGAACAGAAACACAAAATGTTTCAAATACTTAACCAGACTGAGTGCTTCTAATTTGGCAAAACAAAATTGAAAGGTTTCATTGTTCACCTTGACAAAGGTCATTTGTCTCTGAAATTCTTTATGTTACAATGATTTCTTGGACAGACAGTTAAACTTTGTTCCTTCCATTTGATGTTTTATTGAATGAATGAGATAAGACCCAAATTAAAAGAATCCGGGAGGATTTCATAGCTCCAGGAATGCGAGAGGGAGTTCCACAGTATCACTACAGTGGCCATTGAAAGCAGGAATATTTGGGAAAGATCATATTTTCTACCAGATGGATTTTTGTCAGATTTACAACAGAAAGAGTTCAAATGCTTGGAGGCAACAAAAGCTAAAAGACATCCTTCTTTTTCATTAGTCATTAAAATGTTCTAGGCATGTCTACATAAAATAAGAAGTGGAGAAAGTTCTATTTCTCCACTATATGTATTATTATTATTATTATTACTTAATTAAATAACTCCAACCATGTGCCTCGTGCTCACAGTTGTGAACAGAGACAGGTCCCTGTGCCGAGGGGCTTACACTCTGGGATGGACAAGGGAGGGAAGACCATGGGGAGAGGAATGCAGGGAGATGGGGATACACTCATGAAGTTGCATGTGCACATGCTTTGCTTAGTTACAAGGGGAAAGAGGAGAGAAGGAATCCTGAAGGATAAGACAGTACAGCGGGAGCCATCGGGGAGCAGCCTATGAGAGTGAGGATGGAGGAAAAGAGCCTGATAGAAGAGGGAGGTTTCAGGAGGAATGTAAGGATCAGAAGGGAGGCCTAGGGAGAGACTTACCAGTGTAATGGGCAGCATGGGAGAAGGAGAAAAGAAGACGTAGGGAGCAGGAGACTTAGGGGTGGTGATGGTGGGGAAGAGGAGTGTAGTAGCAGGGTATCGACAAAACTCTTGCATGGGGGGTGGGGTGTATTGGAAGGAGAGGGATGACACCTCACATCATGACCTTGCGCCATCACATTGCTCTGTAATGGAAAAGGGAGGGAGCATCACCATGTGCCAGGACATTGCCCTGCCGCCTGAGAAGCAGTATGACATCATCACAGAACCCGGCAGGGGGCTGGACTATGTTCTGGCCGGGTCACGTCATGCTTCAAATGGATCCTGGTACTCAGGCTCAACAGGGCTGTGGTTGAGCTTTGGTCAGGCTGGAAAGTTGAGATGAAGGAGAACATCTCTGATAACACAAGGAGGCATGGGGCACTCAGAAGAGAGATGGGATCTGTGCATCATGTTGATTCATGCAAGAGGTGTTTATCTTCCCTGGGAAGAGAGAGAAAAATCTTGGTGTCCACCTGCCTTGCTTGAGCAGCAGGGAAGAATCTAGCAAGTCAGGACTTTAATTACCTTATCGGGTTTGGATACGGGCACCCAACAAAGCTGTGGTCAGTTGATTCTGCACTTAAGCACCTCCTGTGAAGTTTAGGGGCAGCCTCGTTCACGTGTCTGTTGACTCTGCATCAAACCCCTTTGTTTTACACAACTTATAAATTGCTTCTTATGAGATGGAGGGGGTGGGGAGAAATCATGACAGGGGCAGATCAGCCTCCTCACCCATCAGCCCTCTCTTGTCCAATAGGCTTGGGTGTGCTATGCTACCGGGCATTTATGTAATTCTGTTATCATTATCTAACTATATTACATTAATTACTAGAAACCCAAATTAGGATTGGGGTGTTGGACACTATGTGAACATATAGCAGAAGACAGTCCCTTCCCTGAAGTCTGGAGTTTACAAAGACTTAAACTTAATTTTCCTACTGCGGGTAGTCCTGTTAAGTTAAATGTTTGCAGGATTGAGGTCTAAGTAAAGACAAGACATTAACAGGTGTGGGTGTAGTAATCAAAGGAAGGGAAAAAACATTTGATGAATTCAACTACCACTCATTTAGGGATTTTCCCGTTTTCTGCATAATGAATGTTTAATTATTTTTATCTCACCATGATTATTCAACGAAGTGATCTAAATAAGCAGCATGAATGTCCCCTATCTAGACACTTCTCTAATTTGGACAGAAAGCATATCCATCAAGGTGTCTGGACACAGGAGTTTAGACAATATGCCTGTTACCATTGTCATCTAACTTTGCAAAGGAACGTTGCATGCTTGGGCTAGTTTTACATTTGTGCCATAACGCATTTAAGCATATTATGAATGGTTTCAAAATCTTAAGTCTAGATTTAAATGAAATGCTAAGGACTATTACAACACAACTGTCGGTATTTGTACTACTGTAGCTTAAACCTCTGACATTGCAATGACTGGTTCCTCCTACTTTGGTTTCCTTTAGTGTCATCTGCTTCTGCTGCACTTCCATAGACCTAAGGTGACCAGGATTCAACAGATCTGGCCCATCGTTGGTGCAGGGATCAGGTTAGCAGCCTACATACTTGCTATGCAGCCTAATTAGACAATCCCTTCCTCTCCAGGCATGCTGGGAATGGAATCAGAAGTCACCATTTAAGTTGCACATCTTCATTTCCAGAAGAAAATGCTAGAGGAGGGGAATCACAGGGGTCTCTGGAGTTGGAAACACTAGGGTTGCCATCTATGTATATTTTTCCAGGCCATTTATAAAAATACATGTTTCAGGGCCTGCCTTGGAACCTATGGCACCAATGCAGGCCCTGCAACATGTATTTTTCATAAGTGGCCTGGGAAAATATACATAGGTGGCAACACCCATGTGGGAAAGGTTGAGAGGGGTCATGTGAACATGCTGAGTGCACATGTTAACTGAAGATTGCTTGTATACAATGTATAAAAAAGGCACGCAGGCAGTGTGGTGGCTCCCCAGCTTGGGGCAGGGTGGGAAACAGTGGCTGCCACTCTCCTGTTCAGGGAAGGACACCAACCAAATATGCCTGCGGCTGTTGAGCTGTCCCGCCATCCGAACACCCAGGTGCAAGGGAGAAGGGACCCAACAGTCATGCAGGCAACAAACCATGCCCCCACCCTGCCCCCAGCAACCCACACCATGAGGTGGCAATAGGCATGCAGGTGGCCAACCCCGTCCCCAGCGACCCTCACCATGATGGGCAGCTGAACAGATGCGTTGGCTTGCTGTGGCCCAAGTCTGAAGTCCTTGGCCCAGGGCATGCACCCAGGATCATGCAGGAGACTCATTTCAGGCCACCTGCCTACCCGGCATGGGGCAATCGTGGGCCAACATCTGGCGGCTGGAGAGGAGAGGTGGGTGGTTCTCCAGCCCAGGCAGGTCATAACAGGCCCCTGTCATGCCTGTTTGCACCTAAAGCGGGTAAATGGTCCCAGGGCTGCTTCTAACTAGACACTGGTGATGATGGAAACTCAGATGTTTCTCTGTAGCATTCACACTAGACGCTGTGGGTAAAGTATGTGATAAAAGCCAGTTGATTTCAGGGGTTATTTACCCCTAGAGGTGATACAAGTACCTGGGGGAAAAAACCCTCCACCGAGCTGCTTTGGCAGGAGGAGCAGGGTACAAATTGCTATATAAATAAATAAATATACCCTACCCCAGTGTTTCCAAATTTTTGATACCAAGGAAACAGCTGTTTTTTTTCTGAATTAAAATTGCTGGCACACTTCACTCTTACACTTGAAAAGGTATATATTTATTTTGGAACACAAATTATTAATTATTTCACTTGACTAACCAATGATTGCACCTGACTTTCGTATGATCTTAGAACAGATAGCACTCCCTCCGCTTGACAGACACCCCACTACCGCTTCCCTCTCTCCCTGTCCCACTAAAGTCCCCACATGGGGATGTATAAGCTGCACCGCATGTGTTCTGCGCCGTGGTGTATCAACATTGATAATCTGATGTATTCGTTAGATTATGAATGTTGTGTAGAGTGAATAACCTTACGAATTCTGACTTGAAAATGTAATGTGTTAAAATGTACAAACATAAAAATGTTTAAAATGGAAAAAAAGGAGAAACGTATCGTTTGTCTCTGCACGCTTCCACTGCTCTTGTGGTACACCAGTGAGCTGTGGCGCACTCTTTGGGAATCACTGCCTTACCCAAACCAAAAATGGTGGTTCGGGCAATAATTGATACTTATTTACACCTGTCTGCATTTGGTTATTTTGAGTTGGTTTCTTTTGCGGGGGGAGGGGCAGAGGTTNTGTTATTTTGGCAATATAGGGTGTCTTTAGACATAATGTCAACGGGTGTCTGAACGTGTGTTTTGACCTTGATAGGTTTGGCCCTGTGTTCACAGTTCATCTTGGGGCAAATTTGTGTTTTGCTTACCACCTGATCTCAGCATGCAAGCACTGCTGCCTTGTTCTCCGTGTTGTACCTGTACCTGTTAACCCGCCACATTATATCATTAGACACAACGCTGGCCACGTGTTCAGCCAGAACACACAAATTGTCCTTGTGATGCAAAGGGGTTCACATTGCGTGTCCAACGGGTGGTCAAAATGGTGTTGGGATTGTTATGGTGCTTACACACAAGGGCCAAACACATGCTTAGGGGTTTTGACACCCTACCTTTGTTATGTCTAAAGACGCCCATTAGCACTATTGTGCATGTGTAATTGCTAAAAATTATCCATCGGTGTCCAGTCCCTTCCTCAAGCACTAAATGAGTGAGCTTGGGGAAGGGAGTGGAGAGGGGGGCAATGGCATGCATTTCAGGGGATAGATCCGTGGCACAGATCTGCGATCTACACCCGCCCATCCTGAGCGCATACGTTTAGCACCCCAACACCTATTCAGCCCATGGAATTTGCACTAATTTTCAGAGGTCGACAGGAGGGAAAAGATTCCCGACTCCTGGGAGAAAAAATAAAATGCAAAGGGAAGAAAGAAAACCTGATTCTGAATATAAAGGATGGATTACTCCTCTGCAACTGAGGCTACAAAAGTGGACTGTAAATACCCCTAAACAGAAATCTGTGTATATTGCTTGACAGAAGCATGAATAGCAGTTAACGCACTGTCAAAATAACTGAGTTTGTACAGAGTTTAATGAAATTTAAAGGCTTTGAATTTTCAGTTAGTATGTGAAGGCCTTCGTCATTTAGCTTTTAGAGTATCTAAATTCTTTGGATGTATATACCCTGGGTTTATCACCAGGATTCAGTTAAGTCAAGACATTTTTTGTTGTTGTGGAAATACAGAATAAATTATAATGGCAAGAGTATTCATACCTTCGGAGTAAGGTAGCTGCGTAGCTTTGCTAACAGCTTTGCCCTGCAACGGCATTTGTTTTGTCCTTTTGAAGCTGTTTTCTAGCATAGTTTCAGAGGCACTAACCTAAATTGGCCCCTCTGCTATCCGTGGCTACATGGGCGTGTTTGTGTTCCTGCACAGTTGAGATAAGATCATTTTAATACCTAAAGATCAAAATCTAGTAAGAAACCAAAAATACCACAAAGCTCATTGGACTATTTTAGAGCTAATTAAGCAAAATAATTTTTCAGGCTGGTATTTATTTGTGTTTGGGCTACAAACATACTTTAATTTCTGGCAACCCTGTTGTGGGTATGTTAGCACGTGACCCTGTTCCACACATGATCATGGCGGACCCCAAGAGGGGGAAGGTCCCGGTGATCAAGCTGAGTCTTAAATTGGGGAAATTTATCAAAAAGGGTCCACGTGTGTTTGGGATCGGGGCTGAGGTCGTGCCGTGCTACAACTGGCGGGGGGTGGTGGGTGGGGGTGGTATCCTTTTTCAGAGATAAGACAGACACAGGGATGGGTTGTTTCAAATAGGAGGGTATTTTTATTAAGGGTCAACAAATAACAAAGGAAGAGGGGGAGGGCAAAATACACACACATACACACTCTAATTAAATGATTTACAAAGACAAGCCTCCAGTCTGGCTGGTTACATAAGTGGTGAGGGGAAGAGTGAAAGTAGCAAGGAGGGCTAAAGGGAGGAAGGGCTCAAGGAAACTGGAAGAAAGGAGCTGCGGGTAACCTATCCTTTCCTGTTGCCAAAAGGGGACAGGCACCCCACGGATCCAGCGATGACGAGGGAAGGACAGACCGTAGTCTGGGAGATCCCCTCGGGGTGGTCACGAACAGAGAGGTCAGCATGTGTCCACATCCAAGAGTATCTCCCTCACCCAGGGGAGACAGGGAGCAGTTATAGAAGGCTGCACAAAGGATCTGGGAGCAGTTACAATAGGTATTTGAAAGTGACAAAGGGATTTATGAGGGCCTCCGGGGTGGGACAAGAGGAAAGTTCCAAATATAAACATGGGTTCCAGTGATAACAAGAAAGTATCAATCATAGGGTTGGGGGTAATTTCTAAAGACACAGGCAGGGAATACTCTTGGGCATTCAGGTGGGTGGAGGGATCCAGGTGAGTTCTTAGAAAACATGGAGCACTAACGACCTTTTGTGTCCATACTTAAGTTCAAATCTTATACCTTGAAAGCTGTTGCTGGTTAGGAGTTTCTTAGATTCACCGGAGGTGTTTATCACAAAGGGCGGATGCCCTTGACTCAATTGTTCCGTGTTTACTCGGGTCTCCTCCTAGACTCCCTTTCTGAGGCTAGACTGGTTTTGCAAGAGGGACTTATCTTTACTTCCTAGGCTTCAACCCAGCCTGACTCTGAACTCTTGACTTGGACTCCTTAATTCTCCTCTGCACCCATTGAACTACATCTCACGGGGTGCTGTTTTGCCCAGCGTGGGGGAGGAAGGGTTCTGCTATTTTGTGGGGGAAAGCATCACTGGTGACAGGTAATTCAGAGCCTCAGTGATGCCCAGGGCCCTGCTGGCAGCGGTCCTTCTCTCCCAGAAATTTCCTAGCAGTGCTCAGGGTCCACCGGAGTGTCCAGGGAACTCAACTGAGCCCCCTTGTTGCATGGTAGCTCTGCCCCTTCACAGGCTTTGTTGCATACAGCCCTTTACCACACAGGCCAAAGCCCCAAGGCAATTACCCATAAGCAGTCCCAGCTGCATTCTGGATCCCTTAAAAACAGAGTCCACCACTGACATGAAAACACATTCAGTCCACGGGCAGGCTTTGAAAGGTCCCCCCTTTGCCTGTGTTTGAGAAAGGCCAGTGAGAGTTCGGCCTGCGAGTCCTCTGAAGATTGTGCCTCCACGCTTCTCCCTGCAATCACTCCTCCTGCCCGCTGGAGGCTGCTGAGCCATAGAAGACCAGGAAGCCTGGTTCTTCTGTACAAACAATTCTCCCCTTGCTGACCATTAAGGATCAGGAAAGAGAAGCAGGAGCATAGCAGAGATGGGACGTTGAGAAGACTTCACCTTGCTAATGCAGGGACAAAGCGAAGTTGGAATGGGCCCCCCTGGACCCTAGTGCAGAAAGTAGAATTGGGCCCCCTCAACTCTCTCCCAGTGGTAGGAGATGGAGTCCCCCAGGCATGTGGGCCCTGCTGCAGCTGTACCACCTGTCCCTGTTATATAGGGTTGCCATAAATGCACATTTTAGAGGACACTTATGAGAAATACAAGTTGCAGGGCTGCATTGGTGCCAATTCAACCCTGCAACCTGTATTTCACATAAGTGTCCTCTAAAATTTGCATATATGGCAACCCTACTGTTATAGCTCTGCCCATGTGCTAATGCCTGATCAGAGATGGGGGCGGGGAAGCACTCCAACTTACAAATCCCACCCCAGTCCTGGTTGTATGGCACTAGGTTGTGGACAGTCTTGGCGGGATCAGAACCATTGCAGAGTTGGGCAGAAAACCAAAGGGGCAAGCAGAGTGCAGCACCAGGATGCAGGCCAGAGATTCAAAGCCAAAGAGTCAAGCCGAGCTGAGGGGCAGTCCAGAACATGGGAGTCCAGAAACTAGCCAGGAGGTCAGTGGGAGGGAGGAAGTCAGGCCGAGGAGGCTTGGGCAAAGGGCTGGAGAGAGGGCACATAATAATACAGAGGACCAGGGTGTGGGGCTGGAGGCAAGGCTCAGAACTGAGCAGACGGCCGGGCACCCGGTGGAATTGTTCTGCCCAAATTCATCTAGCTGTTGGGTGGCCTTTAATGCCAGGAAGCTGCCAATCTGGTGAGCAGGAAGTAGGACATGACCAACTGAGGAGAAACCCTCCAATTGGTGGGTCAAGCCAAGCATTAGGGTAACGTAGTGACATTGTGGAGCTAGCCACTGCCAGAAACCCCAAGGATACCAGTTCAAGGACTGGAGTTCCTGACATTAGTGGCACTTTACTAGGGTTGCCATGTAGGTACATTTTAGAGGGCACTTATGAGAAATACAGGTTGCAGGGCTGAATTGGAGCCAATGCAGCCCTGCAACTTGTATTTCTCATAAGTGCCCTCTAAAATGTACCTACATGGCAACAACCCTTCCTTTTACACTGGGCTAGCACTGAGGGATACCTGTGCAACTACCAAGGCTTGAGCCTGGTAGAATCCTCTGGTCCTGCAGCCTGTGGGAGTGAGAGGTAGGACACAGGAAATCACCTGCTCAATGGGAGTGGAAGGAATTTGTCGAGTCAGGGAGCAATCTGCTGGGGTAGGTAAATCTCCTGCTGCTGGAGTTGGTGTAGGATGCTGTAGTAGCTGCTGATACAGCAGCCCAAAATTTGGTGGGGGAGGAGTTTCCCCTCCTCAGAAAATGAGGGGGAGCAATCTTCCAGCTCCCTATCTTGTTATGGCAGTAAGAAGAATCAGCCCGATATAGATGAGGATGATAATTGTCTTTATTTTTATATAGCACCCCCCTGCCATAGCACATGGAGCGCTTTACATATAACAATTTAACACAACTTTTAATCCTCACAACAACCTTGTGAGGTAGGTTAGGCTGAGAGAATATTGTGACTGGCCAAAGGTCACCCAGTGAGTTTCTGGCTAAGGCAAGACAAGACCTGGGGTTGGTCCAAGTACTGTGCACTTAACCATTACACCGTCACTGGCTCTCAGGGACAGTGTGTGCTGGAAGACTTCCTGGGTTGACACTTGTCCCAGTAAAGAACCAGCTTAAATTTACATGTGACAACATATGCAAATTTAAAGTAGCCCATTGCCTAACATTGTGGCTGACTTGAAAGAAATTAACCAAAGCAAAAAACTTAACAGTTTAAAAATAAACTTAAATGCACATGAGTTTTCTTAAAATACAAAAAAAATAATAATTCAGTACAATTACAATTCAAAACACCTTCCACTCCATACATTGCAACAAAACAAACGCCAAAAAACATAGAAATTAATTCACAATTAGAGCAATATTTAATATTTTATCATCAACATACATGTAATATATGTACTAAATTCCTTACCATACATACTTTTATTCATTTTTATCAAGAACTAAACTTGAACTAAACTTGTGGGCTTGCTCCTTGCTAAGCACTGCCAATTCAAAACCCTCTCCCCTCCCCCCTCCTCCTCCTTCCCTTCCTTTGAGGCCCACTCTGTGCGCCTATACTCCCCTCTACACCTTCGGGTTGCGGTCATCTACCGCCCCCCGGGTTCCCTCTCCTCTTTCCTCCCGGACTTTGAATCCTGGCTCACCTTCTTCCTCTCCGATGATATCCCCACTCTTATCCTTGGTGATTTCAACATTCACGTTGACACGCCCTCCGCCCCCTCTGTTTCCCGCTTTCTCTCTCTCGCTTCCTCCTTTAATCTCCGACTCTGGACCGACTCCCCCACTCATACTGACGGCCA